>OZ021728.1:16487471-16719971 GCA_963978545.1 Linyphia triangularis
ATTGGGTGTAGTTTTTTTTAAGAAAAGAAAACTTTAGAATTTCTGTGAATTTGATTTAGCTACTCATTGGGAGTTAGTTTAAAATATATTTTTTAGAAAATTGAAGTTGCTATGCAATCAATTGTGGTTTGATAAATTGTATTTTGCAGTATAATTTATGTGTGTAATGATTTGTATAAGAATTGCTATATTAATTTTTATTAGACAGTATTATTGACAAGGTCTAATTTAATGGTAAAGATTAATTAGTGGGTATAGATTGTTTTCTCTGCTGTTTTGATTGGCGAAACATTTGAATACACTTAGGGATTCTAATTAAAATTCCCTGGAACCGTCAGTAAGCTGAGGAAAGTTCCTTGTAACGGTTCATTCTTATTTAAAGTTTAAACCCACGTGAAATATAGTTGAAAATTATTAAAAGGTTAATATTTTCGCATTGTTTTTGTTCGAAAGTTATGTCCTATTTAAGTAAGGGTCGTAAGACTGACTTAGTTGAGGTCGCTGAGGAGTTGGGTTTGACTCCGGCTGATGGAAGTAAGGTAGCAGATATCAGAAAACTGATTTTAGAAAGTGATGACTATGATGAAGAAACGACGCGTATAATTTTGAATCGAATCATCGAAGAGAGGACGGAGCAAGAGGTACGAACCCGAGAACGTGAAGAGAGGGAAACTCGACTTGAGATGCAACGCTTGGAGGTTCAGCGCATGCAACTGCAGACTGCTGCTGTGGTTCCAAGACGAAGTGAAGAAACTCAACAAAGGATCCCGCTTGCTCAGATAACACCTAAATTCGATGAGAAAAAAGACGAAATGGGGTTGTTCCTTGTCAACTTTGAAAGACGCGCAGAAATGGCTAGAGTTCCTAAGGAAGATTGGGTTGCCTACCTACTTCATGTGATGCCATCAGATATCTCGAACATGCTTGCTCGAGAGTCGGTTGAAAATGCAAACAATTTTGATTATGTCAAAGAGTTAATTTTGAAGAAATACAAATTAACCTCTGAAAAATTGAAGAACTTGTTTTATCGACATGTCAAAGGTCCAGATAAGACATGGAGGAGCTACGCACATGAGCTGAGCTGCTATTTTAAAGAATGGATAGCTGATTTAAAAGTCGACTCTTTTGAAGACTTAGTGGACTTGCTCATCACTGAACAGTTAAAATTTAGAGCTCCAGAAGACATAAAAGAACACTTTTTCAAAGAATGGTTAAATCTGAAAAAGCCAGACGATCTCGCTGAAATGTTCGATGAATTTGAAAGTTTGAAGGAGAGTCTCACAAAGAGAAATTTTCATTGGAAACCTTGCAGAAAATTTAGTGAAAATCGCACTAGTCAAGAGCATTCAGGCTACAAGGGATTGAGGCATGTTAAGTCTGAAACTGAAGACAACAGACCAATGTCTGGTCAACGCAAGTTTCACGGACAGAAGAAGCTCCTTTGCTTTGAATGTGGTTCTCCAGAACATCTGCGTAATTCATGTCCTAAAGTCGTTCGAGACAAGAACAATAAGACTGAGAAAGATCGTGAAAAAACTTCTGAAACACACCTGGTGCAAGTTGCCGTAGGATCAAATGAACCCAAAGATTATCCGGATGTCGATCTTAATAAATTTGTGAAGAAAATCAAATTGGGTGAAGTAACCGCTACAGCACTTCTAGACACAGGCAGTACACGTAATATCTTACGAGATGACATCTACAGAAAAATTAAGCCCCTTCCTTTACTGTCGAAAAATACATCTGTTTTGACCGGCCTAGGCAAAGGTCTAGTTAGAACCATGGGATCGTTCCAGCAAGTAGTCGACATTGACGGACACGTGTGCCGACTTGACTTTCAAGTTATCCCTGTTGAGGATTTCAATTTTGAAGCCATCATTGGGTCAGCATTTTTAGCTTATGCTCCCTGTCCTTTTCATGAGAAGACTGAAACTCTCTTGGATGAGTCAGCTGAATGGATATTCTTAACAGAAGATGGAACAGCGAATGAGTTGGATCTTAATCATATCAAGGAAGCAAATCTTCGTCGAAGTGTAACAGACCTTGTAACCTCCTACCAACCGAAGAAAACAAAGTTCACTGATATTTCAATGAAAATCATTTTGGCAGATGAAATACCAGTTTACCAAAGAGCCCGTCGACTGTCGTTTTCTGAACGACAAGAAGTCAACAAGCAAATAGACGAGTGGTTGAAGGATGGAATTGTTCGTCCCAGTTCATCAGATTATGCAAGTCCAAGTGTATTCCAGAGATATGTGTACAGTGTATTTAGAGATCTAATGAAAGAAGGCGTTATTGTTATTTATATGGATGATTTGATAATTCCATCAAACGATGAAGCAGAAGGTGTAGAGAAATTGAAAATTGTTCTTCAAAGAGCATCCGAATATGGACTGGAAATAAAGACAAAGAAATGTCAGTTTTTAAAGCACTCAGTAGAATTTCTGGGTCACATTGTTGAAAATGGAACAGTTCGTCCATCGAGTGAGAAGACACTCGCCGTTAAAAAATTTCCTATTCCAACAAATGTTAAGCAAGTACAAAGTTTCCTTGGCCTCACAGGTTACTTCAGGAAGTTTATTCAAGGGTATTCGAAGATCGCAAAACCCCTTAGTGATCTCCTTCGAAAGAACTATCCATTTGTGTTCGGGTATGAGCAAAAGGATGCCTACGAGAAACTTAAATCCCTTCTCGCCACAAGCCCCGTTTTACATCTATTCAAGCCAGGTCGAAAAACTGAACTGCACACTGACGCCAGCAAAGAGGGTTTCGGTGCCGTACTTCTTCAGGAGTCTGATGATGGACAATTACATCCCGTCCATTTCATGTCTAAAAAAACCAGTCCAGCGGAAGAAAAATATAGCAGTTATGAATTGGAGGTTCTCGCAATTGTAGAAGCTTTAAAAAAGCTGCGGGTGTATCTGATGGGAAACAAATTTAAAATCGTGACAGACTGCTCTGCTTTTCAGATGACAATGAACAAAAAAGATCTAGTAACCAGGATTGCAAGGTGGGCTCTACTTTTAGAAGAATTCGATTACGAGATAGTTCATAGACCAGGGCAAAGAATGAAACATGTTGATGCCTTGAGTAGAAATCCAGTGATGATTATTGATGAAACTGTAACTGCAAGATTGAAAGTTGCTCAATGCAAAGATGAGTACATAACAACACTGAAATCATTAGTAAAAAAGGACAGCCACCAAGAATATTTCTTGAAGAATGACATTTTGTATAAATACGAAAATGGTCGAGAATTAATGGTAGCACCAAAAGGGATGCAGACTGAATTGATTAAATCAGCCCACGAAAAAGGACATTTTTCAGTTGCGAAAACAAAAGAAATTGCAAAACGAGACTTCTTCATTCCTGATCTTCATTCCCAGACTGAAACAGTGGTTGCCAATTGCATACCGTGTATCTTGGCAAATAAGAAAAGCTGCAAGAAAGAAGGAATGTTGCATCCGATTCCCAAAGAAGATTCGCCTTTGCATACTTATCATGTGGATTTTATTGGACCGATGACTTCCACGAACAAACAGTATCAGCATATACTAACTGTAGTGGATGCTTTCACCAAGTTCGTTTGGCTCTATCCTGTAAAATCGGTATCAGCTGAGGATGCATTGGAAAAGATTAAACTCCAGCAAAAAACCTTTGGTAATCCCGTTCGCATTATTTCTGACAGAGGTTCCGCTTTCACATCAAATGCCTTTAAAGAATATTGTGATACTGAAGGTATTCAGCATCTACAAATTACAACTGGAGTGCCTCGTGGAAATGGTCAAGTTGAGAGAATCCATAGAACACTAATACCAGTCTTAGCTAAACTAGCTCTCGATGAACCGACAAAATGGTTCAAGTATGTCTCAAGAGTACAGAGAGTTTTAAACAGTTCAGTTAGTAGAAGCACCAAATACACTCCATTTGAATTGTTAACTGGTATTAAAATGAGGAACAAAGAAGATCTCATTGTAAAAGAAATTTTAACCGAAGAAATGATGGATTACTATAATAACCAAAGGAATCAACTCAGAAGAGAAGCCAAAGAAAACATCCTTAAAATCCAAGATGAAAATAAAAAACAACATGACAGAAAATGCAAAAAGGCTACTATGTATAAACTGGGTGATTTAGTAGCTATCCAAAGAACTCAATTTGGTACAGGACTGAAGCTAAGACCCAAATTCTTCGGCCCATACGAAGTCACCCAAGTTAATGGTAGGGACAAATACGAGGTAGCTAAAATAGGGAATCATGCAGGCCCAAATCAAACCACCTCTTCAGCTGACCTCATGAAACCATTTGGGTAGCCCCTTCTAAAAAAAAAAAATTTTTTTTTTCATCATAAGTATAATTGTGTTTGTGTATTTGTATATTCTAATAATGTGTTCATATTCATAACGATATTTAAAATGCACAATTTAATGTTCAATTGTATAATTACTATAAAATTATGTGTGTTTGTAAACGATTCGCAGTGCTCTTGATAAATATTTTAATTTTTTAAGTTTTAAGTACGCCGCTGTGGTCAGTGACATGTCAGGACGGCCGATTTGTGGGATTTCCCCCCGACTTGAGCACTTCGGATCGTATTGGTTAGGAGCAGTACTACGTCACTGCGTGACGTTGCTGCTTCCTGCCAGCCGTTTTATTTGAATTTCATTCCACGCTATGTAACTAAATTTGTAAGACGTATTTGTAAGAGCTCTTCGGAGCGATGTACCGTTCAACAATAGCTTTTTTAAAATTCCTCTAGACACCGTTAAATAAACTATGTTCATGTTAAAAAGAAGATTTTATTTCAAACTCAGCATCCCTACATATATATATACATATATATACATACATATATATATACATACATATATATATACATATATATACATACATATACATACATATATATATACATATATATACATACATATATATATACATATATATACATACATATATATACATACATATATATATACATATATATACATACATATATATATATATATATATATACATACATATATATATACATACATATATATATACATATATATACATACATATATATATATACATATATATATATACATATATATATATACATATATATATATACATATATATATATACATATATATATATACATATATATATATACATATATATATACATACATACATACATATATATTTTAAATTTCTCCATGTTTTGGAACATCCTGACATCAAAAAAGTAGTCTAACAACAAATGTCTGTCAGTACATGGTCAGCATAACTCCTGAACGAATTGACCGACGATGTTCAAAATTGGTGTGTGGATTAATGGTGACCATGGTACCTACTATTAAGGTCAAAATTGCACATGCGCATAAAAAAGTTGCCATTGAAAAAAAAATCATGTTTTTTAGGAATTACTTAAAAAATGGTTTAGCGATTTTAATCTGTGGTGATGCCTCTTAAAACATTCTAAATATTCCCACCGCCAAAATTCCCGTAAAAATGCTATCAAGGTTTAAAAAGTTAAAAAACTAATGTCTTCAACATAGAGTTCCCTAAAGCATCGCTCATCAACGATCGTTTTTCTCCTCTCCTCTGTTTCACTTGCATGAAAGCATAATGTAAAAATTATTGAAAAGTATGTCACCCAAAAAATCTCCATTCTGGCGCTGTTTTTTATTATTATCATTTTTAAAGTCCCATATAAGAATTATCGCCAAACTGGCTATTTTTAAATCCTTTTTATTAACTTCAATTTTGTGCGTTTGTCGATGGGGAGCCAAATCTGCGGAGGTCTAATTAACCCTCTTGTCGTCATCCAATCGGGTTGAAACTTCGGAGATAGATTCAATGTCAATGGTGATGTTTTCTATCAAATTTTGGGGCTGCAATTTTCACTAAAAGGCCGCTTCTACAATCGCTTCGAAATACTTATAAATACTATTTAGCCGATCATTTGTTGAAACTCTTTCTTGTTGCCAAAATTGTTTTAATCAAAATGAATAAAAGATAATTGAACGTGGATACATAAATTCATTATGGAGTGAAGTCCATTCAGTTCAACTTTGCGTTGCGTAGCAACGATATAAGTGAAATAATTTTAACCAATCTTTGTTGAAACTCTTTACTGTTGCCAATATTTTTTTAATCAAAATAAATAAAAGATATGTGTTTTTATTGGCTCACGTCAGACTCATCAGCTATCGTTGACTCGTTGATTGATTGAATTGTTGTAATTAAAATTATATATTTTATTTTATATTTGAAATCAGTGCATATGCAGTGGTTCCTCCTGGTTTTGTCTTTTGCTATTTGAATTTTCATTTAAAACAGATAGACATTATATGAAAAGAATTTATGTCATTTCATTAAGTGATATTTTTTTGTACTTACTCATCAAATTTCAAGGTTTTATGCAAAGTAGTTTCTAAATGCACTAGGTTTAAAAGATTGAAACATAGCGAGTATAGTGAATGATCCTTACTGTAGTACTTCCACCACATGAAGCATACTTGTTTATTTTTCTTCCCACTTTCATCATACAAAGTTTATCGTGGTAAAAATAATTGAATTGTAAATCGGCTATCACAACTGTTTGTCCGAGACGTTTTAAGTGCATATTTTTGTAAATGAGCGATATTTGAGACGTTGGATTCTATATTTTGTTCTTGTTATTTTAGCGTTTTTCAGATTCTTATTTTTTTACTTTCAATCATAATATTCTGACAAAAAATTGTATGTATGTATGTATGTGGTGAGCATAACTCACTCCCGAACAAATTGACCTTGGATGTTCAAATTTGGCGTGCGGGGTAGTGATGACCATGAGACTTACCATTAAAGATTTCGTCAAAATCGCGCATGCGTATAAAATAGCTGCTATTGAAAAATTCATGTTTTTCAATGATTGCTCAAAATGACTAACGATTTTTATCAAAATCGCTGTGGTAATGCCTCTTAAGGTGTTCTAAACATTCCCGCATTTTAAATTCCCGTAGATTTTCAATAGAAGCGAAAAATGATGAAAAACGAGTGTCTTTAACACAGAGCTCTCTGCCCTTAAGCACCGCCCATCAACGATTGGTTTTTTTTTTTCTGTTACCCATAGGACAATGTATGTCTATCGAATAATATCGTCAATCTCACCATATTGGTGTTTTTTTTTTTTTTTTTTTTGTTTTTTTTTGCCCGTATAAAATTTACTTCCAAAAATATCGCCGAATGAGGAACTTTCACGTTTTTTGGTTTTATTTTTAAATAAAAGTAGGGAAAAAAATCATGAAAAACAATACCATTCTTTCAAAAAATTTGAGCTCGGATAGATGGTTAAAAAAAAATATTCAGTTTTTCACTTTGCGATTTGGTGGTAAAAAGCAATTTTTGCCTGTGACGTCAACGCCAGTCTGAAACCAGTTTTAGACCAGGTTCCTCCTCGGATTTTCGATGGAATCCATGCGTAAGAACGTCACGGGGTTTTTTTATGCGTTTTTGGTCACGTGACTTTTGAATTTGATTTCAAACTCGATTTTTGATTAACTGAAAGCATAAAGATAAAAAAAAAAATAATAATTGCACTGCTTAAATACATTCGTTGGATAACACTAAAAAATACAAAAAATATTCATTTTCCTCACTTGTGCAAGTTCCTCATTGGCCATTTTATTTAAATGAGTGAAAATATGAAAAAAGGTAAATAACACCATAAATTTTAATGCAGCGACCATTATTAATGGTGTAACTGAAAGCTGTGCGATGATCCACACCCCTAATTACTTTATGCCTTGTTTGAATTAAACATCGTTGTTGCTTAACTCAGCAAAACTGTATGGCCGGCCAAACGGTATAGTGGTTAGCATGCTGGCTTCTAGACCGCGAGGTTGCGGGTTCCGAGTCCCGTGTTTGGCATGGGTGTTTGTAAATGTATGTTGGTTTGTTAAATGACGAAATGTGTCGGTGCATTATAGCCCTCGTGATGCTGACGGCGCCAGATAATCTGAATACAACCAACCAACCAAAACTGTATGATAACACTGAATAAACACACTTTTCCCTTTTTCTAAGTCACAAATTGTTCATTATTTTTCAATCATCAATATATCCGCTAATTTTGCATATAACTTTATCAAACTATTTTCTGTGCTTTTATCATCGCATTTTAGATAGTTTCCTAATTTGACTCTTTTACCGATAGCCTTTATTTTTTTAATTATTTTTGTAACTTTCTTAAATCACAGTTAAGTTGTAATCCATTTTAAATTATTCAGCATAATCTCTTTATTATTGGTATACTTTAGTTCCTTGGCTATACTAAACTTCAACTTAACTAGACATCACTTAGACGGTAGATCGTCGCAGTGCTCATAGGTATTTAATCCATTTTGGCGGAGTGAAGACATAATTCTCGCCAAACCTTAAAGGCTTTTGTTCTCTACTATAGGGTTGTGGTTTGGCGAACATTATGCTTTCACCCCGCCAAAATGGATTAAATACCTATGAGCACTGTGACGATCTACCGTCTAAGTGATGTCTAGTTAAGTTGAAGTTTAGTATATACGAAACACTATTTCAGATTTAAGGGAACTTGGTACACCTTGTTTTCGCAGAAAATAATAAAAATGTAAATTTTCTATTTTTTTGTGTGTGTGTGTGTTTATAATCTTTGAAACCTTCTCCTTATTCTGGCAAGTTTTTGAGCTGATCCGATAACTGCAATTGCAGAAAAATTATATTTTTATGGTGAATTTAGCATTGGTGCAATAGCTCCTTCGATGTTTCGAACGCATTTTTCTCAGTTCGTGATTTTTGAAATTCCCACCTTTCTGAAAATGTTAAAACTTCAGCAAATATGAATGAAATAACTTATTAAGAATGACACAAATTTTTTTTTTATCCATTTAACAAAAATAGGCATGTATTTTTGTATAAAATAAAAACTTTTTTTTTACAAATTTAAATGTTGAAAAATAAAACTTTTTTAAGCTTTTTTTTTACAAATAGGTACAGTAATTATCGTTTATCTCGAAAACTATTTTACTTATTCTAAATCCAATGCCAAAAAAGTTGGGAGCATATTACTAGAAACATTTATTTAAAAAATCAGGAAAAAATATTCGAAAATCAAAAGAAGATTTGACAAAAATAGGTATGTATTTTTGTATAAAATAAAAACTTTTTTTTTTTTTACAAATTTAAATGTTGAAAAA
This sequence comes from Linyphia triangularis, assembly GCA_963978545.1. Taxonomy (NCBI): domain Eukaryota; kingdom Metazoa; phylum Arthropoda; class Arachnida; order Araneae; family Linyphiidae; genus Linyphia; species Linyphia triangularis. The sequence continues at coordinate 16,496,674 of OZ021728.1, forward strand.
TAAACGTTTTCTTACGCTTTTTTTACATATAGGTACAGTAATTATCGTTTTTCTCGATAACTATTTTACTTATTCTAAATCCGATGCCTAAAAAGTTGGGAGTATATTACTAGAAACATTTATTTAAAAAATCAGGAAAAAATATTCGAAAATTAAAAAGAAGATAGAATTTGAAATTTGATGATTTTTTTTTTTTAAATTTTGAAAATTTAGAGCACTCTGAGAGCTTTTTTGCTTTAATAAAATTTATATTTTACGTAGTAATACTTCCAAATACGTAAAAATTATAATTTTAAATGCTTAAATTAAAAAAAAAAGTTGGACGGGTACCAAGTCCTCTTAAAGACATTAAAAGTACTTTACCAATCATCCTGTATAAATAAATGTAACTTAGGAGTTCAAAACTTAATGGTATATTATTTTTTCGCTCATCACGTAACAATGTTGCATTTCCGTTCATTTTAGCTCCTTCAAAAACTAAAAAAAAACCTTCACGCCCCGTAAAAGAAAAATGTCTACCTGCTTTTCCTCGATTTGATAAATGGCACAGCCCTCTTTATTTAAAATCAGGGGAATATATTTTTAAAAGGAGTTGTTTTAATTGTGTCGCGTGGAAAAACTAGAAAATGGAATTTTTTTTCATCGTAGCTCTCACTGACTTGGGTGCTTTTAAAGAGGTTTCGATTTAACGTCTTCCTTTGTTAAAGTTTGATTAATTAGACTATTTTTCTCAGTTTTAACGTCGGTTCTTGGGTCAAAGGAGAACATTTTTAAGCGGGAGATTTTTTTTTATATGTTTCGTGAACTGTTTGAAACCTTCAGTATATATGCTAGTTCGATACTTTCCCCAAGGTTATTTTTATTTTTTGTTATAAAAAAACTATCATGTGTTGGTTCAAAGTTCTTTTCCCAACTCCTTGAGAATAATTAATCAAAATTCCAAAGGTTTCACTCATCCAAGCTCAAAGTGCCCACAACAAAACTGCACCTGTTAAGAATAATCTAGAGCTTCTTACTAATGAGCATATCGACATATATACTTACTGTTTAAGACCCAAGGAATAGTGATTCCCGACAAGAGAAATGTGAACATTAATGCAACTTTTCGTCACCAGTTGAAACTTATGCTATTTAAAATGTGGAGCGCTTGGCTAAAAATAAGGAAAGGCCCGGAGAAATCTTACATAATACAGTCAAAACCCATTAACGTGAAGTCGATGGGGTTTCTGAAATTTTTCGTGTTAGCCGTCTAAAAACTTCGCGAAGGGACTTATGATTGAGTTGCCTGCGCATGAGTTGAGCCGCGTAGGGCAGTGAATTGCCCGATTGTCCTGCAGTGAGTCGTCGAAGGCCCTATCAGACGACCAAATATCTCTGACTGGATCGCAGACCTGATCCTAGCCGTGACTACTTCGGTGACTAGGGTTGCTGGAATTGAAAGAGAAGTTTCCACTAATTCTTTTGTCACAAAACAAGTTTATCGGTGTTGGCGCTTCTCTGTAATCGGAAAAATTTCTTGCCTCGCTATTGAAATAAAAAATTCGTAAAAGAAAAATCTATCGGCCTTGGCATTAATACGTAATATATTAAAGCAGAAAATATATTTTTAAAATACATTGGTTTCTGTAACCACTGATATAAAAAAAAATCGTACTTGATATTTAAAGATGCTTCACAGTTTTTTTTTTTTTTTTTAATTTTAATATTTATTGTACAGTAAAATGTAAAATTATACAGTAAAGTATCTAGTCTTTAAAAATTATTTTAAATCAATAAGTAATAATTTTCATTTATATAAGATTTAAATTATGACTTTCTTCTACATATAAATATGTTATATTTATTTTCGTAAAAGCAGGCTGAGCAATTTATATTTAAACAATATTTTCGTGTAGCAATTGGGTGTTAATTATACAATTTCTTTTTCTTTTTTTTTAATTGGTTTTTTATTAACATTACTAGTTGGGTACTAATAATATTGTTGTGCTTCAAATAGACATTTCGGTCATCTACATTAGACGAATATTCTGGTGTTCGAAAGATTATATAAATATTTTTTTAGATGTATTAATTATTTGTAAAAACAAAAAATCAATAAAATAACGATAATCAAGGGAAATGATAAATAAATTCCAGTATCCTCCCCCCAAAAAAAGTATTAATAAAATAGCGATAATCAAGTAAAATAATAAATTATAGTTCTAGTTTCAAGTTCCTATGCATAATGGGGAATCGAACCCGGGACTCGAGCATGACAAAAAGTACGCTAACCACTATACGGTATTAACTTTGCGACTGTCGTAAAAAATAAGTTACTTCAACAATTTTACATAACTTTTTCGTATTTTCGTTATTTCTTGATAACTTCTTTCTTTTAAATTTTGAAAGCACCTAAACAAAAAACAAATATTTCTATTCGTTTGATAAGGCGAAATCTTTAGATATTTTTGCAGTGGCACTAAATACGATGTACAATTTTTGTACGATACATCGTAGCTAAATAAACATTTCGGTGGTTGGATTACAAATGTTATGTCCAAAAAAATATAAAAGGAAATCTTGTAATAATATTTTCACATTATTGAATACGAAATAATTTTGGTGAATCATAGACTAGGCTGATTTTAAACGAATGCAGTAGTGATTCTATGCAGTCTAGACGTAATTGTTCATCAGACACTGTGATGCCTTCTTCACAAAAATATTACTTTTATCATATTGCTTAGGTTTTTCACTAATCACATGCCTACTTTCCTTGAAGTTTTTTGAACTTTTAAATTTCCTATCTATTTTATGCTAAAATGTCCATTAACTTGCTTGGTGCAATGAACAAAATTCATGCCAATGGTTGGCGAAAACAGAAGGCATCTGATTGGTTCCCAACTACGTTGGCTGAAATTATCCTCAACTGCTTCGTTCACAATCGAAGCAGTCATGGATCGGGCAAATACAGGTTTTGTCCCTGGAAATGGGCTTTTCGAGTCAACGATAGTGCTGAGTCAGAAACAGGGTTGAGGGGAAATATGTCGTCTGATAGCGCCTTTTAGTATTTTCGTGCAGTATTTTCAGAAGGTGCCGATAGATGGCAGCGTGATTCAGTTGTCCAATAGTCACCAATAAGGCGTAGTAGCTTTCTGCGGGCGCTGGTTAAGCAAAGGTCGCATGATTCCAGCGACCGCAAAAAAGCTCATACGCTTCATTGGTGAGTAATGGACAACCGAATGATGCTGCCATCTATCGGCGCTTTCTGAAACAAGAAACTTCATCGCAAAAAGCGATCAGAAATGCAACTAACTTGCAACACTGGCAACAAGCGGGCACAGCGATGCAACTAGCATCCCAAACCACCAACTCCGATCAGACGTTGATCAGAATAACAATATCGCTCCTTGCTAGTATTAAGCCGTCTAGTGATCTCAAATAACAGATAAAAACTTCTAGACACCAGACATATCTTTTGCTTAGCGGTAGAGCACCTGGCTAGGAAAGCAAAGGTCACACGATTCCCCAGCGTCCGCATAGAAAGTTCCAATGCTTCAGTCCAAGAAATTCTTTTTAAATAAATGCTGATAAATAATTAATGATTCATAATAGGCATATGTAAGATAAAATTCATAATAGGCATATGTAAAAACAGCTAGTGATATCTTCATACCAGAGGTTAGTATTTGAATAACAAATAGTTTGAATAGAATTCAATACAAATAAGGGACCTTAAAATGTATTTCTCAAAAGATAAGAATTGCCACTTAGACCCCTTTGCTTCTCAGTCAACTCAATTACTAGCTATATGTATATTTAATACTGTTGCTATTTAGAACATCTAGATTGTAAGGCTTATATTCATAGTACAATAGGTTTAATAAAATATACATTTGGATTAAAAAAAATCAATTTATTTACCAGTAACTTATCATTCAAAGAAATCTGTCGTTGATTTTTGCTTTAAGTTTTTAATTAAACATTCTTTTAAAAATGTGTGCACCTCTTTTAAATTACTCAAAACACATGAACCACTGACCTGCTATATTAGGAAACGTTGCGAGGTTTCATCTAAAAACTAGGGGTGTGGAACATCGCACAACTTTCAATTACACTATGATACTGACGTGGATTTGTATCGTTTCTGTATTTTCATCCTTCATTTAGACTAAACTAGCTGAATACCCGTGCTGCGCTACGAAATTTTACCATTAGCATTTTAGCGATCAAAAGACATTCATGTATTCTACACTTCAGACGTTTGCTCCCTTTTCGATCCCGACAAATTGATTTATCAAAATAGGAACTTTCCTTTGTTGACATTTTAAACGAACTTTATAATTGTGAATAGTAAACTGGAATAGTTTATTGTGTTTATGTTTGCTCTTAGTTCTAAATTTCAAAGTAGTAGCTGTATTGGAATTAAGTTAATTAGACATTAAGTTAATCCTCGTATAGTTTCAATGTTGCGTCGTCTTTTCATCCCTTAAAAATTCGTTAATCGATATTGGAATGACTTATTTTTTTAACATTTGCAAAAAAATATCAGAAAAATGACTACATTGGAAGAGGAACATTCGGATATCCCTCGTTTGGAACATTTAACCCCTTTTCGACCACTTAAAGTGTGTTAATCGAGATCGGAATAGTTTACTTTTTCTATTTTTACCATTGTTGATATTTGTGCCGATTTTCAGAGTTGTGACTATGTGGGAAGTAGGATTTTCGAATGTCCCCCGTTTGGAACGTTTAACCCCTTTTCGACCCCTTAAAGTGGGTTAATCGAGATCGGAATAGTTTACTTTTTCTATTTTTACCATTGTTGATATTTGTGCCGATTTTCAGAGTTGTGACTATGTGGGAAGTAGGATTTTCGAATGTCCCCCGTTTGGAACGTTTAACCCCTTTTCGACCCCTTAAAGTGTGTTAATCGAGATCGGAATAGTTTACTTTTTCTATTTTTACCATTGTTGATATTTGTGCCGATTTTCAGAGTTGTGACTATGTGGGAAGTAGGATTTTCGAATGTCCCCCGTTTGGAACGTTTGACCCCTTTTCGACCCCTTAAAGTGTCTTAATCGAGATCGGAATAGTTTACTTTTTCTATTTTTACCATTGTTGATATTTGTGCCGATTTTCAGCGTTGTGACTATGTGGGAAGTAGGATTTTCGAATGTCCCCCGTTTGGAACGTTTGACCCCTTTTCGACCCCTTAAAGTGTGTTAATCGAGATCGGAATAGTTTACTTTTTCTATTTTTACCATTGTTGATATTTGTGCCGATTTTCAGAGTTGTGACTATGTGGGAAGTAGGATTTTCGAATGTCCCCCGTTTGGAACGTTTGACCCCTTTTCGACCCCTTAAAGTGTGTTAATCGAGATCGGAATAGTTTACTTTTTCTATTTTTACCATTGTTGATATTTGTGCCGATTTTCAGCGTTGTGACTATGTGGGAAGTAGGATTTTCGAATGTCCCCCGTTTGGAACGTTTGACCCCTTTTCGACCCCTTAAAGTGTGTTAATCGAGATCGGAATAGTTTACTTTTTCTATTTTTACCATTGTTGATATTTGTGCCGATTTTCAGAGTTGTGACTATGTGGGAAGTAGGATTTTCGAATGTCCCCCGTTTGGAACGTTTGACCCCTTTTCGACCCCTTAAAGTGTGTTAATCGAGATCGGAATAGTTTACTTTTTCTATTTTTACCATTGTTGATATTTGTGCCGATTTTTAGAGTTGTGACTATGTGGGAAGTAGGATTTTCGAATGTCCCCCGTTTGGAACGTTTGACCCCTTTTCGACCCCTTAAAGTGTGTTAATCGAGATCGGAATAGTTTACTTTTTCTATTTTTACCATTGTTGATATTTGTGCCGATTTTCAGAGTTGTGACTATGTGGGAAGTAGGATTTTCGAATGTCCCCCGTTTGGAACGTTTGACCCCTTTTCGACCCCTTAAAGTGTGTTAATCGAGATCGGAATAGTTTACTTTTTCTATTTTTACCATTGTTGATATTTGTGCCGATTTTCAGAGTTGTGACTATGTGGGAAGTAGGATTTTCGAATGTCCCCCGTTTGGAACGTTTGACCCCTTTTCGACAACTTAAAGTGTGTTAATCGAGATCGGAATAGTTTATTTTTTCTATTTTTACCATTGTTGATATTTGTGCCGATTTTCAGAGTTGTGACTATGTGGGAAGTAGGATTTTCGAATGTCCCCCGTTTGGAACGTTTGACCCCTTTTCGACCCCTTAAAGTGTGTTAATCGAGATCGGAATAGTTTACTTTTTCTATTTTTACCATTGTTGATATTTGTGCCGATTTTCAGAGTTGTGACTATGTGGGAAGTAGGATTTTCGAATGTCCCCCGTTTGGAACGTTTGACCCCTTTTCGACCCCTTAAAGTGTGTTAATCGAGATCGGAATAGTTTACTTTTTCTATTTTTACCATTGTTGATATTTGTGCCGCTTTTCAGAGTTGTGACTATGTGGGAAGTAGGATTTTCGAATGTCCCCCGTTTGGAACGTTTAACCCCTTTTCGACCCCTTAAAGTGTGTTAATCGAGATCGGAATAGTTTACTTTTTCTATTTTTACCATTGTTGATATTTGTGCCGATTTTCAGAGTTGTGACTATGTGGGAAGTAGGATTTTCGAATGTCCCCCGTTTGGAACGTTTGACCCCTTTTCGACCCCTTAAAGTGTCTTAATCGAGATCGGAATAGTTTACTTTTTCTATTTTTACCATTGTTGATATTTGTGCCGATTTTCAGCGTTGTGACTATGTGGGAAGTAGGATTTTCGAATGTCCCCCGTTTGGAACGTTTGACCCCTTTTCGACCCCTTAAAGTGTGTTAATCGAGATCGGAATAGTTTACTTTTTCTATTTTTACCATTGTTGATATTTGTGCCGATTTTCAGAGTTGTGACTATGTGGGAAGTAGGATTTTCGAATGTCCCCCGTTTGGAACGTTTGACCCCTTTTCGACCCCTTAAAGTGTGTTAATCGAGATCGGAATAGTTTACTTTTTCTATTTTTACCATTGTTGATATTTGTGCCGATTTTCAGCGTTGTGACTATGTGGGAAGTAGGATTTTCGAATGTCCCCCGTTTGGAACGTTTGACCCCTTTTCGACCCCTTAAAGTGTGTTAATCGAGATCGGAATAGTTTACTTTTTCTATTTTTACCATTGTTGATATTTGTGCCGATTTTCAGAGTTGTGACTATGTGGGAAGTAGGATTTTCGAATGTCCCCCGTTTGGAACGTTTGACCCCTTTTCGACCCCTTAAAGTGTGTTAATCGAGATCGGAATAGTTTACTTTTTCTATTTTTACCATTGTTGATATTTGTGCCGATTTTTAGAGTTGTGACTATGTGGGAAGTAGGATTTTCGAATGTCCCCCGTTTGGAACGTTTGACCCCTTTTCGACCCCTTAAAGTGTGTTAATCGAGATCGGAATAGTTTACTTTTTCTATTTTTACCATTGTTGATATTTGTGCCGATTTTCAGAGTTGTGACTATGTGGGAAGTAGGATTTTCGAATGTCCCCCGTTTGGAACGTTTGACCCCTTTTCGACCCCTTAAAGTGTGTTAATCGAGATCGGAATAGTTTACTTTTTCTATTTTTACCATTGTTGATATTTGTGCCGATTTTCAGAGTTGTGACTATGTGGGAAGTAGGATTTTCGAATGTCCCCCGTTTGGAACGTTTGACCCCTTTTCGACAACTTAAAGTGTGTTAATCGAGATCGGAATAGTTTATTTTTTCTATTTTTACCATTGTTGATATTTGTGCCGATTTTCAGAGTTGTGACTATGTGGGAAGTAGGATTTTCGAATGTCCCCCGTTTGGAACGTTTGACCCCTTTTCGACCCCTTAAAGTGTGTTAATCGAGATCGGAATAGTTTACTTTTTCTATTTTTACCATTGTTGATATTTGTGCCGATTTTCAGAGTTGTGACTATGTGGGAAGTAGGATTTTCGAATGTCCCCCGTTTGGAACGTTTGACCCCTTTTCGACCCCTTAAAGTGTGTTAATCGAGATCGGAATAGTTTACTTTTTCTATTTTTACCATTGTTGATATTTGTGCCGATTTTCAGAGTTGTGACTATGTGGGAAGTAGGATTTTCGAATGTCCCCCGTTTGGAACGTTTGACCCCTTTTCGACCCCTTAAAGTGTGTTAATCGAGATCGGAATAGTTTACTTTTTCTATTTTTACCATTGTTGATATTTGTGCCGATTTTCAGAGTTGTGACTATGTGGGAAGTGGGAGAATTAGTGATGAGTGAGTCAGTGAGTCAGTGAGTGAGTGAGTGAGTGAGTGAGTGAGTGAGTGAGGGCTTTGCCTTATATATATAGAGATGGCCAGTTTGGCGATATTTTTTGCGATAATTCTTGCATGGGTAAAAAAAAAAAAAAAAAAAACTCCACCAGAATGGTGATTTTGGCGGTATACTTTCCGATAATCCTTATATTATCCTTTATTATAAGCGAAACTGAGAGGAGGAGAAAAAACGATCGTTGATGAGGTGTGCTCAAGGAAAGAAAACTCTGGTTTGAAGGCATTCATTTTTCAACTTTTTACTCCATTAAAACATTTTTACGGGAATTTTGGAGGTGGGGATGTTTAGAACAAATTAAGAGGCATGACCACAGCGATTTTTATCAAAATCGTTAGAGCCGGGTTTTTTTTTTTTTTTTTTTTTTTTTTTTTTTTCAATCATTGAAAAACATGATTTTTTCAATGGCAGCTACCTTATGCGCATGCGCGATTTTGACAAAAACCTTAACGGTAAGTTCCATGGCCGCCACTAACCCTCATACCAAATTTGAACATTGTAGGTCAATTTATACGGGAGTTATGCTGACCACATACACACACACAGACAGACATTTTTTCTAGATCACTTTTTTGAAATCAGGATGTTCCAAAACGTAAAGAAATGCAAAAAAAAAATCGACTTTTTTTTTTTTTTTTTTTTTTTGTTGTTGACCGAATGCTTTACTTTCATTACCCTATGTATATACATATGGATCATTGAAATTAAAAAGTAGTTTAAAGCGCAATCATGATAAAAAAATAATTTAATTGTAAATCTGCTATCATAACTATCTGTCCAAGACATTTTAACTGCGTATTTTCGTAATTGAACAATGTTTGAGACTTCTTGTCCTATTATTTTTACATATGGTGTTTTTTTTTTGTTTTTTTTTTACGTTTTTAATATTCTTATTTTTTTACCTTCAATTACCGATATGTATACATAGGGTTATGAAAGGTATACAATTCGGTCCAAATTCGTTTTTTTTTTTTTTTTTTTTTTTTTTTTGCATATCTCCACGTTTTGGAACATCCTGATTTCAAAAAAAGTGATCTCCAAAAAACGTGTGTCTGTGTGTACGGGGTCAGCAATACTCCCAAACGAATTGACCTACGATGTTCAAATTTGGTGTGCGGCACAGAGACCTACCATTAAGGATTTCGTCAAAATCGCGCATGCGCAAAAAGTAGCTGCCATTGAAAAAATCATGTTTTTCAGTAATTGCTAAAAAACAGCTACAGCGATTTAGCTCAAAATCGCTGTGGTTATTCGTTTTAAAGGTGTTATAAACATACCCCCTCCGAATTTCTCTTAAAAATGCTATAAAAGCGTAAAAAGTTGAAAAACGAGTGCCTTTAACACAGAGCTCTCTGCCCTTGAGCATCGATCATCAACGATTGATTTCTTTGCGTTTCACGCACAAGCAAGGACAATGTAATGTCTATCGAATAAAACCAAAAATTTTACCATTTTGGCGTGTGTTTTTTTTCCCTCACGTAAAAATTATTGCCAAAAATATCGCCAAACAGGCCATTTTTATTTAAATGAGTGAAAATAAGAAAATGGTTGGTTGGTTGGTTGATTGGTTGGATGCAGATTATCTGGCGCCGTCAGCAACACGAGGATTATAATGCGCCGAAACATTCGTCATTTGACAAGCCAACATACATTTACAAAACACCCATGCCTAACAAGGAACTCAAAGACCTCGCTGTTTAGAAGCTAGCACGCTAACCACTATACCGTTTATCGGCAAGAAAATGGTAAGTAACGCTATGTTAAATTTTACTACAATAACAAATATTATTTAGTGAAATTGAAAGCTGTGCGATATTCCACACCCCTAGTTCCCCCCCCCCCCCTTTCACCTTTTTAAATCGTGTATTTTGGAGCGATGTTCAAAGCCCCAAGTTCTTCATGCAATAGCTATGACAGTGAAAAGTATTGAGATCTAAAGTAGAGCCAAGTTTAAAGTGGTTGTAAATTACGGACAATGAATGTTGGCAAGATTTTCTTCTCAAAGTCGAAATTCCCCTTCATAGGCATAGGTCTTAATATCCAGCTACAAAAATGCTTGTACGACTTTTACCATTACGCGTCACAACTCACTTCACCAACGCAGCAAATAAAGGTGCAACGGGCCGACCAAACGGTATAGTGGTTAGCGTGCTGGCTTCTAGACCGCGAGGTTGCGGGTTCGAGTCCCGTGTTAGGCATGGGAGTTTGTAAATGTATGTTGGCTTGTCTAATGACGAATGTTTCGGCGCATTATAGCCCTCGTGTTGCTGACTGCGCCAGATAATCTGAATACAACCAACCAAAAGTGTAACAGCTAAGTGTCACAAACATTTTGGTTACCTGACATTTAGAGCACTGAAGGGGAATTTTGACTTTGAGAAGAAAATCTTACTGATTATCATTGGACGTAATTTACAACAACGTTAAAGTTGGTTCTACTTTAGATCACAATACTTTTCACTGTCATAGCTATAGCATGAAGAACTTGGCACTTTTTACAGATATATATATATACAAAATTGTGGGATTAATTATGGCATGAAAACATGTTTATGCTAAGACGTAATTTGAAGACGTCTATTTCTCCAGTAGGTTGGTTGGTTTATACTTTCAACAACCTATTTTTATGCACAATGACGGCTAATCAGGACGGGGCCTACAGCTTAACGTGGATTCCGATCCACAACGAACATCCAACCCTAATCCGGGATTCAAAACCGGCACCTTTGGCATGCGTGGCCAGAACTTTAGCCACACATCCATCAGATGGGCCCATTTCTTCAGTAATCGAATATTTCCTGGTTCTCAAGGTCAATCAATCAGGATTGCTTAACAGCCCTTGAAAGTTGGCGAACCTACCATCAAATCCTCATTGGAAATGCTATTTTTTAAAGATAATTTTCAGAGATAATTTGCATGAAAAGATTCTAAAGGTAATAAAGGAATTGCTATAACCATACCCAGTTTCTCAAACAAATGCTTTTGTTGTGTTGTGAAGAAAGGCATTATAAGACTATCAATTCTTACTTAGAACTGTCAAAACGTAGCTTTCTAAGGAACTAAGACTACACATCAGTAAACACCAATAACAAATGCTGAACCACAAATAAGCTCCTACATTAAAAATCGAACATCAGCAAACAGAGGATGGAATGCCTATGAAATTCACAGTCGAAATTTCGTCAACAACTCATTTCACTTCCTCTTCCCCGAAGAAAACGAATTCGTTTGCAGTTGCCATTTTTCTTTTCTTTATTCTCATCGAATATTAAAGAGTGGAGAAACCATTGCTCTTGTTAAATTGTTTGTGTAGGCTGAGAAACGGCGTTTCTTTTATTTTTGCTCGTTTGTTAAGGAGAAAAATTTTCGTTTTAGATATCAGTGTTTGGAAAGAGCTCAGCCAATTTATTCGGTGGGTCTATCAAAAGTTCCTGTGACTCAATAACGTGGCTCGTTGACTTGGGGATTCGGGAGAAATAGAGTGATATTAAAGATTTGCGAATCAAACTGACAAAGCAATAAGACAATTCGGAAAGGTAGGGGAACGATGTCATTTTACTGAAATAAGAAATGCTTGGGATGTCATCGAGTTATGGGGTTTTCTGCCATTCGGGATGCAAATGCGTGAAAGTTCACATGAAAGATCTTCAGGAAGAAAAGGCGATGCTAGGAAATCAGCATGGATGTGCACTTGCACCCTTGTGGCTTTTAAAAAATTAAAAAAAAAAAAAAAAAAAAAAAAAAACACTTTAAAAATTATGGTGATCCAAGGAAAAATTAATCCATAAAAACAATAAGTATCTCTTATAAATATAACCTATACATATATACGCATTTGCAATTTTATGTGCGATTGCAACTTATTTAAGCGATATTAAGCTCAGATCAAATTTTCATAGTGTTTTACCTCTACTATAAAAGCATCGATTCTATGCCATTCGCTAACTTTCTTTTACCTCTGAAACTTGATGGAATGCATTGTCATCGACGAGCCTACCTTCAAAGTTTCAGCTCGATTGATTCAAGGTAAATGAGTTAATTAGCCCTCCGGAGATTCGCCCACCCACATTTGCAACACACAAAGTCGAAATTAATGTAATGGATTTTTTTTTTTTTATAAAGCCACGAGCAATATAATGTAGTTTTTAGATTAATCATTTGACATAAAATAAATAACTAATTATAAAATTAACATTTAATTAAGAAATCCAATTAAAAAATTTGAGATCACATGTTTAAACTGATACTTTAGCCACCTTGAACCTAACCTTGAAATTAACCATTCTAACGCCCATAATCCGAAAACTCTAAGGGCAATTGCATAGCTATAATGCTCTTCAGAAGTATTCAGGCCTAGTATCGGCCACGTGTAGATCTAGCACCAGGATCTTGCACGTTGCATGAAGATATAAACAAACTTATCGCATTTATATACATAGACTAAAGTTTGGCGTCCACTATCGCTAAGCAGAGCAGAGCGGCGTGGATTACAGCCAATTACAAGGCTGCCAATGTCTACTATAGCACGAGCCTCGTGCTACAATGGACGTTGACAGCCTTGTAATTGGCTCTAATCCACTCCGCTCTGCTCTACTCTACTCTGCTCAGCGATAGTGGACGCCAAGCTTAACTCATATACTTTCACTTAAAGTGAGCGTTGCCACACAAAAAATCCTTTTTCCATTTGAATATCATTTTTTTTTGTAAATATCGTCTGCCCTTGATATTAATTTTATGTTTTTCTAGTTTATTTTGTAAATATCGTCTGCGCTCGTAATTATCATTGCATGTTTTTCTCTCTTGGCCTCCCATAACACCCGATTTAACGCCACTGGACTTTTTCTGTTGGGAATTCGTAAAGGACATCGTTTACTTTACGAAAGTATCGAATGACTTAAAGGTCAGTATTACAGCCGCAATAATAGCTGTAGATGCCGACATGCTTGCTCGAACCTGGCGAGAAATTGACTCCCTTCTTAATATTCTTCCGTGCGACGAAGGGCGCACAGGTGGGGAAGTCCACTGACAAGGGCCATAAAGCTTTTTGAGTCTATCTAACCATTAGTGTTATCAATTTAAATTTGTCTTCATTATTTTATGAATTATTCCACATCAAAATGTGTCCAACCTTTTATAGATACCCGGTATAATAATTTCTACTGGACATTTAACATACTAACATTTCTACTGGAATTTCGGAGGAGGGGATGTTTAAAACACCTTAAAAGGCATTAGCACAGCGATTTTTATCAAAATCGTTAGAGCTGTTTTTTAGCAATCATTGAAAAACATGATTTTTTCAATGGCAGCTATCTTATGCGCATGCGCGATTTTGACGAAAACCATAATGGTAGGTCCTTGAGCCATCACCAACCTGCTCACCAAATTTGAATATCGTAGGTCAATTTGTTCGGGAGTTACGCTGAATACAGACACGCACACACAGAGAAATTTTTTTTTAGATCACATTTTTGAATTCGAATTCCGGATGTTCCAAAACGTGACTAATTGCACACAAAAAATCAACAAAAAATTCACCGAATCCTATGCTTTCATTACCCTATGTATAACTATGGGTAATTGAAAGTAAAAAAGAATCATTTGGAAATTTATGACATATTTAACAATCGAATTAAGTTTGACTCATTCAAATTCGGTATTCAAAGTTTCGATAATTTTTCCTAGCTGCTGACCAGTATATTTTACTAGAATTTTTCAACATTCTGTAAAAAAAATAAAAATGTAATGCGAGTAAGTACCAAAACTTCTGATTGCCTCACGATATACTGTGGAAGAAAAGAGAAACTCAAGCCACCGCTTCATTTCCTTCTTATATCCCGTAAACATCTCTATGTCAACTAGTGAGAAGAAAAAAACTTTACAAATGCTCTTCTTTGTTTGAACTTTATTTTAACTTTAAATTTTTTTGCGTGTGTGAATAATCTCTTGGAAACCCGGAACATTCCTCCAGTTGTTCCGGCATAAAGAAAAGTTTCCGAACATAAGTCATTTTAAAACCATGTACGTATAACTCATACGTTGTTCCTGTTTCATAGTAGTACAGAAATACGAGAACACAAAAGATTGTTCTGAAAGATAAATCGTTCGATTTTCTTCCCGCCATTTTCGCCTCTCATGAATAACAAGCTCTATCCTCTCTCGGAAAACATTATTTACCGACTATCCAGCTTCGAGAAATAGATGGGCTAATTAAGACGGGCTAATTTGCTACATCACAGATTAGGCCGTAAAACTAGATCATAGATTCCCCCTTGTTTTCTTATTAGGGCTATAATTCTCCGCCCTTTGTTAACGTTCGATTTTTAATTTCGCCGAGGAAAGATGGCGGATAAGAGGACAGTCTAATTGCAAAACTGGAGGCATTCGTTATTCTTCGTAAATCGTGTTTTCTTTTCCCCTTCGAAAGTTTAATGTATCAGTTTCATTACCGAGTGGAATTTTAATTCGCGTTGTTTTCGTAGGGCTGATGAATTTAATAGAAGAAAATTTTATTGCATTTTCTCTTTTTTTTTATTTATATATATTGCTTGAAGACACAAATTGAAGCATTTACATCTTTGTAGAGACTAATTAAAGCCTTAATCGAGCTGTAACATTCTTTTGTTTTAGATGGCCCAACTTTTTTACTTTCAATTACCCATCTGTTAACATAGGGTCATAAAAGTATTATTTTTGGTAAAAAAAACTTTTTTGATTTTTTTTTTTTTTTTTTTGTATTTCTCCACGTTTTGGATTGGTTGGTTGTATTCAGATTATCTGGCGCCGTCAGAAACACGAGTGCTATAATGCGCCGAAACATTCGTCATTAGACAAGCCAACATACATTTACAAACACCCATGCCTAACACGGGACTCGAACCCTCGCGGTCTAGGAGCTAGCACGCTAACCACTATACCGTTTGGTCGGCCTCCACGTTTTGGAACATCCTGACATTAAAAAATGTGTGTCTGTGTCTACGTACGTGGTCATCATAGCTTCCAAACTCCAACGATGTTAAAAAAAAAAATTGGTGTACAGATTAGTAGTGGCCATGGGACCTGTCATTAAAGGAAAAGTCCTAGTAAAGATCATTCCCTATAATCGCTATGTTACAGTCTTCTAGCCCAGTGCATTAAGAAACTACTTTCTATAAAACCTTGACATTTGGTGAGTAGGTACGAAAACGATCACTTAATGAAATGACCATGGGCGTCGCCATGAATATTTGCAAGGGGGTGCAAGACTAGATTTTTATCAAAATCATTAATTTTTTTAGGCATATTAATTAAGCATTATAAATTATACTCTTTGAGAACAGTTAAAATTCATGGTATATATTTTTGAAAGCAGTAAATCGGAATAAATTATTTCTGCAAGTTTTAATCTGCTTTGGCTTCAAATCTTTCGAATCCATCCAAGCAACAATATATTTAAATCAAAACTGTACAGAATGGTTTGATTAATTGTTCTTATTTTTTAAAGCTATGTTATGAATGTTAGTATTTTGTACAAAAGGAAACGAAATTTCGATTTGAGTATTAAAGAATTTGCTTTCATTTTTTGTGATTTTTTTTTATGACTTGAAGTATAGCAAAATTAGGTCAAATGTGTAAAGTTAAAGCGTTGGCAAGCTTTCAAGGGCGACGGGTTTTGATCGCGGAACCATTGTGTCTCGAGATAGATGCTTTACCGCTGTGCAAAAGAGTACTCCAGTGCACAGAAGTTTTATCTGTTATTTGATGTCGCCACATATAGCCACCTCCCAGTGACGAAGGAGCGATACTGTTGATCAACGTCTGATCGGAGTTGGAATGCTTGTTGCATCGTTGTGTCCGCTTGTTGCGGTGTTGCACGTAAGTTGCGTATGTGGTAGTTTGTTGCGAGTTGCGTGTGGTTGTTTGTTGCGAGTTGAGTGTTGTTTGTTGCGAGTTGAGTGTGGTTGTTTGTTGCGAGTTGCGTATGTGATCGCTTATTGCGATGAAGTGTCTCCTTTCAGAAGCGCCGATAGGTGGCAGCATGATTCGTTTTTAGCCCAGTCACCAATAAAGCGTATTGTAAGCTTTCGCTGTGGGCGACGGGGCTCGATCCCAAGACCATTGGAACTCGAGACAGATGTTTTACAGCTGTGCAAAAGAGTACTCCAGTGCAAAGCAAGTTTTATCTATTATTTGATGTCGCCACAAAGTTTTTCTGCTTTAAAATAATCTCTAGATAGAATTTTTGCAAGGTAATGGTATCATCTGAAGATTACAGAGTTATTTTATTGATATTAAGTACTATTTTGTTCTAAAAATAAATTTGAATATTTTAAACTCATTGTCTACCAAAATCGTGTTTTTTGGCACTTGAAACTTCATTTAAACAGTGATAACTGAAGTTTGTTATAATCTTTTTGAAAAAAGATTTGAGAATTAAAATCTGCATTAAATATTCGATCTTTTGAACCTCAGTCAAATTGATTGGAAAAGAAAAACGAATTTCGCTAGATTTTTAAATGCGTAAGTATTTAGAAAAATTTCGATTTTTTTTTCTACTTTCAATGTTAAAAAAAATTCTATTAAAAAACTATATATTCTAGAAACTAGCAGATGGAGTTTCGTAACATTAAGAATGATATTGCGTTCAATTTCCAACCCATAATTTCTTTTCTTGGCCCCATAAAATTCGAGTATGTTGTTCAAAAATATGCTAATTCTAACTAGTTAATTTTAATTAGTTAATTAATTTTTGAACAAAACTGAAACTTTTTTCATGTAAACATCATTACTAATTATATACTTTCAAGTGCAAAAAAAATCTGTTTTTTAAAATGATATTTTTTTTTAAAAAAAGTTCAAGTGTGATTGTACATGATTTTGGAAAATGTGTGTATGGTGAGAATGGGGGGGGGGGGGAGAGAAGATGGATTTTTGTTATGTTGCATATTTCCGGCTGCACATTTCTGACCACAGGGCACCACTGTCATCAACAGGTAAGTCGACATACTGCATGTAAATCAACCTTTAGCTTCTTTTCAGGTATATACAAAGTGTCGATGAACTCTCTACCAACTTAATAAGAGGATAGAATACGTGAGGCATAGCAAAAAATTTTGAAAAAGGGGTACCAGGGATATAATCCACTAGTCAGTGGATATGCGCAATAGCACAGTAATATGCGCAAGTCAATATATTCTTGGAAATCAAAAATTGTTTTAATGATTCATAGAAATCATGAAAAGATAGTGGGTTTTCCAACGATGCTTAATTTTAAGTATAAAAAAACTTTATAATTTTTTTATTTTTTTTTTAGTTTTTGTAAAGATAAAAGATTGAAACTTATTAGAAGAAACGAAATTTAACCAAAAGAGGCCAATTTAATGCAAACTCAAACTTATCTCTAAAAATGTGGAAACGATTCAAAACGAGGTGTCTTTTAACCAACTCGGATCAATACTTTGTATTTTTATGGTAATTATTTTTGTCTAATATAGTTTTTTTTTTTTTTACATTAACTTCTAAACAGGCCAAACAGGATATTTTGTTTAACGCAATGGGTTAACCAACTGACACTGACACCAAACTTTGCTTAATATAATAAATCATTGTTTTGTTGTTGTATTCACATCAAGCATAATATGAGAGAGAATTTTGAAATCACAAGCACTGTCAAAAGAAGAAAAAATTAAACTTCATCGTACAAATATCAGTATGATGTCTAGAGTAACAATAATAATTTTTTTTACCACAAAACTTTATTTCGAATTGTAGAAACAAAGTAAAAAAAAACAAAAACAAGTCTAAAAAAATGGCCACTGAAATATTCTTAAAACAAATCAGATACAAATTAACAAACCAACTTAAAAAAAAACACTTCCAACCAATGAAAGTTTTTTTAACTTAACAAAACAAATGCCAACAAAGAAAAATGGTTATTCAACCATTCGAACAGCCTACCGCAATCACACAAATGTTCCAAAAACGCAAACGATAAAAAAAAAAAAAAGAAGAAAAACTAACAAATATCTCCCTTTCAGACAGAGCAGAAAACGGCCAAAGAAAACAACCGAGACACTTTGATATCAGCGGCAAAGCAATTAACACCAACTTTTAATGGTGGACAAACTTGCTTTCGTGAGCCATTACCTTTTCCGCACTGCCGATTTTTACCGCCCTTTCTCGGCTCCTCGGAGATTCCTAGGCAAGCGTAAATGATATATTATTTCAAATCACGGGAATCTTCTTTTTGGCACCTGGACTTTTAAAAACGTTTCTTTTAATCAAAAAGTCGCTATCTCCGGCCCACTTTGCGCGCTATCGAGCGCGACGCGAACATACGATTATTATGTTTACCGCCGCTGGCAATGGTTGGTTATCTCCGCTCTCAGCGCCCCCTGTGGGCCCTTAACGAAGTCAGGCCGTGTTTTATGAAAAGAAAATGGCCTCCTAAAATAATAGTCGTAGGTGTTGGTGATTCCCGCTATCATGGATGGCGATCTCTTTTTAAGATGGGGGCGTATTTTGCCCGCAGGATGAAATGTGGCGATAAAAAATGGATGGAAATAGTTGAAGAGAGAAAAAAAAAATGACTTCAACTTCAACCGCGTGAACAATAATTAGTTATCTGTGGATGCAGGTAAGTTTGATATATGCGACATCAATTTTCTGTAGTGAAGTTCAACTTTGGCAGAGTACTGTTTTTTTTTTTGTTTTTTTTTTTGTTTTTTTATTATTATTATTATTATTATTATTATTTGCATCGATTGCAAAAGTATGTAACTCTTACCGAAAGAAAATTTTAAGAATATCTCAAGACAGCTAGTATTTAGAATTTTTAGGAACATCTATATTTTTAATTTCCTCCAATAAAAGCTCCCTAAGTTATGAATGTTTCCAACAAACTAAAATCCGCGATGAAATTAATATTTCTCTAATAGTTAAAATAAAGTTCTTTAGATAACTAGACATATGATTTAATAAATTGCGACCATATAAAAAATATCGAGGACTGGTTAGACCACAACTAGAGTATGCAGTGCAATTCTGGTTGCCTCATTTCAAGAAGGATATTGATTTGTTGGAAAAGGTTCAGCGTAGATCAACAAAAATAATACAAGGTAACTCGACATTGAATTATGATGCTAGATTGAGGAACCTTAATACGTATACCTTGGTCAAAATAGTTTCGGATGTAGTTTTCTATGATCCTAGAAGCAAAAAAGAATCTTAAAATTTTGGAAATTGAGAAATTTTAAATTTCCCATAGGATTAACATGGGCCATGCAATTCAATAGAAAAAATTTCCTTTTAAAAATTTAAAAAAAATAAAAAAAAAATAAAAAAAATATATGATTTTGTATTGTAAAAATGAGTTTCTAAATTCATTTATCATCCAAATTTGCCAAAAAAAAATATATATATATTTTTTACCTACATTGAGAAATTTGAAAAGGAAGGTCTAAAACGGATTTTATTCAGTTGTTTAAAGTCATTCCACAAGTGATTTCAAGGGCGTTTAGAATTCAATACAGAGGGAACTGGACAAGATGTCATGCGTATAAGCTGTTTAAATCGCATTTTGACTTTGAGAATAGAAAACATTATTTTTACGTTAGAGTTCTTAATAAGTGGGACAAGTTGACGGACCACGTCGTAAATTGTACCGAAGTCGGCAGTTTTAAATATAAGCTGGATCCATACTTGGGGATTGTTCAGAAAAGTTAAATCGTACCAACTTCGATTAGCCTTGTGTCTGTAATTGGTCAATATTTTAGTAGCTGAACGCCAGAACGGACCATCCCACAATTTGCTTTTTGCTATTTTCACCCTATTTTTTTAAAACCATAGACTTATTACTATCAATAGACTGCGCGTTCCCACTTGAATTATACAACGAGAATGAAACCAAAATGAATCGCATGAGTAGGGACTTTTTGGGAGCAGGGTTGCAGATTTAGCGGGTTTCTCCTCACTCAGGCGATGAAGAATTATTAGATAAAGGATTAATTTTACGACGTAGCCAAATTAAAAAAACCACGTGACTGATAGACGAATTTTGTGATTCATTTTGGTTTCATTCTCGTTGTATGATTGAAGTGGGAACGCGCAGTCTATCGATAATAATAAGTCTATGTTTAAAACCACTAATTCCAGAATGGTTCCGAATGCGGTTTATATAATAGCCAACTAAGTTTTCCATTATATAAATTATATTCAGCCCGTTCTAGCGTGAATGTTTTTGGAAAAACGGGGCAGAAACAGCAAAAATCAAATTGTGGGTCAGTTCATCAGGTGTTCAAATACCTCATTTATACAAGTGTTTGCTATAATTTGTAAATCTACTAGGAGTAAATCATTTGGGTGAAATTAAAGTATTTTTTGAGTAACGCATAATCAATGACAGAACTTGCATCGTTGTTATTGATACTTTTTTTTTTTTTTTTAACTCGTTTTAGCTTTGGCCGCCATTACTGAATAACTGACTGGGTTAACAAACACTTCGGTTTTAAGTGCTTAAAAGTTCAAAGCAGAACACACAGAGAAATACTATCGTATTGTGGAAAAAGTACTGCGTAATTGCATTAAATAGAGATTGACTACAAAATTCTTTCTCTAATTTTAGAACTCCGTAATTCCAGCCGACAACTAAGTTCAAGAGATTTCAAAGACAAAATTGGCGACCAACTGCAGGTACAAGGCCCATCAAGGTTGGTCCAATTTAACTTTTCCGAACAATCACCCAGCATAGATCCAGCTGTCTTTTAAAACTGATGACATCACGCAAAAGAAAGAAAGAAAGAAAAGAAAAAAAAAATCCGAACGATGGCTATATCATGTATTCTAACCGATGAAATAAACAAAAGTCACGCACCGTTGGAAATTGTGGAAGGTAAATGTATATAACTTATTATTTTTTTTATCGTGAGGGGTCGTCTACATATTAAAACTAAACCAAACTTTAGAAAGTTCAATGGCAACCTCATAATATTTTACCATATTTAGATTTACAATCCTAAAAAACGTCTAAATACCAAATTTCATAATTTTTAATTGAGTGGAAAGTAATTTAAATGATGTCAAAAAAATGATAAATTAATGTTTAAAAAAATAAATTGTTTTTTTGGCAATAAATTCTTATATCGTTAATGTATTTTAGCAATTTTTATTTCAAAGGACAGTTTGTTTAAGGCCAAACATAAATAACATGCAACTTTTGTACTAAACAGTTTTTTAAAAATTAATTATTAATTAGAAAAACAAGTTTTAATTTTTTTTTAAATTTAAACATTTAATTTTTTTTGCTTGCATTAGAATTATCATGGACGAAAACCCCTCCAGAATTTTTTTCATTCCAATTTGACTTTTGGTTCTCGATATTTTAGCAAAAATGTAAAAAAAAAAAAAAAAAAAAAAAAAAAAAAAGCTCACTTTAAGGGACCGCGTAATAAATTACGTCTTGAAGCATACAAAACTTTCGATTCTTCTCCATGATAAAGAAATTTACCCTCAAGATCTTCCAAAACATTTTTTCTCTTAAGTGACGTGTTTCTCAACATAATGAACTGAAATTTGGTATCAAGGGTAAAAGAGGTATTCTAAATCGAATGAACATCTAAAAAATTGGGGTTCGTATTGAAATTTTTAAAGATAGAGTTAGATTTACTTAGTATACAACACCCTATGAAAAAAAAATTTGCATCAGACACATAGAAAATTATAAACAAAACATTTTGGTGCAAACCGCAAGATTTTATGATAATTATAACCGAAGATATCGGCATCGTTCGGATTTTTTTTTTTTCCGTGCTGTACAATTTACGATGGTGTCCGGCCAGAGGCGCCGTTACCAGTATGGCAAATATGACAGCTGCCAAACCAACTTTTTTTCTTACGATATATTATTTTAAGTAATAGTATGATGCTTTATGTAAAAAAAAAATTTTTTTTTTTTAATTTAAATAATGTTTTTGGTTTTTAACTTGAGCTATTGAAGATACACCGGGTCACATCTAGAAAAATGACATCGACTCAACAATCATTCATGAAAGACACCCCCTCCCCACCCCCATGCTTTTTTTTCACGATCGCGACGACGACGAGACTGGAGACACTTGTACATTCTTTCTTTTATTAAATGGTGAGGAGTGGGAGAAGGGGGGGGGGATCAACTGTGCATTTCTTGCCATACTTCTAAAAAATAAGTTCCGGCGACACTGGGTTCGGCAGATTGTTCCACTTACCAATTACTCTATTGTAAAAATAATGCTTCTCCAAATTAAAATGCGATTTAAATAGCTTATATGCATGACCTCTTGTCTGATCCCTAGTATTGTACTCTGAAATCCTCCTGTGTGATAAATTTGAACATCTGAATCAAATCCCCTCTAGACCTTCTTGCTTCCAATGTATACATATTAAGGTTCCTCAATCTTAGCACCATAATTCAACATCGAGTTTCCCTGCATCATTTTTACTGCTCTACGCTGAAACTTTTCCAACAAATGAATATTCTTCTTGAGATGAGGCGGCCAGAATTGTACAGCATACTCTATACTAAACTTCAACTTAATTTGACATCACTTAGACGGTAGATCGTCACAGTGCTCATAGGCAATTTATCCAGTTTGGTGGTGGAAAAGCATAATGCTCGCCAAACCACAACCCTGTAGAGAACAAAAGGCTGTAAGGTTTGGCGAAAATTATGTCTTCACTCCTCTAAAATGGATTAATTGCCTATGAGCACTGTGACGATCTATTGTCTAGTGATGTCAAGTTAAGTTGAAGTTTAGTATAGATGGGTCCCAACAATTCTTCTATAAAGTGGCAAAATAATATAACTAGATTTAGATGAGAAAATGTCTTCCTGATAAAACCTAACATCCGCTATTCGCTATATATTATAAAGTGTTCCTTGTTTACCAGACGCCAACAACCAAAACTACTTTCAAGAAAGATATATATTTTTTAAATAAAATAAAATATTCCGAGACTAAGTTTGTTGTACACGTCTGATTTCCAGTCTTTTGTACTTTGACCCACACTGGGCGGTCCATTCAAGCTTCGCCGACTAGCATGTTAAGAAGTCCAAAAGAAAAATGGCGGCTTTGTCTGGCTGCTTAGATGAAAAATGGTTGTACGGGTAAAAAGAAAACACAGCAGGGGAGTCTTCATCAAAACGAAAAATCTGTCCTAAACAACGTGTTTTATATTTTTAATGATAGCAAACAAAGTGGGGAATGGAAGAGAGAGATGTTAATCAATAAAATTCATTAATTTAATGTCGGTCTTTGAAACTTTAATACGTTTAGTTTATTTAATTAAGGTTTTTTTTTTTTTTTTTTAAGAAATCATTTAAAACAACAATAGTTTACATAACAATAACACAATAGTAACTTCAAATCTTTAATTCTGAGTTCTTTTCCAAATTTTGCTTTCAATTAACCATATGTGTACATTAGGGTAATGAAATTATAGCATTCGGTCAAAAAAAGAATTTACGATTTTTTGCATTTCTCCTCGTTGAAGCTGCCATTGAAAACATCATGTTTTTCAGTAATTGCTAAAAAACGGCTCAAACGAATTTGATAAAATTCGTTGTGGTTATGCCTCTTAAGGTGTTCTAAACATCCCTACCTCCTCCGAAATTCCCTCAAAAATGTTTTAATGGCGTAAAATGTTGAAAAACGAATGCTTTCAACACAGGAGTTCCCTTTCTTTGAGCATACTTCATCAAGGATTGTTTTTTCTTTTCCCCTCAGTTTGGCTTATAATAAAGGATAATATAAGGGTTATCGAAAAGAATATCGCCCAAATGGCCATTTTGCAGAGGTGTTTCTATATATATTATTATAAGATTATTTTAACTCGTGTTTGTGGAAAGCAAAATTAGAGGCTAAAACTACTTATTTCGAAACTTTCAGAGATCTAGGCCTATTCGAAGTCGCTTTTTGTGAAAAAATTAATTGAAAAACAAATTAAAATTTTAATATTATTTATGTCAGTCCAATTAGAAGGCCAAAACTGCTTTTGTTGAAAATTTCAGAAATGTAGTCCAATTACAGATCGTTTAATAAAATATTTGTTAATTAATTAAAAAAAAAAATTAAACTTTTATTTTTAAATCCTGTTTTTCAAAAATCCAATTGGAGCCACAACTATTTATGTTGAAAATTTCAAAGCTGTAGCCCTATTTAAAATCGTTTTGTAATATATCTATATTAATTAATTAAAAAAATTAATTAATGAAGTACTGAAAAAAAAATTAAAATTCTGTTTTTCTAAAGTCCAATTAGAAGGCCAAAACTACTTATGTTGAAAATTTTAAAGCTGTAGCCCTATTAGAAATATTTGTAAAATATTAATTAATTAATTAAACAAATTAATTAAAAAGAAACTAAATACAAATTTAAAATTCTGTTTTTTAAAAGCACAAGTAGAAGGCCAAAACTACTAATGTTGAAAATTTCAGAGCTGTAGCCCTATTAGATATCGTTTTGTAACATATTTATTAATTAATTAAAAAAATTAATTAAATAAGAACTAATTAAAATTTTAACATTCTATTTGTGATATATACAATTTGAAGGCCAAAACTACTTATGTTGAAATTTTCAGAGCTGATGTAGCCCTATTAGTAGTCGTTATGTAAAATGTTTATTAATTAATTAAAAAAATTAATTAAAAAAGAACAAAATAAAAATTTAAAATTCTGTTCTTTAAAAGTCCAATTAAATGGCCAAAACTACTTATGTTGAAAACTTCAAAGCCGTAGCCCTATTAGATATCGTTTTGTAACATATTTATTAATTAAAAAAGAACTAATTAAAATTTTAACACTATGTTTGCGATGTATACAATTAGAAGGCAAAAACTACTTATGCTGAACATTTCAGAGCTCTACACCAATTTTAAGTAGGTTTCTATAGATCCACAGACAGACAGATAGACAGACAGACACACAGCTTGTTTTATTATTATAGATTACAATCAATTGCTCATATGTTAAATATAGTGTTGTGCATTCTGTAAATAAAAAGTTTAGAATTTTTTGCATTTCTACACGTTTTGGAACACACCGAGTTTAACAAGTGGTTTAGAAAAAATGCTCATGTGTGAACAGCATAAGGCCTCATTGTACGGGACACTTTTGGGTCAGTTATTTTACACCGGCTGAATTGCGTAAAAATAGTAAGCTAAATACAATAAATAAAGTAAAAATTAGATATTGAACTGGAGGCTCTCATCAGGGGGTTCAACCAGCCGAAAACCCCAAGGAGGCATTTCTGAAAGAGTACGGTACTAATGTGTTTTCATTTTCTGATGTTTTGTGCCATTTGATTCTCATTTCTACGATTATTAATTTGCTTGTATAATAGTAAGGCCGACCAAACGGTATAGTGGTTAGCGTGCTAGCTTCTTGACCGCGAGGTTGCGGGTTCGAGTCCCGTGTTAGGCATGGGTGTTTGTAAATGTATGTTGGCTTGTCTAATGACGAATGTTTCGGCGCATTATAGCCCTCGTGTTGCTGACGGCGCCAGATAATCTGAAAACAACCAACCATGTATAATAGTAAGTTAACTTATAGGTAATGTCAAAAATCCAATTCCACTGGCACGACCGCGGTGGGTGTAGGCATAGAGGCGGTCAGAACATGTAAAAAAAACAAGTTACAAAATAAAGTGTTTTTACACCGGCTAAAACTTGTTTCTACATTTTATTTGGACTATTTTTTGATGTTTTGAGGCATTCCGCTGGTACTCGGAGGGTGGGTTAGGCTCCTTTCACATTATCCGACTTTTGTCGATCGACAAAAAGTAGGAAGACGAAATTCTTTTTGTGGGGTGAAGAAGTGAATATACTTCCACTTTTCGTTTATGTAAAAAAAAAGTTTTTTTTTTTTTTTTTTTAAATATATAAACGAGAAGCGGAAGTTTAACCCACCCTTGGATTACCAGTGGAAACGGAATACCTCAAAACATCAGAAAATAGTCCAAATAAAAAGTAGAAACTAAGTTTCAGCCGGTGTAAAATCACTTTATTTTGTAACTTTTTTTTTATACATGTTCTGACTGCCTCTCCGCCTACACTCACCGCGGGCGTGACAGCGGAAATGGATTTTTGTCAATTACCTATAAGTTAGCTTACTATTTTTACACAATTCAGCCAGAGGTGTAGTGTAAAATAAAAAGGTGTGGGAGCGCTATGTCGCGTCGTTACAAACGTGTAGGTTTTTTTTTTTTTTTTTTTTGTGAGGATGCAGGGGGGGGGGGGAGGGAGTAAAAATTACAACTAAGAATAAATAACTTTATTAATACTACTTTAGTAATTTCAAAACAAACTACATGCACCTGAAAAATACAAACGTCAGTTCATTTCTAATGAAGTAGCATTAAAACATTGAAAGACTGGGAGGGGGAGTCTAAATTCATCAATCGGGTAGTTCATGGAATGGCCAAGGCGGGTTGCCGCGCCTCTTTCAAGTGTCTTGCAAATACACTTGAACTTGCCTGCCCAACTCATCTATCAATGGCTCAGCTCTGAAGTTGTGGATCGAAAACGAAGGCATAGTTCTCACAAAAGAACTTTTTGATTTTCTTATTTGACTTACCGTTAAGTGTCACGTAAAGAAAAGAAAAATTCAGGTGAGGGAACGCCGTTCCTCCTTCAAAAAAGGTAAAGGATCGCCGCTCCACTACACCCCTGAATTCAGCCGGTGTAAAATGACTGACCATAAAGTGTCACTGCCTCCCGTACTATCAGGTACGATGCGAGCGGTGTCGAGATGATCGGAGCAGAGAGCGACATCGAGAGAGCGGTAGGGGATGTTTTGGCTACGATGAGAACTAAGGCAGTATTTTTCATCAATTCCTAACATGACGTTATCCGGTGAACTAGCTATAAGAGTTTCATTTTGAGTGATTCTACGAGATGAAGTATCTAAAATCAAAATTGTTTTACAGTGGCGAGATCATAACGAGACGTCATATAAACATACATTTTTGAAAAAATAATAAAACAACATTTCAAATAACATTTCCAAATAAAACTTTTTTGAATTACTGTAAAACCAAAGCACTATTTTTAAAGTCATTATATTGGAAATTTCACAAATATAATGGAAACTACCGTATTCGGTGTCATCGGAGCTAGAACAAACCCCATCGTTCCTTCGGTCTTCAGCCAGTTGCAAATGTATCGTAGACGAAGCCTAGCCCACAAAAGGATTGACCTACGATGTTCAACTTTTGTATACGACTGCCAGGGGACCTGTCATTAAGGTTTTCGTCAAAACTGCGCATGCGAACTGAAGTAGCTGCCATTTAAAATTTTATGTTTTTCAGCAATTGCTAAAAAACAGATCTATTTTAATTTTAGTCAAATCTGGTGCAGTGGTGCTTTTTAAGGTACTGTAAACATCTCCAGCCCCAAAGTGTCTGTAGAAATTAAATAAAAACCGTCAAAAGTTGAACAGCTTCTCTTGAGCATCGTCCACCCCATCAGTGACTGTTTCTCCTCTGTCTCATTTACAAAGGATTAATTTTATCGAAAAACATTTCGTTGGCGGTGTTTTTCTTTGCCAACGTAATAATTATGGATATAAATTATTCACCAAATTAACCATTTTTTAATTAATGAAAGCATGAAAAAGGTAAATAACGTAAATCCATAGTTCATTCAAACGCTATAAACAATGTTAAGGGGAGCTGGTACCCAAAAATTTATAAATAATCGATATTGAGTTTTTTATTGGTGTATCAAAATATAAATTCTCCCTTTCAAAAGGATACCTCATTTGTAATAATTCAACTAGAAGGATTTTTAATAATTTTTTGAAGTTGGTAAAAAATGTTGAGAAGTTGACAAAATTGGTAACTATTAAGAGTAAAATTTGCTTTAAAATGCGTTTTTCTCAGAAATTGCTCGACTATCTTCCTAAAATTTCTATCAGGTATTCCTATTATGTATCTGTATATACTGAAGTGAGATTTTATTTTAAAAGTATTTGTTTTTGCTTATTTCGGCAAAAAAAAAACTTGTCATTTTTAACAAATTTGAGTAACTTATGATTGTAACAAATTGAGTACAAAAATTCATTAAAAAAAAAAGTAAATGAATTACAATCAAAAGGTAACTTTAGTAGAATAACAAGTGTCTGTTAAATGCAGTGAAAAAAAATTACTTATGTGTCAATTACTATCTGAGAAAAAGGTACATGAAATATGCTAAATTAACATTGCCGGTATAGAGGGTACCCACTCACCCCCTTAAATGTAATTGAAAGTTGTGCAATGTTCACACCACTAGATTTTATTGTTTTTATAAGTTATCCTTAATTTTATAACCGGACAATGTTTTATTGTTATGATCTCTTTCACTCCCTCTGTAGGGTTCGTAACTAACAAACGTTTGGCGTAGCACAGCCAACATTGGCTTTTGTGCCAAAAAAAAAGCACCCCCCCCCCCACCCTCTGCATAAAACCAAATCTAAAAAATAATATACGAATTCAAAGGCTAAGATTTAGGTTTCTGACAAATAGTTAATTTACAATTGCATATTGAGTTAGTTATTGACCACTTCATTGATAAACTCGGGGTGTGGAACATCGCACAACTTCCAATTACACTATAATACTGACGTGGATTTATGTCCTTTACCATTTTCATCCTTCATT
This sequence comes from Linyphia triangularis, assembly GCA_963978545.1. NCBI lineage: Eukaryota > Metazoa > Arthropoda > Arachnida > Araneae > Linyphiidae > Linyphia > Linyphia triangularis. Next base: position 16,525,649 of record OZ021728.1, read on the forward strand.
TAGAAAAAATAAACAGTTTGGCGATAATTCTTATAAGGCATATAATGCGAATACAAGAACAGCTTTGAAAGGAGCCAAATGCTTATTTACTTTTGTTAAGCTTGAAATATTACAGTATATGAAGTTGTATACACTGAAGCTTGGTAGCAAGTTAACTGTTTTTAGAAGTTTTGTGAACATTTGAAACAAAGAATAAATTATAGTTTTTATTTTATAAAAACTGTGTCGTCGTTTCCTCTGAAAAAATTCATGACATATATGGATTCCGTTTAACAACTTTTGGTAAGGACGCACATGGTATTGGTTTGAGTATTTTTTTTAACCTAAAAAGTGTTTAAAAAACTAGCAAACAAAACAAGAAACAAAAAAATTGAAGTTCTGTAAAAAGTTTTATTTTTATTCCAAGGTAAATTTATAATGAAATCTCAGTACAGCCACAATCCAGTTTACAGAACAGAGCCTAAATAATAATGTACAAATGGAGAAAGATAACACAAACACAGTGATAATGTTAGTTGGTTAGTACTTTTGTGGCTGAATTTATGTACAAATGAATTCCGACTCTTCAGCAAATGAACCTTTTGTAAGATTCCATGAAATGTGGAACTATAGTTTTCTTTTGTGACATTTCATGAATCCCAACAAAGATACAAAAATAGCAAGAACGTCAGTCACACTTCTCATCCTAATATGGGAGCGACTACCGAGTCAGGAAACAAACTGTGGTAGTTTACAACGGGTACGTATGCAGCAGTGATGATGCGACCTGAAAACAATAAAACAGGTTGAAAACACAAGAATAAATGGGAATTAATGGCAAAAACATACTTAGATTCATACATTGTCACAATGAAGTCACTATAGAACAGGAGTCTTTACGCAAGCAAAAAGAACCATAAATCTATAACACAACTAACTTAGACACTTCAGACCAACACTTTAGGCGTTTTACCCACACGTGATTTGGAAACCTAAACATTGCATTGCCAATAAATGTTTTTTAGTATTTTATAACTATAGCTATAATTATCATACTTTCACTTTCAGAGTGAGAGATCAAAATATTTTATTTGTCAATCAAACCTGCCATTTGAAACAAATTTTCTACTTATCATCGCAAAATTGCTTAAACAGGTATTAATTGGTTGGAAAACTTCCATCAATTAAGCCCTACAATCTACAAATTAAAGGAAGAAACTAAACTTTGACTCTGTCCCCAAAATTATGTCACAACCAATTACAAGGAGTTTCAGGATCAAACAATTTTATTTTGCAAACATTTTACTGAAAATTTGATTTAACAAATTTATTTTTACAGAAATGATCAGGAATAAAATTGAGTTTTTGCAAGACAGAAAAAAAAATTCCAACATATGCAGTATCTATATATAAGAGAGTAACTCCTCCTCAGTGTTATTAAAAAGATATGGCAGTTATCAGTAAGACTGATTTTGCACCATTTGTTGCTAAAAAATTCTATCTTCTTGGTGGGGGAAGAAAACATGCAATTCTATGCTCAGCATTTTTGTTTAAACCATAAGGTCCTGCTGAGAATCGCTCGTTAATAAAAAAAAAAAAACTATTGCTTTTGGTTCCCCGTTAATTTCTACATGTGTTATTCGTATTCCAATGTACAGTAATTTTTTTCGACATCATAAAATCACCTTACCTGCAAACCATCTTCCATGCAGGGCAGTGACGGAGGCGACAGCGGCTGCGATAGTAGGGCACTTGACGTATACATTCCCTTGAGACATTTTGTCCACATACACATGCATTGCTCCACCATGCTTCTTGCACTCCTCGATAACGTCGTTGCGGATTTCTTCGTCCCAGCTGGGGTTGGATTCGCTAGAAAATAGGAAAAAAAAGTTACATTACTGTTGTAAACTACCAAGTTGGCAATGCAGTGTGATAAATGGAACCTTGCATAGTAAAAGCATGGACACTTGGAGCTGGAGAGTTCTAATCACTGGTTGTACTTATGCATATTCATACATAAAGTTACATGACGATGAAGATAAAACGACCGCCAAACCTGCAGAAAATTCGTGAAGCATTACTGTCTTCAACAAATGTTATATTTATTGAGCAAACTGTACATATTTATTATGGAGAATCTAGTAAAGCCATTGGAATTTTACTGATAACCAAGTTGTAATTATTTTATAATTCAAATATTTTAGTTGCACAGAAAGTGGACAGAGCCAACAAAATTTCGCCACTCATCTCGCTTATTGGGTCTAAAGTAGCATCATTACAACTACTTCCCAACAAATTATGTTTTTAAACAATTGTTGGGTAGCAGAGTAATAAAACTGAGATTTGTTGTGAAGCATTTTAATTGAAGAACATCGTAGTGAAAAGTCAAGTATTAAAGAGTGAGAGTTAATACTAAAATAACTGACAACATTAAAGGATACACCTCAACAGTTTTCCTTGAAGATATTTACGATTAGAATCTTCTTAAGAGTTTTAAGAGATGTCAGACAAGCACCTAGTACACGATTTGTTAGAAGAGTCGACTCAACTATTTAAGAAGATAGGAGCATAATACAATATAAAAAACCATCGAAAAAAACTCAGGTAATTGAACATGTTTGAAACTTAATACTTTTTACTCTAACTAAAGCTAATTTTAAGTAAATAAATTATATAACTAATGCTTTTTGAATGGGAAGACAAAAAAAATTCCTTTTTCTATTGCAGACATGATACCCCCAAGAGTAACAGCTTCACTTCACACAAAAGTGAAAAAGCCAGGAAAAAAAATCCAGATTTCAAACCAACTTCAGATAACTGTACTATATAATGACAAAGAAGTTAATCTAATCAAATTCAGTTTTTAATTTTGCAAGCTACATTAAAAGTACTTATAACAGTAATAATGATGACATATCAAACTTGTAAATGGTTAAGCGTTGCGATTTTGATAACACGAAACAAAAGTTTAAAGAAACAACTTTATATTAGTAAATACGCCATTTTCCAAAACTCAAACTGCTATCTTCAAATCTATAGAACACAACTCCCAAGGTAAAGCAGGAGGATATCTATTTGTGACAGCACGAGGATATGTATATTCATCCTGCTATATACTGAAATTTTGATCAAAAAAGCTGAAATCAGTGTTTCCACTGTACCATGTCCGTACTGTAAATTGGTTCATAACAACTTATGACTGAATAAGGCTTCACAATTTAAGACAAAGGGGCCGCGTAGCCCAGTCAGGAGAGAATCGTTCTCGCAACTAGAAGGTTGCGAGTTCGGGCCTGGGACCGACTAAAGACCGCCGTGTTTGCTAATAATGACTGGAGCACGTTAAATCAGTAATGGTCGCAAAGTCCTCCAAGTTCCCATACAAATCAATACCTCTGGGGGTGGCAAAGCCAAGTCTTCTGGTGGAATCTTCTGCTTGGTATTGCCTCTAAATTAAGAAGTTCCACATACGGTCGGTACTGCTGCCATCTATCGGGTAGCTACCGAAAGAGGTAGAAATGAACTCTTCGGTGGCTATAGGTAGACTTGCGCACTCCCACTCGCGAGTGTGCTCTTGCATCCTGTGCAGTACTGCCCACTACCTATCTGTACGGGATATGGGGTTGGTACAAAATGCTTAAGCAGAGGTGCTTTAGTCCCCATAGTCCTTGATAAGAAGAAGATTCAATACAATCTTTTTAGAAATCGGTTTTGATAAGAGTTGCGGTTAAAATATAATTTACTTAAGGAACTAGACCTCTACTAGATTTTGATTTTTTTGCCTAACTTGAATCAAGAGACATCTTCCCTACCTGACTGGATCAAACATGTTGGAGAGCAGGAAACATTGTGTGGCAATAGGTGGTGTGATAGTTGTCTGCTGAGGAGTTACCATTCCCTGGGACATTTGGAGAGCAGACACAGCAGCTGCAGGGATGTTCAGATCTGTACCTGCAACAAGAGATTCAAATAATGTGTTATACATACTGTTACAAATTTCTGCATATTTGTAAATATTTCATAGTATTAATTATGTAAAAAGGAAAATTTACGTACATTTTGCAAAAGGCAGTGCAAGAGTTTGTTTTTGTATTCCTGCAATGCGTCTCTTAATGCTTGAAAACGAGTTCTACAGGGATCATGCTGGAAAACGAGTTTTACAAGGAGCAGGCCATTTAACATTATGGTTGATGGCAATCTCGCCAAGTTTGAGACTGTTTTGGCAACATTTTCGGTCCCCATGTACCTGTATAGGGCTTTTCGACTACGATCTGGAAAGTTCTCCACATTTCTAGCTCTAGACGATTCGCCTCCCCATACAAGAGAGGGTGATCGAGTTAGTGGAGTTACTGAGTTAGTTGTCTCTCAGAGAGCATTCAGAGTAGTTCCAAAAGTGAACTGTATTGCATTGTCTTTTGAGGCGATTTTAACAGTGCCGTATCAAGTTTTTAACTGCGTTTGTGCTCTATTGTTGTGTAAAGAGTGTATTGAGTCTATTAGAACGGAAAGTTCTGGAGTTGTAAAAGAATCTGCGAAGAGTTATATCGGAATAAATTTCTTCCAAGTGTTAATCTGCTTTGGCTACAAGTCTTTTGAACCCATCCATGCAACAATATTTTTATAAATTATATGGAATAAACCACTGTATCATGAGCATAAGTCAGTCTTCAACATAAGTTCACAAAATCATTCGATTTCACAAGCCCCATCCTCTTGCTGTGGAATTAAGTAGAATTTCATATTAGAAGAAAAGAAGATAATTTAAAGTGCTAATGCATCGAAAATACAAAACTAAATGGGGCAAAGATGATACTTTTTCTAGGATCTAAAAATCCATCCTTCATTCACTAAATATATAAAAAGAATTTAATTATATGTGCTCTACATATAATTAAAATTTTCCCAACTACAGTCAAACCCCGTTAGTTAATGCAAAATCGTTTAACATAAAATCCCGCTTAAAGCGAAGTAAAAGCAGTTCTCGGTACTTAAAACTTAACGTTAATTTATTCGTTTAACATGAAATTCGGTTAATGCAAACAATTTCTGCGGCCCGTCGACTTCGCATTAACACGGTTAAAACTGTAGTAAATGTGTAGTGTAACTAACAAGGTTTTACTACTACTTTACTAATTTAAGACATAAAAGTATTATTTTTTTTTTTAATTTTCAGGGTGCAGAATACAACTTATTACGAATATAAATGAACTTCTTTTACTCACCTTCTGCAAGCTTTGCCATGAGTTGGAGGCGGCCCGTTGCACCGAGATCTATCCCTGTTCGATCTAACTCGTCACTGTCCAGAAAAGAGGGCCCTTGGGCAAGGTCCGTCCTTTCTGTCACGTGTCCGACTTTCATTGGGCGACCGGCCAGCTCAAAACCATTTAGTTGCTCGAGGGCCTTTTTTGCATCTTCGGAGTCGTAGAACTAGACAAAAAGAGAAAGTAAGCGAAAGAACTTGCAGAAAGCAAATTAAAAGGAAAAGCTAATAAAAAAATTTCTAGAAGTTTTATAAACTCTACTCACACTGATAAATCCATAGCCTTTTGATCTGCCAGTCTCTGTGTCTTTTATCAACTCAATTTTCTCAATCTAAAAAAGAAAATTAAATGTTTAATAAATCATATAAGTAAACATCATCTGTTGGATAAAATTGACTAATATCAAAAATAATATATAATAAATTATACATATAATGAAAAGTAATGAACACCAAAAAATAACTTGATGTATATTATGTTGGACTGCAAAGAATGAATGAATAAAATAGATTAATGACGACCACCATGCTTGCTTTCTAAAACTAGGGGTGTGGAACATCGCACAACTTTCAATTACACTATAATACTTACGTGGATTTGTATCATTTACCGTTTATCTTCATCATTCATTTTGAATAAATGGCGTCGTTCGTTTTTCATTTTTTTACGCCATTAAAACATTTTTACGGGAATTTCGGAGGTGGGGATGTTTAGAACACCTTAAGAGGCATTACCACAGCGATTTTTATCAAAATCATTAGTTTTTTTTTTAGCAATCATTGAAAAACATGATTTTGTCAATGGCAGCTACCTTATGCGTAAGCGCGATTTTGACGAAAACCTTAATGGTAGGTCCCATGGCCAATACTAGCCCTCATACCAAATTTGAACAACGTAAGTCAATTTGTTCAGGAGTTATGCTGACAACAGACAGACATTTTTTCTAGATCACTTTTTTGAAATCAGGATGTTCCAAAATGTGGAGAAAAGCAACAACAAAAAAAAATCCTGATCGAATGCTATACTTTCATTACCCTATGTATACATATGGGTAATTGAAAGTGAAAAGGAGAAAGAAACTTTTCGTTTCCCATACATCAGGAAAATTATTTTTTTATCAGTGTTTTTCTTAACTTCTTTTGTCTATTATTAATGTAATAAAGCTACTCAAACTAAATCCGTAGAGCATCGATAACTCAAAAACTAATGCGGCTGAAGTAGATCAGCTTCCCTCTTAAGAATGAAACTACACGCTTAGGGTTGTCGTCTATATTTCTTTGGTTAACATATTATACTAAATTCCAGCAGATTGAAAATATATATCTGATAGCTATTAACAAAATTTAAAAATACCCAACAGTGGTTTTTCGCCCTTGTGGCTTATTTGTTTCTCGAGAAGTTAATATAAATGAGCTTATATTATCGAAACTTTCTTTAGTAGCCTTTGTTATTGTTTAATAGTATATGGAGCAAGAAGGGTTGATTGAATATTTGAGCTACTGTGCCTCCTTACTCTATGAGGATTGATGTGGTCACACGTATACTGGATATCCTCCAAGTTTAGAAAATCTGACCAGGCGGTACTTATTATCCGATTGTTGTTTAAATTATTTTCTATTTTATTAAATTATATTAAGTTTAAAAAATGAGATTTTGTTTGCATCAACATGGCCAATAAGCTCAACAGGCACTACATTATTCAGGAACAAGTTATAACTACTCAAATATATTTATAACAGGGTGCGTACACTTTATTGGAAGTGAAATTCAAGGACTTTCAAGGCCTTTTTCAAGGACATTACAAAAAAAAAATCAAGGCCCTATTTTACCATCGCAGAGTCGGTACAAAAATTGTAATTTTTAACTTCCTTTTTTTTAATTAATGAATTTGTCTGAAGTTTAAAATATAAAATGTTACCAAATAGCACAGATGCAACCATAAATATTTATTGCGGGATGAAGATTGGAGAAATCTTTTCCAATCCATTTTTTATAGTTTTAGTTTTGCAGTGATGTAAGTACCAAAATGCGATTTTGGAGCACTGTCGGAGCAGTAAAAATACGATTTTGGAGCATCAAAATGTGGTTTTGGAGCAGTAAATTATTACATTAAAATTAGTGATGCCCCAAATATTCTTGTATATTTAAACCTTGATATTTTAAATTAATTTAAAGTAAAAAAAAGGTGTAACTTGTTCATTATATAAATATGTTTGCATTCTAAATTTACATTAATTAATTTGATAACAATACTCAAGAAATAAATTAAAAAGCATGACATTCATTTACAAACAAGGCACTAACGTTTTTTTTTGGGGGGGGTAATAAAAAAATAATTATTAACTTCTTTGCCAACAGTTAAAATATTAGGAAGTTTCCAATGACATCATGAGGTTTGGTTCATCACTGAAAGTTTTTTGAAATAATCTCAGTTAGAGCAACTTTTAACAACTGATTAAATAAGATTTATAAAAAAAAAAAAAAAAACTCTTGCATGCCCAGTACCAAAATTACCTATTGAAGTTCTTCCCAATAACAGGGGTCAAAGTGACAAAATAAGAATATATAGGATTTTTTTAAAAAAAATATAGGACAATATAAAATAACTGCATACAGTTGCTACTGAACTTGAATTTTAACTCATTATATATTTCATTAATTAAAACTTTAAAAGAAAATTACTGAAATGAACACATAAGACATACTTATTTGAAGTATGAGGACTTTCACATAGCACTAATTTTCCTTCCTATAAATTTTTCTTTTTAATAGAGGAATATTAATAAAAAGTACTTAGAAAATTACTATCCCCCTTTAAAACTCGTTATATTGAATTTAAGAAAACAGGAAGAAAAAAAAGAAGAAAAAAAAACATTAAAAAAAGAAATTGTCTGATGCTGAATATGTCATCCTTTATTTGTTATTACTTCAATATTTCATACTTGGTATTCATCAATAAATCAAGTTTATAGTAGCTACATTTGCAATTTTGAGTCTTTTGTTTCTAGCATGTATAAGTGCTTGAGCTGCCCTATTTCTTTCAAGCATTTTCTTTTTATCCTTATTAGCAGTCTTTTGTTAGTATAGATTTATCCTACGGGGCCGGACGGATTGGCGATTTAGCGCCAAATGTGGCAACCCGTTGACTTAGTTTCCCGGTAATCCTAGCGAGTGTTTAGATTTAGCAACGCAGATTTTTGACGTCATTTTCAATTTTTGACTTTTTTGAAAAGTAGCTATCCGAATTCTGACACTGTACAGCAAATTTTAACCCTTTTGTTTCCTTCATCAATCATTGACTGAGCACTAGAAATGTCAATTTTAGTCCTGCAAATGTATAATAAAGTTTTTTTTTTGTTCGTTCTTCCCGGGGTAGTTTGTTTCTGCATCGCTTTCTTTGGTTAAAATTCCAAGTCCTGTACGGATGGTGCGCTAAAAATTTATTACATAAAGCCGCGCCAAACTATGACAACCATGGATAGTTCACAGGTCATTAAAAAAATGGCAAGGCTGCTATTTTTTGGTAAAAATCACCTTAGCGTAGAATCCGTACCTGACTTGGAATTTTAACCTTTTCTTTTTCGCTTCTCTTTTTGCATTATGGCCAATTAGTTTACTATGCGTGCTATGGAAAAGTTCACTTGTTTCTTGTTTACAACTTTCGTCGGTCGAGTACAGTTGAGTTGTAGGAATAAGTCATCGTTACCTCTGTCGACGTGCGCTTTCCCTATGGTCAAGCAGAAAGGAAGTGAGTAGTCAATGCAACACGTGACGTCACAAGAGATACTGCGCGGCCGCTTCCTAACATCGTTTTGTGGGTTTTGTCAGGTCTCTTTCGCTTACGATCACGGCAAAGAATCCAGAATATAAAAAAAATCGCAACAATCAGCACCATTATTACGAATTTGAAGAAAATATAGGTCGAATCAACACAGAAATATAGGATTTATGGGACAATTATAAAATATAGGACAATATAGGACGTTTTTTCCGATTTTTAAAAATATATAGGATTTATAGGATATATAGGACGTCTGCGACCCCTGCAATAATCCAAAATAATTTAATTCTATACAAAGTACTTCCCCCCCCCCCCATGCAAAAAACGTGAAACAAGGCTGCTTAGCAGCAAGCATTAGATTTCATAACTTGTTTGGACTGATAGCTTCACTTAGAAGATTTTTTTAGGGCTATTTGTTTATTGGAAGATAATTTTTTTAACTCAAAAAAATTAAAATCTCTAACTGAAATTTGACAATTATACTAGCATTTAATTTATATAAAAAAATAACTTCTAATGTACTTAAATAATAAATTACAACAAGGCAAGTTGAAAAATAGTAATTTTTGTAATGGTTTGTTTTCTAGCATTCTCCATTGTCTAAATGGATTATAGAGTTCCTATGTGAAATCTCAAGGTCAATGAAAACAAAAATGATCTTAAGTCTGTGCTTTGTGTAATCCAAGCAAAAAAAGACATTTGGTTAGGTTTTTTTTTAATATATGCTAAAAAATAATCATGTACTCTTAATGTACTAAGAAAAACATTTATTATCTTTAGTTCCTAACAGGCAAGGGGAAAAAAATCCAAATTGGATGCCTAAAGATTGATTTCATGCCTTCTACAGTTTGAATACAAAGCGCGAATTCCTATGGTTGGTTGAAGTTTAACAGCGCAAAAGGGCTATACTACCGCGAATCCCTGATCTTTCCTACAGCTAATTTAAAGGAACAAATATTTGTAAATACAAGAAATCCTTACTTTTTTTTAAAATAAAGACATAGCTTAAATCCCCCCATTCAAGTTCTTCGTAAAATTTCTAGTCTACGGTACGACTTGGCACTTTTTCTGGGAATTGGCTACAATAAAAGAATGACGTAATATGCGTTTTCCCGTTTGTGGCCAAGTCAAAATCATGATCCAACATCGAAGGTTGCCAAAAAATCATTTACTAATACTCACCACAGGGGTGGGAAGTGCGAAAGCCCAGTTTGGAGCAATTTTGGAGCAGCAAAATTTAACATTTGGAGCAGATTCGCGAAAAATTGGAGCAGGAAAATTTAACTTTTGGAGCAGAATAAGAGAAAATGTAGCAGCAAAATTAGAAAATTAGTAGCAGAAATATAATAAATTGTAGCTGATTTAACTACAATTACAATAATTAAAATTTGAACTTGTACAATTTTTATTTTTATTAGTAAATTTAAAAGATATAAATTGTAAAATTTTTTTTTTTTTTTAGCTTTTGACACTTTGCGAACGGGTTTGCTATGCAAAATCAAGCTCTTTGCTTGCTTAAAGTTTCATTGTAACACAAACACAGCTCGCTTAGCTCTCTGAAAAGTTTAATTGATACGCAAGCACAAGCTCGCGGAAAATTTATTGCTACACAAGGGCAGGCTCGCTTCACTTTCTAGAAGGTTCATTGCAGTGCAAGCACAAGTTCGCTTGACTCGCTAAGTATTAATTGCAACGTAAACCCTTAATAACAGAACCCCCTCCCCATCGAGAACCAAAAAATGTGCCCGTTAATACAATAACACAACCCCCCCTCACCTCTCTGAATTATTTTAACAAATGTTTATGAAAAGCAAAATTAGAAGGCCAAAACTACTTATGTTGAAAATTTCAGAGCTCTAGATCTATTAGAAATTGCTTTGTAAAAATATTAAATAAAAAACAAATTAAAATTTTAAAATTTTGTTTTTAAAAAGTTTAATAAAAAAAAAGGCCAAAACTACTTATGTAAAAAATTGTATGTCAAGTTCTACACCTATTTAAAGTAGCTTTCTACAGATACACTGACTCTTTGTTTTATTATTATTATAAGACTCTTTTGTATAAAAATAGCAATTCTAATAGCAAAAATAGCAATACATAAAATTAAAATAAGAATGTTTCTAAATTTCTGTGAATTTTTTTCATTTTCCAAATCGGGTCAAATTTTACGTAAAAACGCCGATTTTACCCTTCATGCCGTTTTATAAACTTTTTTTTTCTTTTTTAAATCGGAAACATTCCGGGATTTTGATTACATTTCTGATACTTAATTTCAAATGTAAATGGACGTTTATAAGTTAATTACCAACAGCCAACAAGTAAATTACAAAAAACAACCCTAAATTTAATAGAAGGCATCGTCAACACGCGTGTCCGAGCGGAAATATTCTTTTTAAATGCTTAGCCCTAAATTTTATCTAGCAATGACGCACGTGATATCAACACTCGGCGATTTCAGTTTGTCCCGGTGCAAGACGCGTTTGAACATGAATGCGCATGCGTGAATGCAGATTTCAGAGGGTAATCCACACATTGCATGTTGGGGGGGAAAAATCGAATGTTATGGAAATTCGTGCAAAACGGCCCTTGAGGTTGCCGTAATTTCATCTCCACATAGATTTGGTTTGGCGCTTTAGCGTGCGCCTTTAAATGAAGATTTAAAGCAAAATTGGCGCAGAATTGCACTTAAATGTGGTTTTGTAGCAGGTTGGCGCAGGATACAACTTTTGGCGCGCGCTGGCGCAATTGGCGCACAATTCCCACCCCTGTCACCAATCCTTCCTCCTAATTACCACAGCAAGTTCAAATCCCGTTTTACCGATGACTTAGAAATTAAGCCCGGAAGTGTGTGGGGAGGGGGCTGTCAATTGGATTAAGAAATTTAGAAATTTAAAAAAATAGTCGAGTTTTCTTTAAGCCTTAAGAAAGCTATGTATTTCTTAATTATTGAAACCAGGCAAGAGAGCAAATCTAAACCAGATGCACTACGATTGCTTGTGTGAAAAATACAATACTTGTATTCTATTTTAAGCACGGAGCCTCAGTACAAAAAAAATCTAAAAATAATCATGTATTTATATGTATAAAAAAATAATATTAATTTTCTATAACTAAAATCAGCCAAGAAAACAGATTTAAATCAGATGCACACAGATTCATTTACTACTTCTTTACAGTTTGAAAAACCTACAACAAAACTGAGAGATTGTAATTTCTATTTTCAAGTGCGAACCCTTTCCGGCACGTTAACTGACGAAAAACGCCCTTAAAGTGCAAAATACTCTCTATCTCTTTGTTAGCGACATTCCATGATAATTTTGAAAATTTCGAGCCAAAATTCTCGTAAAGTAGTTTTTTAGCCAAAAAATGATCTTTTGGTGCAGTTCGGCGTAATCTTGAACGAAAAGAGGTTTTTGTAATGGAAAAAACAAACAGCCATAAACACTGTTTAGAGTTGGAATTTTCTCGATGAAAACAAACTTTCTTGAAAGGACAATTTAAATTCAAAGAATAACGACAGCATGCTTAACTAAACAGGATATCAGACATGCGACAAGCTGAAGCCGGCACCGTTCAAAACTCAAACCATGTAACGAACGGTCACTATTCGCCGAAAGCAAGAAATGGGAGGGAACTGATTCAACTGTGATTGACAGATCCACGAAAAGTGAACAGGCCCGAGACGGGAACACGACGTAAAAGCGTGACGTCCGAGTTCTGGTAAGACGGGAATTTTGCGGTTTCAGAATTGAAAATTCAAGGACTTTCAAGGGTTTTTGGGAAATAATCCTAATTTTCAGGGCTATTCAAGGCCTTGAAAAAAATAATGAAATTCAAGGACTTTCCAGGTTTTCCAGGCCCCGTATGCACCCTGTATAATGAAGTCAATAAAAAAACAAGTGGCAGCATGCCTAATATTCCATGCAATAAGTTCTTCTATAACTATAGAATTCAGGCATGAAACCAGCCAAAACATATAGCAGATAACACATCTAAATCTAGCAGAAGCATTTTTAAAACCAAAACACAATGACACTTTTAACAAAAAAAAAAAAAAAAAAGATAGAAACAAAAGTGAAATAGAAACTCACCTTTCCAAACGGTTCGAATATACCCCTCAGCATTTCTTCAGTGATGTTGAAGTGCAAAGATCCAACGTACAATCTCATTGGTCCAGGTATTCCCTTGATCATTGAACTGGTGCTGGCTGCGATTCTATTCTTCTCTGCTTGGGAAAGTTGAACATGTATCTTATAACCCATGAGTTCAGTGTCATTCAAGGCCAATGCCTACAGAAAACAAAAACAAATCTAATTCATATGCTTCTGAAAACACATCTGAACATATTAAAAAGTTAACATTTGTTTCAGATAAATGGAATACAGTTTGGTTAAAAAGTAGATAAATTTTTGCAAATTTTCTTTCAATGTAGGTAACAATATGTATCTGAGGGGGAAGAGGGGGGGGGGGGGGAGAGAGAGAGAGAGATTGAAACTTAAATAGCTTAACTTTAAAGAACCACCTTTAAAAATACATAAAGAAGAACCATTCAGTAGCATAAATTTTGAAGAATAAAACCTTCCTATTTTTTCAGAAACACGTCTCATGTCCCCGACTGTGATACTCCAATGCCAAATTCTTTTGAAAATTGGGTGAAAGTGCTTTAATTTCACTTGCACTTTGGAATTTTCGCTATTAACAAAACGCATTTTTGTTAAAAACTATAATAACTTTTGTTAAAAACTACAATAATGGGGATAAACAGGGTTCCCACTTAAATCACAGAATAGAAATCAATGACTCTTAAGGACCTCAATATTATATTTTTAAGGACCTTTGAAAATTTGTTTTCAGGCATCATGCCTATATATAAATCAAGTCTATTCTACCAAAAAAGTTACGAGTTGGCGCATTCCTAATACAAATAAGTAAGATAATTCCGATACAGTATGGATGAGTGGCGGTCACTCAGGGATAGCAAGTCTAAGTTGCATTTTTTATAAATTTTGCAGTTGCTGGGCATACACAAAAATAAAGGATTTTTAAGGACCTCTCAACATTTTTAAAGGCTTTTAACCACCTCTAAGAATTTTCAAGGCCTTGAAAACAAGTTCAAAGTTATTAAGCACTTTTGATGACTATGGGAACCCAGATAAAGACAACATTTTGAGTTGGTCAGAAAGTAACCAATAGAAATGCAGATGGTTGAGGAGAAGAATAGAATTTCCACTAAAGTGAAACAATAAAATGGAATTTTTAAAAGGAGGGGGAAGAAAGAGATTAAACATCTATAAATAGGCACTCCTCACAGTAGGAATTACTATTGTCGAAAGTAACTTTAGTTTATTTACCAAAAAAATTAAGAACATTGGTTAAAGGAATTTCAGATTAAAAAGAGTTTTGAGTTATCGAGATTCCACTTTATATTGCATACTATAGAACTGAGAGATTGGCCAATTGCAATTTGACAATCATAAATTAAAATTCTCCTTAATCTGTTGAGTAATATTCAAGTATTAGTGGAGATTTTTGTGTTTATCAAATTTAATTTTTAATCTGAAAAAAGGATTTATTCAAATGCTTTATAGATTCTAGATTTCCACACTAATGATGTCAAGAAAAATGTGCCTTTTTTAAAAAAAAAAATTATGATTTTTTTTTTAACAATAAAAATAAGTATTCAAAACTCTGTAAATACACTCACTGATTCGAATAGGGAAATAAAATTCACTTACTTAAAGTATTATTAAAGCATCGTAACAAAATTATGAATGAAACAATTTATTTAAAAATAGGATTCAAATCATAAAACACTTACCAGTGGAATAGCATCTACACTTTGAAATTCCACATAAGCTATGCCTTTGGATCGTCTAGTTTTGTTGTCCATAATAATTTTAACATCTCGAACCTGAAAATAAAAAATGAAGAATTAAAGCTCTAAGGGAAAAAAAAACATAACAAATAATTGAAAAATAAACAACTAAGTTTGTGTATTTTTCAAGTTTGGAATTTTAAAAATGGTAGAAAAAAAAACATTAAAGTAATAAAAACAACTGTTTAACATTTGCTTATTAATTGGTACATTTCGCTAAAAAATTCCGAATTATTAGATAGTAGTGGATTTATGAAATTTCAAGGCAAAATAACTTCTGAAGCAACATAAAACTTCACCTGTTCTCACATACTTAAACGACTAACAAAACTGAAAAGTATTGGCATAAAATATTAACTAGTAAATTTTCTAAACATGGTTAAACTATTCATCAAATATTGTATCATAAATAAATAATTCTTTAAATGCAGAAAATAAACTTTAGTGAAGTCACATAGAAACTGAGAAACTTTAGTGAAGTCACATAGAAACTGAGTACAGGGTGGCCACAAAATTCAGGGAAAAAAGTTTACTGATTATTCCCTGACAGATTTCTAAAAATTTCCCTGATTTGAATTTAAATTTCTTTCAGCTTTTTTTTAAATTTCTCCAACTTTTTCAGATGTGTAGACACCTTGATCAAATAGAACATGTATGATGAATATATGCCAATTTTTTTTAAATAGTTTTGGTGGTAATGTAAAGCTTAAATTATTCCTCAACTTTAAACTTCTAACAATTGTCATACTTTTCTGGGAAAATGGCACCAAAATACGGAAGTCACATAGAAACTGAGAAACTTTAGTGAAGTCACATAGAAACTGAGTACAAGGTGGCCACAAAATTCAGGAAAAAAAGTTAACTGATTATTCCCTGACAGATTTCTAAAAATTTCCCTGATTTTACAGCAGCTTTTTTTCAAATTTCTACAACTTTTTCAGATGTGTAGACACCTTGATCAAATAGAACATGTATGATGAATATATGCCAATTTTTTTTAAATAGTTTTGGTGGTAATGAAAAGCTTAAATTATTCCTCAACTTTAAACTTCTAACAATTGTCATACTTTTCTGGGAAAATGGCACCAAAATACGGAAGTCACATAGAAACTGAGAAACTTTAGTGAAGTCACATAGAAACTGAGTACAAGGTGGCCACAAAATTCAGGAAAAAAAGTTAACTGATTATTCCCTGACAGATTTCTAAAAATTTCCCTGATTTTACAGCAGCTTTTTTTCAAATTTCTACAACTTTTTCAGATGTGTAGACACCTTGATCAAATAGAACATGTATGATGAATATATGCCAATTTTTTTTAAATAGTTTTGGTGGTAATGAAAAGCTTAAATTATTCCGCAACATTAAACTTCTAACAATTATCACACTTTTCTGGGAAAATGACACCAAAATACAGATGAACGGGGAAACGTATCTCCAGAACAAAGAATATTTCTCTGATTTCTGTGACATTTTTTAAAGCTCCCCGACATTTCCCTGATTTCCAGCTTCAGTGGCCACTTTGGAGTAAGTTGATTGGCCAAATGTTAAATCCTGCTCTGGTGATCTTTTTTATTATTAATATTATTGTTTAATTTTTTTAATGCAAAATAAATTTATTAAAATGTCCCAGAACCACCAATTTACCAAAGATTATCCTGTTTTCCTTATTTTTTTAGTGGCTAGATGTATTTGCAATTCAGCCAACACCCACAGCTCAAAAATTAAACACCATTACTCTGATTCAAAGCAATTTCTCTTATATATATGCCAAATTCCAATTCAGGTATTCTGAATCACTAGTCCTAAAACAGCATTTAGTAATCTAGCAAAATTACCTGTTTGACTAAAATGGGCAAAATACTTCTTTTCCCGAGATTTGCGGCAGTCAATTTTCAATGCCAAATTAATAAAAAGTTAACCTGGCAAACATATTTAATTACTCTAAATATAACAAAATAAAAAATTACCAGGCCAAAAAACTAAGATATTACTATAAGGTTGAAGTAGTGTTTATAACAGCTCCTAACTATTACAACAAGATCAATTTGTGATACAGGTACGGAGAGCTATCGTTCCTCAACGTCATCCTACAGAGAAATAACGAGAAATTTAACGCTAAAATGTTTGGTGGACATATAAATTTAAAAAATAATTATTTAGGAGCAACAGAAGAAGATACTCACAGGACCGACAGAAGAGAAAAACTCTTCCAAATCTCGAGCCCGAACTCTTTGAGAAAGACGCATGCAAAATATTGTTCGCAGATCCCGATCTTCAGGACTGATATCGTCATCAGGCAACCTAAAAAATAGATTTAACACTTAAGAAATGTAGCAAAAAGTAATTATAAAAATAACAAATATGAAACATAAAAATAAGTTTAACAATAGTAACAGGGCTGCCACTGACTGTAAGCATTGAAAATAGTTGCTTTAGTAGCCTCAGATGTCAAAAATAGTAGCCAAAATAGTAGTCTCACACATTAAAAATAGTAGTCTCAGACGTTGAAAATAGTAGCCTCACTTCTCATAAGATCGAAATAAAACTGTTGATTTACATAAAACACGAAAACCCAGAAACACTCTTCTTTCAATTCAAAATAGTGTCTAAAACATTACATTCCATACGGTAAAGGCATGTGTCTTGGGGGAGGCGTAACCATATTTATATACTGCAATGGAAGTTGGCAACTCAACCTTACTCTCAGACAGCACCAAAGCAAAAAAAAGAAAGAAAAAAAAAAAAAAAGAAAAAAAAAGCTAAACTTCATGCAAAAGCGAAGATAAATATCGATTGGAAAAACAAAATAACTTTTTTTTAACTTCCAAAGTCAAACAACTTTTTTCAGAAAAACAAGTATCATGTTTAAACAATTATACTATACATTGGCAATGGCAATCGAATTTTATCAAGGCCAGTTTTTAAATTTTTAACAGAATGGCTACAGAATTTGCAAAACAAAATTCCCTGACTTTTCCCTGATTTCCAGAAAATTCCCTGATGTGCATCTCTGTCGAGGTTATCATTTAAAAAAAATAAAGAAAATAATGGCCAATTTAAATATATATATATTTGATTATATAGAATTACACTTACTTATCAAAGTATAATTGCAGCAAAATATAAGTTTAGGCTAAAAATCAAAACAAGCATCTTTCGAGCAAGAAAAAGAATGGAAAACATCAAGAAAAAAATACAAAATTTGCATAAACCAATTTACAAACTACACCCATACTTGCTAACTTCAAGGAAAAGCAAAACTAGTACAATATTTTTCTTTTTAATTAAAAAATAAAAAAGTTTTTTTTTTTAATATATATTATAGGCTGTATCCTGTTAATAACATAAATTTTAAACAGTGTCCTAAATATTCACTAAACTTGGGCATGCATGAGCATGAAACTTAAACAATCAGCATTTTGTTACTCAGTCACAAATTTCACTAGGTACATATATTTCATGAAAAATTATGTGTTTTAGATTTTGAAGTTGAGAAAAGATAAATAACTCATAATCATACCTGCCAACATTGGCATTTTCAAATTAGTACAATTTTTACGGAACAAATATTTGCATTCCTATGACTCATGGAAAGTCAAATAGCGACAATATTTATGAATGTAATATAGAAATAATAAAAATTCTATTACAAATGCAAAAAAAAAAAAAAAAAAAAAATTGCATAGTATTAAATTGCTCTCAAATATAACAAATTGTTACATTTTAGCACAAAATGGAAATTATAAAATAAAAAAACTAACTTGGATTTAAAAATAAATCAAATTTAAACTTTACGATGAAATCTCTGATGAGGTTTAAGATTTATTCTACATTACACCTAAATAAAACATGCTTTATGACACAAAAACTCTAGTGAAACATACAATGAGTTGGTGGTATTCAAAGTGTTTAATCACACGCACAAATATCAATTATGCAGGCTTTCGAATTCATATTATTACATTTGATGTTGTCACTGTGCTTTTTAGAATTGATATGAACTTCGACATCAGTAAATCCTCCATGAGAAATCTTAATATCAGATGCATAGATAGAGCAGAATGCAAAATTTGTTTCTTTGTTTGAATTTCTGATGATTAGAAGTAAACCGCTTGGTTTGAAGTAAACTCCAAAAAAACTTGATATTTTCTGGAATTTTACACCAGGATTGTTTAACTTGGATATTTTAAAATAAATAATTAAGACTAACAAAGAAGCTGAAAACCGAAAGTGCTTTAATCTCTAAAGTCCGAGAAAACGAAACAGTCTTTCTGTGAGTGCCGCCAAAACAATTGAAAACGGCGGCGTCGCGATTTAGTGCGCAGCGTTAGAGTACGGTCCAAAAGAAGAAAGAATAAAAAAAAACTAAAGCACTTTCAGTTTTCTACTTTATTATCTCTAAAGTTCGAGACAACGAAACAGTTGCTTGGTTCGCCAAATCCTGTCGGCAACACAGATGAAAACAATTAATTTCCGGCGCCACGCTTAAGTACTTTTATTATATACGCGCAACATTATTGTACGGTCCAAACAGAAGGAAGAACCAAAATCTAAAGCATTTTTGGTTTTCAGATTCTTTGTTAATCCCTTAAGTCTGAGGCAAAGCAATAGTTGTTTGGTTCGCCAGGTCCCGTTGGCAACACAAATGAAAACAGTGCATCCCCGGCGCCGTGTTTAGTGCTATTATTTACGCGCAAGTCCAGTACTATTATTTACGTTTTGGAGTCTAGTCCAAAAGAAGGTAGAATTAAAAAACTAAAGCACTTTCGGTTTTCTGCTTCTTTATTAATCTGTAAAGCCCGAAAAATCGAAGCAGTGGTTTGGTTTGCCAAATCTAGTCGGCAACAGAAAAGAAAACAATGCATCCTCGCCAACGCGCTTTAGTACTGAACATATGCGCAATCTTGGAGTGTGAATAAATATTTTGACGGACGCGGCAGCTTTGGAAAATCGTTTCGGTTTCGTTGGTGACTTAAAAAAATATTTATTAAAAAAAAAAAAAAAAAAAAAAAAAAAACGGTTTTAGGGAAAAAACGAAAAGTACCGTGAAATCCGTACGATTTTTTTAGCTGTTCGTACACCCGTACAAAATAGTAAAAATCCGTACATTGTACGGATGATTCGTACAAGTTGGCAGGTATGCATAATGCATGAAAGAAAGTCTTGAAATTAACAGCTTCTTATAAAAAATTAATTACTCATAGATATACAGAAATAAAATTTTGTACAGCAAAAATACTATCTTAAACCACAAAAGTACATATTAAATAAGGCAAAAAATCATTTTCATAAAACATGACAAGTACAGCATTTGGCATGGGGGGGGGGGGGAATGTAAGGACCTTTTTTTTTTAAATTCCACAACCCTTTGCCTGAATGTATGCAGTAAAGCATTCAGATTCTTTTTTTATTTTATGGAAGGGGAGGAGGATACTTCCAATTCTTTGTTTGATTTATATTAAACATATAAATCAAAAACACATATCATTTTCAGTTAATTACGTTAAATAAAATGTAAAAATTAAAGTAAAAAAAATAAAGTACAGGATCTAACTCATTTTGCTTATGAATGCCTATAGATTTGTTGCACATCTATAACACAATGCTGTAAAGGGTTAATAAAAACGAAAAAATATGATGGAATCAATTTGAAACATTAAGGAATTTAGTGTTCCAATATAGTCTATTGACAAAAAACACAAGACAAGAAGAAAAATAATCATGTCTGTAAAGGATGCAGTCAGATTTAAGTTGGGAGATTTTTTAAAACAATAAATCTACGGTTGCGCTTCTAAATAATAGGATTACTAAAAATCTAACAGAAATAATACGTAAATAATTAGAGTTCTAATATATTCTGTTGAGAAAAAACGCAAGGCAAGAAAAAAAAAATAATGTCTGTAAAGGATGCAGGCAGATTGAAGTTTGAAGATTTTTTTTAACAATAAGACACCAGGCGGACGCAAAGTTATAGGATAACCAAAAATCTAACAGAAATAATGTGTAAATCATTGTTCCAAGCATAACAATGATTTCAGAAAGTAAAAAAAAAAAAAACAGAACATGAACATGTGGTTGTGGGCTGAGGAGGGGGGAGGGGGGGGGGGGGGATTGGCCCGTTTGGCTTAGCTGCTGGGAGTAGAAAAAGTTCGGAAACTTCGTACACCCAACTATTAAAACTATATATATGCCGTGTGACCCGAGTCTGGACAGATGTCTGCACCCACACGGGGAAGAGAAACTCGAAAATTTCAAAATTCCCTGATTAAAGAGTAATTTTGCGAATTTCCTTGACATTTCCCTGAATTCCCGGTTCTGTCGTCACCCTGTTTTTAGCTACATTCAAAGTAATTAAATAAATCGCATAAAAATTTAAATTATTTTATTATTCATAAATTTAGCTACAACATTGAAATTCTATTCATTCTGCATCGATTGACCAACACGGCGAAATTGTTCATCACACTGACACAAATCTCGGAAATAACGTCAAATAACATCAATACTGTCCATGCTATGGCACTTTCTTCCGACGTTCGTGGCAAATTCTACAAATTCATTTTTGTTTAGAGTAAATAAAGCAAAATAATTTGATATTTGAGAATATAATTGTGTATGCTGTTGTCTTGCACAGAGAAAGATAAAACATTGAAACCTAACAGGTAGGCGAAAATGACAGTGGTTGCCGTCAAAAACAACAATCTTACGTGAAGTTACTATCGTCGGACTAACAAAGTGATCACTCTACCAGCGAATATGAATAACTATTTCGGTAGTGTTCGCTCTCCCGCCCCCCCTTAAAAAAAATCACCATTTTGATAAAATTGTTAGTACCTTAGTGCCATTTTTTCTGTCTTCTAACAGACAGTATCCAATTTTTAAAAAAATAGTCGCCTGAGCCCAAAAATAGTTGAAGGTTTTGTTCAAAATAGTCGCTTTGGGCCCTTTTTTCATTGAAATAGTTGCCATAGTCGCCTGGCCACTAAAATAGTCGCTTTAGTAGCCTTTTTAGTCGCCTGCGGCAGCCCTGTAGTAAACAATAGTTAATAATAAACAAAGTGACCACAGAGCTCAATCAGCATCTGGATGGTCCAGAGTTAATAATTACAGTTATGAGACACCTTCATAAACAGAATATTTATGACAGAGTACAGATTCCCAAACCACTTATCACAAGTGTTAATGCCAAACGTCATCTCCAGTGGTGCCACAACCACAAAAACCTGGTCGATTGATAAGTGGAAGACAGTTATCTGGTCAGAAGAATCATCTTTAATACTTTTCCCCACAACAGAAAGGGTGTACGTTTGGAGTACACCTGCACAAGTATATGGTCATGGTTGTCTCCTTCCAACTGCCGAGCACGGAAGTGAATTCGTCATGGTAGGATCAGCTGTGTCGTGGCTTACTGCTGGCCCAATCGTAACCCTGGAAGGAAGGATCAGGGTGAAGTATAGAGAGATTTTAGCTAACCAAGTCCATCCTATGATGCAAACTTTGTTTCCCTCAGGAGATGGAATTTTCCAGGATGATAATGCTCTTATTCATACAACGGGACTTGTCCAATCATAATATGATGAACACAAGATTGAAGTAAAACATCTACCTTGACTCACACAGTCCCACAACCTCAGTGTAAGCGAACCATTATGGTCTATTTTAGAGGGTTGGTTGTATTCAGATTATCTAGAGCCGTCAGCAACACGAGGGCTATAATGCGCCGAAACATTCGTCATTAGACAAGCCAATATACATTTACAAACACCCATGCATAACACGGGACTCCAACCCGCAACCTCGCGGTCTAGAAGCTAGCACGCTAACCACTCTACCGTTTGGTCGGCCAATTTTAGAGGGTTCAATCCGCATACGATAACCTTTACCAGCATCTCTCCCAGAACTTTCACAATATCTTCAGAAGAATGGTACAATATATCATAATTCAGCAATTATATGATTCGATTCCCATGCAAATCCAAGCTGTATTACACGCCAAAGGCACTCCTATGGCATTAGTAAAGGATTATTTATAAACCTAGGGTGGTTCCATTATTTTGATAACCACTTGAGGTATTCAAATTTACAATAAAATGTAATAAGTTTAAATAAACAATTCTTAAACTTTAAGTGTGAAAATTACGTGACAATGGAGTAGATCAACATGATTAGGAAAGTAATGATGTTTTGCTCTCGTGGAATTTTCTCAAGTCAATTTTTATCTTGGACATGAAAAAAAAAATTGAATACCCCAATTTCTTGTGATTTCAAAATTCCTTGATATTTATTTTTTTCTATTGCTAGACACTAATAATATACAGGATGGTAACAAAATTAGTCAAAGAAAAATTATTCCATTCCAAAATAAATGTTCCAATTTATAAGCTAATATACAGAAATATAAAATATCCATTTACATTAAAAGTTTCAGCAATACAGGTCGCTGGGGAAAAAAAACTTACTTTTCTCATGATGTATGAGGAAGATTAAGATATTCCTCAACGTTACCTAACATTTTCATAATTAAAGAATTTTTGTATTGTGGTTGAGTTACCACTGAAAAAGTATAATGTTAATTCAATGCTTTTTCTTATATACTGCACATTAAAAGTTATTAAAAAAAATCTTACTTGTTCCTAAGACTATCAAAAAATTGCGTCTGTGACCCTAGAGGACTTCTTGGGGGAGTACGCCTCCTGAAAAAATTTATACACAATATAAAATAGTGCTGCAACCTAAAACTTTAACTTGCAAAGCAATTTTACAAATTTGTACTCCAGTAAAAAGCTTTTTAAATAAAAAGAAAAGAAAAAAAAAATTACCTAGGGCTTCTTGATCTTGTTCTACGTCTGAAAAAAAAAGTAAATGTTTTAGAAATTTTTAAAAAGCGATTAAACAATATATGTATAATTACTAAGACATGCTCAGTTGGCAATTGCTTGCACAAGAAGAAACTCAATAAGCATTTCAATTGGCTGCACACAAACTCGCAGTCAAGCAGTGGGTTTGCTTTCATACTCTTCTAATGTAAACTATAATTGTCTCCAGTACAGCAATAATTATATTTGTGATTAACCTATAATTTTTTAAGGAATTTTAAAATACCTCCTTCGGTCTCTGCGTGGCGATCGAGATCGCGATCTCCGGTCACGGCTACGGATTTTTCTATCTCTGCTTCTACTCCTGAAAAACATCAATTTGAGACATGACTAACTACACATTTATGTTGGTTTTTAATCTAATTTTATGCAAGTCAATTAAAAGAGCCAGTAATCAAACTTAAATCCATATTTGTAGTATGCATCTCAATATCTGATTTGTGCATTTACATAACCATGCGTCTTAAAATTTGAAGTAATGAAAAAAAAAAGTCTATTGTGTGTTAAAATTAAAATTCTTCAGCACATTACAGAAAAAAAAAAAACGAAAAAAAAAACCACATCTACAAAGCTTATGTTTCCTTAAAATAAGTAATAAGGTCTAGTAAATATACAACTCTTTGAAATAACAAGTATTAACTTTACAGTTTTGAAAGTTAGTATCCACGAGAAAAGGATTTTTGAGGCACAAGATCTACACTACACACTATAACATCAGTAAAATTCAGAATTTTAAAAGAGAATGCCTGTTGTATGCATTTCAAGAGAAAATTATATGAATTAAGATGAGGTACAACAAACTATAAAAGAAGACAGAGATTAATGCTTGCGCCTCAAAGAAACGCCTACCAGGCATTTTGACAATCTAAACAAGACTGTCACAAACAACATTGTCCATATATATTTTAAATTAGACACAACAGTGCCACACCGGGATTAATCCTCAAACCTCTTCTACATTAGGTCTTTAAACTGTCTCTGAGCCACAAGCCCAATGAATGTTTTATTAAGAACACTGATCTGCATTTTAAGACTCACCTGGTACGACGTCTCTCCCTACGCTCTCGACTGTAGCTCCTTCGTCTCCTGTCACCACTCCTACTTCTCCTGCCTTTGCTCCTACTCCTCCGTCGTTCCCTGCTCCTACTTCTCTTCCCCCGGCTGCGGCTCCTACGTTCTCTGCTGCCGCGCCTGTGTTTGCCATTCTCTCTTTCCCTGCTCCTGCTGCGACTCCTCTTTTTTTTCTTTGAGCTACTGCTCCTAAATAAGAAAATTATATGAATTAAGATGAGAAACAGCTACTCTATAAAAGACACAGATTAATGACTGTACTCAAATTGAGGAATAAATTAAGCAAACACAATTGTTTTTAAGTTAAATGTGTTGCAGTACAAAATTAAAATAAATTAACATTTATACACACAATTAACTTAAAGAAAAAAAATAAAGGTTATACAGTAGAACAATTGTCTTAAATAACATCTTTAAAGAAGATTATCCATAGAAAAATTTTAAACAAAGACTATTTAATAAAAAAAATTATATCAAGCCCCATAAAATGCTTACCTTCGATTTTCTTTATCAGCATTGTTACTTCCATTAAATTTCTCAACCTCCTCCTGTTAAAAGTACATTCATATTAACAAAATGCATTGAATTAGAATCAAAATAAACTTGGTTACAACATTAATCACTTCATCATGAAAAAGGCAATGGGTATCAAAGAAACATTAAACTACTTTAATTAGTAACAAAAAAAAACTGTTAATTAAGGAGATTTGCCATGGATGCAAATATAAAACCAAAAAAAAAAAAAAAAAAAAAAACTCCATAATGTGTGATAAATTGAGAATAGTAGTAGTACACTATTTTTAAACAGCAAATTGAACAAAATGCTCTGCAAAAGATGACATCAGTAAGAGTTTGTAGAAATAGGGACAATGAATATTATGGTGTCACAACTGAAGCTTCTATTTTATTCCTTTGGGTTCAAAAATTCAATAAAGTAATAAAAAAAATGTAAGAAACAGAAACATACGGAAAACCTAATTAGCTCTCGTCATTTAATTCTAATAAAAAAAAAAAAAATTTAAAAATGTGTCCAAATGAACGAAGAAATGATAACGCTGCCTGTAAAACGTAGCCTTGATTTCTTTCAGCACCAACTATCCGGAAGCTCAACCGACGTTACCTATAAAAATACACATTGTGGTACTCCCAAAACAAAATAAGCAATTTTTTTGTTGTTGTCGTGTAAAACAAACCTTTTGTTTTTACAAGCTCTTTATAATCAGGTTGTTTGGCGATTTCGAACAAGAATCCAGATTTTATCTATAAAAAAGAAACCAATAAATTTGCTTTTTTGACCACCAACCTACACTTTCCGAAGTGAATTATTTACAGTAATACAATAAAAATTTCACAAACATGTTTTCCAGTGTGAATTGCACATTAGCCAGATTCAACGAGACACTAATGTGGAACTCACATTTATCATTATTAAAAAAAGATATTAACTTTGGCATCTGATAACTAAGATCTAACAAAATAAATATACTAGTAAAAATTACATTTAGAAAGCACAACTTGTGCTTCATTAACTTTTTTTTTTTTTAAATTACCATTATATTTGGAAAAGAACTTTTGAGGATACGATACAAATAATCATTTAACAAATAATTAAGCCGAATTGTAATGTTTACCTTTTCAGCAACTATAATTTAAAATCAAGTTATTGCAACCTCTTGCACAGTTTATTTTCAAAAGCTTTACCATTTTATTATTTAACCTGATTTTATTCAAGTTGGCAAATATTTTCAGTGAAACTGTGCATACTTTATTAATGATTAAGGAAGTATAAAGGAAGGATCTAAAGCCTACTTCTTTAAAAAAAAAAAAAAAAAAAAATTCTATTAATTTTTTTTACATAACAAGTTTCCCTTAAATCAGTTCTGCAGAAGACTTAGCAGATTATGAAAATGTTGTAAAGTAGATAAAAGTTCAAATAACATTCTTATGATTACTTTAAACCTAACTAAGGTTTCTAATCTTGGCATATTAAAGGTCTTACATTTCAAAACACACTTCTATGTCGACAAAACTGATAAACTTTTTCATGCAATGATTAAAACTATGTCTAATAATGGTTAGCAAAAAATAATTATTTCTGAAAGGGAAGAATTACATCAGAACTAATCTAGAACCCATCTTCAAAGTTTGAACTTTTAGAATTGGAAACAGAGTACATGTTAAAATACACAATCAAGAAAATTAATTTGAACTGTATGATTAGCACTTTGTCATAGATGAATTTCCAATGAAAGATTCTTGAATGATCCTAAATGTAGAAAAAATAATCTCAATATTGTACAAGCAAACAGAGCAAAGTGCAATTGTATAAGGACTAATATTGTAAAAATGTCAAAATAATTATGCATTTGATAGAGGGAAAATACTTAAACACAATTAAAATATAACTTACAAAGGAATCTAGTATAATAATTTTTTTAAACTTAGCTATATAAAAAGTTATATTAATGAAAAACCTGAAATTTAAAAAGAAATCACATATTTTGCTGAAGAAAGGATCCGAGTACTATGGACAAACCTTACCATGAAGAATATTGTAAAATTCTATTTTGATATGTATTAACAGGAGAATATTTCTTTATAGATTTTTTTTAAGGAAATAATAAAAAGATTTATTAGAAGTGATATCAATTGTTAAAATTGTCCCTGCTTTATAAATGAAATACAAGTTAACAATTCAGAACTCCAAAGCACCAGAGAGCAAGGAATAAAAATATAATATTAAATTTAAGAAACTACTATATAAGGTTTGCTTATATTTCTATTGACGGTGATATTATGTAAGACCACACTTTAAAGTGCTATTTATAGCATTTAACCTCAATCAAACCTCCAATTGAAATTTTCTATCAACAATTAAAAAAAAAAATTGAATAAAAAGAGTAGTTTTTCTTTCTTTGAATTGATACGCCTCAATATTCGAAAAGCCAGTTGTATTAGATACAACCAAAAAGCTTAGCAGATTTGACCCCTCGGCAGTGCATACTACCTTGGCTAAGTAATCAATCCATAGGAACAGGGACCAATCAGTTCATTCTACAAGACAGAGTAAGAAATTATTTTTAATCGTTTTTGAAATGTCTCTTGAAAGCAAACTAAAATCGTCACAACACCAGAAAAAGCGTAAAGTATTCTATTACCTCTTTCTTGTAAGGCGCCTCTAGCAGTGCTTCAACATCAAAGTCTTCGGCCATTTCTTATTGCTTTTTCACAGCAGGCTGAAAAGAAGAAAAAAATTTAATACTCCTGACATAAATTTTTAAAGTGGGTGGCACATGACAAATGATAAAAAAAAAAACACAAACCAATATAAAATTTAATTACCAGTTTGACATAAGAAGTTTATATAATTAGGCATTTTGTTGCCAAATGAAAAAATTTGTTCTAGGTTCTTATATTGAAAGTGGCAAAAAACTAATTTTTTTTTTTGAAAAATAAAAGTCCACAAGGTTAAAATATTATTTTTGCATAAGCATTTCAACTTGACAGTAAGTGGACAAAATTTCAGACTTGGCAGTTTTTGTTAGAGAAGAATACCAGGAGAATTTCCAAAACATATAACACGCGTGGTTTGCTCCAAATTTCAGTAATAAAATATCTAATTATCTACTAAAATATCTGTTTCTCCCACCTACTTAATTAAAAAAAAAAATCAATAATTTCAAGAAAAATGCATGTGTTTGTATTATACTGCAGTCGAACCTCATTAATCCGAACACGCTTAACCCATTGACGGTCATGCACGTATATATACGTCTTAGGACCACCAGTTTTTCTAGCAATGCACAACATTTTTAAGTTTATAAATAAAATTTAAAATAAGATATATTTTAGATATTTTTATTAGGATGAGTCTATAACCTATCTAAAACAAATAAATAAAAAAATTATGTATTTGAATTAGAAATATAATTTAAAAATTATTGCAGGGAAAACAACTGGGGAATTTCGCCCATTCCCATGACCGTCAGTGGGTTAAAACGAACTACATTTACGATTCCCGTCCTACTGTACATACAAATAACATTATTTTCTTTGTTTAAGAAAAACACGCTTATTACGAACTCGTATTTGAAGTCCCTAACGTTCAAACTTCCATTCTGTGAAACGAACAAGTCGTTTTCCACTTGTTATCAACTTTGTTTTCCCAAAACGTCTTCAAAGACCCAGTATACTAGTTCGCCTCTAGGTATTTGGCTGTTTTGCCCGTTTGCGACAATTTTCTACTTTCACCAACTACTTAAAACCGGTTGATCTGTGCTGCTCCCCCCCTCTCCAACTAACCAGATCCAAACCTATTGTTAAGTTCATGTATACGTTCCTGGAGTGATTAAAAGACTTCAAGAAGGAGCGAATGTTTCCACTCGAGTTATTTGACCCCTAGGACAGTTCAAACATGAAGAATCCCCTTGAGGTGAAGTGTTGATAGGGAGGGGTGGGGGGGGGAGGCTACCAGGACGCTGAATATGCCATATGTTTCACATCATCTAATTACAGGTTTTGAACTTGTTGAGATCTCCAGGGGTTCAAAGAGGGATCTACAGGCGACACTGCGATAGTCCCGAAGCCTCCCTTTTATTGTCTCCTTGGAATACTGTCTCTTTCTTTGTAAGTCTTTTTGCTAAAATTCTGGAATCCGCAACAAACCATTCACTGGATTCGTCGATTCACCTTCAGTTCCAGTTGCCATTCGTTATCTGTACTGTCCTTGTTCTTGTGAAGGTAGATCGAGATTAAAACGAGTATTTTAGAATGAGTTCTAAAAGTAAAAAAAAACTTAACTTTGGGAGAAAAATATGCCTTACTCATCGAAGTTGATAATGGAGTTAAGACAAATCCGTTGCCCTCAATACATTGCGTCGATTTCTCTTAGGAAAAGACAATTCAACGGAATGCCTGAACAGTTCAGATTTGATTGAAGATTTCTGGACAAATTGCTCAGAAAAAAGCAGGAAACAGAGTGTAACAACCGAGTTTTTTTAAAAAACAATGAGGTATGTATCTTATCACTTTATGCATACCTTTTACCATACGATATTTTAAAAAGAATTTCTCTTGTAATCAATTTATAAACATTCTAGCTTTTAAATCTTTACTTTTTAAACTTTTTGTATTAGTGATATAGATATTGTATTTTTCTTTGAAAAATTCGAAATTTATCGCTTTTACTTAAATATGCATTAGGAACTAAAATTGTGTTTCGGAAAATCGCATGAAATTCTTTTACTTTTTAAAAAATTATTTTATTGTTTTCCGGATAAAACGAATTAATTTTAAAGGTCCCTTGGAGTTCGTCTTAATGAGGTTTGACTGTATACTAGCTGAATAACCGTGCTTCACTACGAAATCTTACCATGTGCATTTTAACAATCAAGATACATTCCTGCATTCCACATTTTAGGTGTTTGATCCCGTTTCGACATTTGAAAATCGAACTTTTGTTTCAAATTTTATAATTCTGACTATTGGAAGTAAGGTATAGGGATATTCTTAACATATGAATCGTTTTGATCCCATTTCGACCCTTTAAAATTAATTAATCGGGATAGAAAGAGCTTACTTTTTCTATGCTTCGCTTTGCTGGTATTTGTACCAAATTACAGAAATGTGACTACATTGGAAGTAGAACTCGTTCGGAACATTTAGATCCCTTTTGACTCTTAAAAATTAGTTAAACGATATTGGAATAGCTTAGTTTATTGGCAGATGTATCAAATTGCAGAATTGCGACTTTTTTGAAAATGAAAGCAGTTTGCAGCCAAGCACCTATATTGGATTTCATCACTTGCTCGAACCACTTTGCGAGAATAGGGGCATTGTTTGCCGAATTTTGCATAAAGTCGCCATTTTGGTGACTTTTTGCAAAATTCGAGGTCCCCCTTGGCGAGTTTTCCAAAAAGTCGCCAAGGGGGACCGTAGAGTAAATTTTTTACCAATCATTAATAAAACGAATACGCCTCTAAATAATCTCGAGAATGAAAGGGTTCAACACTGAAACTGAAGTTCAGGTACAGTCTGCTATGAAGTGATGTAACAAAACACGTATGAACGCAACACGTGTGCGAGTCAAAAAAGTAAAGACATGTACGAGTGCTCACAACACAACGTTTGAGGTGGGACAACATGCAAGCATTTACGCCAGATCAATTTTTAATTTGCTTGATAAGGAACCTATCTTTTCCACCAAAAATAGAAGCATTTCCAATTTAATACATGTTTCTAGTAGATGGCATTATCGTACCATTTGAAGATAAACTTGCAACTCTGATGCCATTTCTGGGTCAAGGCAGTTTTTGCCAAGATAGCAGTCGCCTTTTTATACTAGCCTATGGTTGTCATAATTTGGCAGGATTTAATACAATAAAGTCTTGGTACACTAGAGTTAGAAGTTCACCTTATTCGAGATTGCAGTTGTGCATACGATCTTATGCTAGACTTCTCGGATCCTGCGACAACCCTAAATTTTTCTTAATATGTATTGTGTATGATAGGCGGTAATATCAGCCAAAGGTTTTCATAAATATTTTGATACTTGCATACTATTGCAACCATACCAACCTTCAGGACAACTTGCTGATTTGGCAACCATGTGCTTCGTTTCATATTTCTCCACTTGATGATAAGGCAAAGTTAACAAGTTATCCCGAAGGTTGGCCTGGTTGCGATAGTGCCAATATTTTTTGTATCAAAGCATCAGAGTTCCGCTCTCCATTCGAATGCAAGTGAGTTCTTTTAAAATTCTTTATACTAACTTTGATTCTGTTTGTTTGTGGCTTCCGGGCAAATCTGTTGAAACCCAATTAACACACTAGCCGGCAACTGAACAGGTTGGAACCTGGCAGATAAATTCAATGTTGATGACAATGCATTTTATCCAGTTTTGGGGGATGTCACTGTCACTAAAAGGTCGCTTTGACACACATTTCTATAATCGTTTTGGAATACTAATAAATACTATTTGACGGTTTATTGTTGAAACTCTTTCCTTTTGCTAAAATTATTTTAATCAGAATAAATAAGAGGCAATTGGACGTGAATGCATAAATTCATTATGGAGGGTGGTCCAGTCGATTCAATGTTTCGTTGCATAGTAACGCTGTAAGTGAAAGAATTTTAACCTATCATTGGTGAAACTCTTTCCTGTTATTATGGAGGGTAGTCCAGTCGATTCAATGTTTCGTTGCATAGTAAAGCTGTAAGTGAAAGAATTTTAACCAATCATTGGTGAAACTCTTTCCTGTTATTATGGAGGGTAGTCCAGTCGATTCAATGTTTCGTTGCATAGTAAAGCTGTAAGTGAAAGAATTTTAACCAATCATTGGTGAAACTCTTTCCTGTTATTATGGAGGGTAGTCCAGTCGATTCAATGTTTCGTTGCATAGTAAAGCTGTAAGTGAAAGAATTTTAACCAATCATTGGTGAAACTCTTTCCTGTTATTATGGAGGGTAGTCCAGTCGATTCAATGTTTCGTTGCATAGTAAAGCTGTAAGTGAAAGAATTTTAACCAATCATTGGTGAAACTCTTTCCTGTTATTATGGAGGGTAGTCCAGTCGATTCAATGTTTCATTGCATAGTAACGCTGTAAGTGAAAGAATTTTAACCAATTATTGGTGAAACTCTTTCCTGTTATTATGGAGGGTAGTCCAGTCGATTCAATGTTTCGTTGCATAGTAAAGCTGTAAGTGAAAGAATTTTAACCAATCATTGGTGAAACTCTTTCCTGTTATTATGGAGGGTAGTCCAGTCGATTCAATGTTTCGTTGCATAGTAAAGCTGTAAGTGAAAGAATTTTAACCAATCATTGGTGAAACTCTTTCCTGTTATTATGGAGGGTAGTCCAGTCGATTCAATGTTTCGTTGCATAGTAAAGCTGTAAGTGAAAGAATTTTAACCAATCATTGGTGAAACTCTTTCCTGTTATTATGGAGGGTAGTCCAGTCGATTCAATGTTTCGTTGCATAGTAAAGCTGTAAGTGAAAGAATTTTAACCAATCATTGGTGAAACTCTTTCCTGTTATTATGGAGGGTAGTCCAGTCGATTCAATGTTTCATTGCATAGTAACGCTGTAAGTGAAAGAATTTTAACCAATTATTGGTGAAACTCTTTCCTGTTGCTAAAATTTATTGGTTGGTTTGTATGCACAATGACATATTTTAATGCACAGTAACAGCTAATCAGACTGGGAAATACAGCTTAACGTGGATTCCGAAAAATAATAGGCCGACCAAACGGTATAGTGGTTAGCGTGCTAGCTTCTAGACCGCGAGGTTGCGGGTTCGAGTCCCGTGTTGGGCATGGATGTTTGTAAATGTATGTTGGCTTGTCTAATGACGAATGTTTCTGCACATTATAGCCCTTGTGTTGCTGACGGCGCCAGATAATCTGAAAACAACCAACCGAAAAATAATAGATATTTGATCGTGAATGCATAAATTCCCATTCATTTTGAATAAATAAAATTTGAAACATAGTTAGCCACATATTTTGCTGATAGAGATGCTTTTAAGGAAAGAGTTCTGCATAAGAGCGATGAGGCAACCCTATTAGTAGTTGGCGCAACCACGATGCTACCGCTCACCCGAAGGCTCGCCAAACAGGTTTCTCCCTTTTGCTTCATTCCCTAAACCTTCCACTTTTAATATTCAAAATTAGATGTAAACATCAAGCACACACTGATAACAGAATCAGCGATATGTTAATATTTTTATAAATTGGCAATGCATACAAGGGATTTATTCAACAAAAATTAGTTTTTAAGGGTTATATTATTATCTGCATCTATACGTTATTTGGGTTGATACAGAGATGTCAGAGACTCAGCAATATTATGGCACAGGTTTCCGAGTAAAAAATTAGCAAAAAGAGACTCCTTAATATTCCTCTAAGAAAAATAATTCGCAGATTGTTAAGACAAGTTTTGGTCTATTCCTAGTTGACGTTAAAATATCGCCAAGCCGATTTGGCGCTGTTTTGTAGGCGATACAGTTCTAAATTTGGCAACCCCATTTTTTTTATTGACGTGCTTTGGCTTTAACCTTTCTATACCACAAATCATGGAGCTGGTTCGTTTCTCAATTTTTCATATTGGAATTCCGAATTGGCGACATTCTGGCTTTGTCGCCAACTTTTCAAAAGTGCACCAACCCATAAACGTGAACTAGGAATTTACCTTCCTAGTTCACGTTTATGGGTTGGCGCACTTTTGAAAAGTTGGCGACAAATTGGTATTCCAATATGAAAAAGTGAGAAACGAACCAGCTCCATGATTTGTGGTATAGAAATGTTGAAACCAAAGCACGTCAATAAAAAAAATGGGGTTGCCAAATTTAGAACTTTATCGCCTACAAAACAGCGCCAAATCGGCTTGGCGATATTTTAACGTCAACTAGGAATAGACCACTAGGAATTTACCAAGTTTGCTTTATAGTAATATACAAGTAATTTTTTTAAAACTAATAAACAAATTATTTTTAATAGATGGTTAATTACTGATCAGGCTAAGTGTATATTTTTAGTAATTGACAAAAATCTCGCACCACCCAATCAATTAAAATAAATATATGCATAAGTACACACCTGAATTTTAAAGTCTCAATAAAAGAAAAAGAAGGATTAAAATGTGAGGAGTTTAATTGCAGATCTACCTTCAAATCAAACACAATTTTTTTAAATCTCGATCTTGAGCAAAGAAATTTGAAATTACTTTTTAATGCAATCTAATGATGGATGGAAAAACGACATTCATTAAAAAAAAATTTCAAATAAAAGTATTCAAATAATTTCTCTAGAAGTTTTTTCCAAAAACATAATATAAAATGTAAATAATTCAATCGAAGGTCAAGATAACCTTTTTAATTGGTTTTACTAGAAAAATAACATTTTGAAAAGTGCAAATGTTTTCGAAAAAAATTAAACACTTACAAACACGAAATTCTTCAGAACTGCAATAAAGTAAATGTGTCAAAAGAAGAGCAATATAATATTATGAAATTTAAAAGAATATTTGATGTCGCAATATATACAATTCTACGGGGTTTCCCTTTAACGAAAGGTCTATTTTAATTAATAATATTGCCATTTCGAAAAAGTATAATTTATGAAGATATCAAATTGAAGAAATATCATAAAATGAATCTAATAAACAATGCAACTGAGATTTTTAATTTAAAATATGTAGTGTATTATGTAATAAATTAGTATTAAAAGATTGGTGTTATTATTAAAGATTGCATAAGTAATATTAAAAATGAATATGAAGGTTTCGTGTTGTAATTGGCAACAAGTCGACTCGAAAATCAAAACAACACGAAACAAGACTGCCGTCTGTTCTGTGGATTGTTAATTATTTTAGAATTTCGTATTTAAACTAAGATTTAAAATGACTGCATTTGAAGGTATGTTAAAATAGAATTGAAAATATACAGGAGTATTTTTTTTTCATTAAATACTAGTTGTCATTTGCATAAATTGCGACTTACCGGTATATTTATGCATAGCTCTAGGTTAACAAATTTTCACAAAGAAGAAACAAATTTTCTTAAAACATAAACAGCACATTCAATTAAAAGAATGGATTTTCCTTTTTAACAAAACATATTTTGTTACCAACTTAGGAATAATTTAATTCTTAGGGAATAAAGTAAATACATTTTATTCCCTTTACAGAATATTACTACTTATAAGGTTTTGAAATAAATTTTTAGAAACATAAATTTTATTTAATCCAAGTAACAAAAGGACTAGTAAGTAATGTTATGTTATATTGGAATAAATTACTTTTCAAAGTACGTATATTAATATTTTTATTATTATTTTAAATCGAATTGAATTCACTCTATCATCTGACCTATTCAATTTTCTCCTTTTCAAAATTTTAACTTTCAATCCAAAATTCTTTTTAAATTATGTTTGTTTTCTTCACAAATGCAAAAAATTCTAGTTATAAAGTTCTAAATATCTAGCATTATAAATTTAATTCAATTGTTTTAATTCTTTAAATATTAATTTCATTTTAAGTTGCGGTGGTCAAATTTTTTAATATTAATGAATCCATCAGTTATAGTGCAGGAATTGTGCCAAACAAAAAATTTCTCTACTTTAGGAATATTGGTTAAAATTCCAAGTCTGGTACGGATTCTGTAGCAAAAATTGTTGGCATAAAATCGCACCAAATTATGGCAACCCTATGCAGTTCACTTGTCATTAAGCATTTGATAGAGAAAATCACCTTGGCATAGAATCCGTTGGAATTTAACCGAAATATTTTCACTATAAAAACTCAAATATCTAAAGAAGGTGGATCTCAAACAGTTGAACTTCCTCATGTTTATATATTTTTCTTTTTTATATCTTCAAATGTTTTGTTCATTTCATCAGCTTCCAAGATTTATTTCAGTTTAGTGCAACTACGGGTTCCGCCCCTACTCTGTAACACTCGCCAACCCACAGGGATGCTTCCTAAACCAGGATGTTATTTTGCAATTATGTTGTCTGCTTGGTAACGTTCATGAAGCCCTTTGTGACGTGATTCTAGATATCAATTAATGATTAATTATTCTTAAAATATTGAGCACATGGTCTTTGATTACAATAACATTGTTATCGAATTTAACTCGAGTCTCATTACCAAGGTTACCAGCCATAGAAATTTAATATCTGTAAACAGGGCTCCAGAAAAATATTTTCTTCCTGCGTATACAAATGCCATATCCGAAAATTTCCTGCAAGTCTGCGGGCTTTAAATTATACTGCTGAAGAAAATTAAATGCTACGTACTATTGAGAATTAAAAGTTGTTTCATTCAAAATCTTCTTGGCATTGATTTTGGAAGCACCACTCTGCAGCATAAACATCCGTTTCCAATGGCACATTTCCAGTTGCAATATTAGGTCATTGGTTAAAGGTTATAAGCTTGTGAAACAAGGGCAAACACTGATGCTTGTCCAGCATGCCTCCTTTCATAACTATTTTCATTTTTGTGCTTTCGATTTAAATGCTGTGAATAGTTTTGCTCCAACATTTCTTGCAAATACAGCATTTCATCTTCATTGTCTTGCTTGGATAGCTCCTTATCATTTAAAAAAAAATGTGGTTTCTTTTAAATTACAATGGAATATCCAAGAATTCTTTCAAATTAAAAATAAGAATGAAGGAAATAAACTCTCAGTGTAATTACATGTTTCAATAGGTTCAGATTCCAAAATCAGGAAATAAAACCCCCTTCCCGCCTTATGTTAACACTTCTCCGTTCCCTGTCCAACTAAACTGGAATTTCTCCTTCCTATATAGAAGTAACAGGTGGTGAACTATATGGAGAATAGCATCCCCCCCCCCCCCAACTTCTCCCCTCCCGGCGTTACAGGAGTCAACAACTCCCCCTTTCCCGCCCTGCCTAACTGGAATTTTTCCATTAAAAAAAAAATGGCATTTGACTTCAATTTCCTGTGGGATCCGACGATTTCCTGCGTACTTCCATTTTATTGGACTCTGTAAAAAAAACTCTATATTTTGTATATTAAAAAAGTAACTTGTTGAATTTTAAAAAATACCATAAATATACCGCCTGTTACTAAACTACTAATTAAAATACTGCGCCCAAAAATTTATGCAAAAATGAGGATTATACATGGCTACATCACTGTCTATTCCTGAGGAATTTTGACCAATCAAACACAACTTTAAAAATTTCCTAGAACTTTGTGATTGGTCCCTCTGTCCTTTTGTGTTGCCCATGACGTAGTCCTCATACTACTGTAGTATTCAAAATATCACATGTGGCAACACTCTTTTCGAAATGGAAGGAGAAAAAAGACAAAGTAAGAAAAACAACACTGTTTTAACTAAATAATTTACACGCATCTACGTCACTATTTTAACTATCTGTGTTCTGATATTTCTTTCTCTTTTTTTTGTATCCTGATAATCTGATCTATGTTGTGGTATAGTTTATTGAAAGAAATTCTTCTTTTTTCGATATTTTTCGTTTACACAAAATATCGGGCAAGCTTAAAATCAATTTGTTTGAAAATTAAATATTTAATAACTTCAAAACTGCATCGAAATTTAAAAAAAGGGTGAAGTTAGTGTTTTAGTAAGATGGAGGAAGGGGGGGGGGGGGTATACCTCTGTGCCTGCAAAAAATTAGATTTCTACTGTGGTTTTTTTTTCCTGAATAGGACTACCCATAAAAAAAAAATGTTTCACTTTGACGTATAGTAACTCAAAAACTAAAGTTTGCATCGTTTAAATTTTTCTCAGAAACAAATTTCTTTAAAATTTCTCTACAAATGTGCCAAATTTAATACTTTTAAATCCAATAGTTTTTGCACTGCGAGATAAAGAAAGAGTACACATGGGGTAGAAATGCTGAAACTGCTGTGAATCTTGTTAATCCTTATTTTCTTTTAATATAGAGCAGGTTTAAACCAAATGTTTGTTGTTGTTTTTTTCAAATTTTTTTTTAAAGAATAATTTAAAATTGTATTTTATTTTTTTATTTCCAATCAGATTTTTCAAATTATTTGATGTTGTAAATAACTTCTACTTTTAACCAAAAGTTTTCCATTCCAAAGACTGCCTAATGAACGATAGTTTTTATATTAATATAATAGATATATTAAATTTTATTATTATTCAAAATTATTAATTAAACTTAAATTATAGTCTGCAAATTTGTTTTTTAAATAAAGATTTTGTATTAACAACTTATTTCTAAATCTTAAAAATATAATTTTGAATAATTTATCATCATTACTTATGAATCCAAGAGCAATATTCCATGTATCATGTAGTAATTAATTATCATTGTGTTATTCTGTGTACATTGAATTAAAAAAAGTAGTATCTCTCTATAAAATATAAAAATTAGATTTGAATGTTTACATTAGTAGCAACAATTGTTTATTTACTTAGTTTAAATTATTTTCAGAAGGAATATTAATAGTTATTTGAACATTAATTATTCTAGTTAATATCAAACTTTTTTTATAAATATGTATCCAAGTAATTAGAAAGGATTAAAAAAAAATGGTTTAAAAAAAAAATATGGGTTTATTTTTTATTTTCTTTTTAAAAACATGTTTTTTTCCCAACCCTGATATAGAGGTTTATCGTGTAATCCTGTTAGAAGTTAATATCAATTTATAACCATAATAGATGCTTAAAATATTTCCTTATATATAAGCTTCAATTTACTATATATTTTCAAAAACAGAACTGATTTAGTTTCTGTAGTACTCTTCCGTTAGACAGGTATGAGATAAAAAACCACTACATTGAAGTGATAACTCATCCAAACTAACAACGTAGTGGCCACAGAATCTGGAAATCAGGGAAATGCCAGGGCGCTTTCTGGTTCTGGAAAAAATCGGGGAATTTTTTTAAATTTCACTAAAATCAAGGAAATTTTCTTTGTTCTGAAGGTACCTTTTCTCGTTCATCTGTACTTTGGCACCATTTACCTGTAGAGTTGTTGTGGTAATCGTTAGAAGTTTAATGTTACAGAATAATTTAAACTTTTCATTACTGCCAATACTATTTTTTTTAAAAACTGTCTTATTATTTCTTTAGCATACATGTTCTATTTGATCAGGGTGTCTACACACATCTAGAAAAGTTGGGGGAATTTGAAAAAAAAAGTTAGCCCTAAAATCAGGGAATTTTTTTAAAATCTGTCTAGGAAATCAGGGAATTTTTTTCCTGAATTTTTCGACCACCTTGAACAATCCACAAATCATTTATAATTCCTATAACAAACAGTTATAGGATTACTACAGCAATCCAATAATAAATAGTAAAATATAGGCTTGACTGTACATCTACGTGTCATTTAAAATTGTAAACATTTAGACTTGGTAACAACTGCGTCAACTGGTAGAGTACACAAAAAAGAATCCGAATGATGGCTGTATCTTCGGTTCCAATTATCAGAGAATCTTGCGGTTTGCACCAAAATGTTTTATTTACAATTTTCTATAGCATGAGAAAAAAATTCTTAGGGGCTGTATACTAAGTAAATTTAACTATCTTTAAAAATTTCAATACGAACCCTATTTTTTTATGTTTTCATTTGATTTAGAATACCTCGTTAACCCTGGATACCAAATTTCAGTTCATTATGTTGAGAAACACGTCACTTATGAGCAAAAATGTTTTGGGCTATCTTGAGGGCAAATTTCTTTACCGGGGATAGAATCGAACGTTTTGCATGCTTCAAGACGTAATTTATTATGCGGTCGCTTAAAGTGAGCTTTCTTACATTTTTGCTAAAATATCGAGAACCAAAAACCAAAATGGAATGAAAAAAATTCTGGAGGGGTTTTCAACCATGATAATTCAAATAGAAGCAAAAAATATGTAGGTAAAAAATATATAAAAAAATTAAAAACTTGTTTTATTAATTAATTATTAAAAAACTGTTTGGTACAAAAGTTGCATGTTATTTATGTTTGGCCTTATACAAACTATCCTTTAAAATAAAAATTGCTAAAATGTATTAACTATATAAGAATTTATATGACCAAGAAAACAAATTTTCTTTTTAACATTAATTTATCATTTTTTTGACTTGGTTTGAATTTGTAACCACTCATTGAACAATTATGAAATTTGGTATTTAGACGTTTTTTTGAATTCTAAATCTAAATATGGTATAATATTATAGGGTTGCTGTTGGAAATTTTAAAGTTTGGTTTAGTTTTAAAATGTAGATGACCCCTTATGATAAAAATATTATATACAATTAATAAAGACCTTCTACAATTTACAACAGTACTTGACTTTTGCTATTTCATCAATTAGAAAACAAGATATAGCCATTGTTCTGATATTTTTTTTTTTTTGTGCACTGTACCTATCTTGCAGAAGAGTACTTTTCTGTTGAAAACTATGTCTGATTCTTATCATTTGGTAAAAAGTGTGATTGTATATAAAATGTGATTTTTAATTAACCATGTCAACTTAACACTTTTAAATTTATTTTACTTCAGAAATGGGTGTTCTTCCTGAAATTGCACAAGCAGTGGAAGATATTGATTGGAAGTAAGTCACTTTTACGTATTTGACAGATGATTTATGGACTTTTAACATTATTACAATTATTTGTGTCAATATTATATTACTTTAGAAAGTTGATTAATTAATTATATTTTATTTAATTAATTATACTTTATTTTGATTAATTATATTTTAAAAGAGGTAAAATTTGGTACTTATGTTTTAAACCGTCGACTGTTTTATCACAACAAAATCTTGCCAATTGTTATATTTCTTTACCGTTGCCGAAATTATACTTTTTTTAACTCAATGAGTAGACCTGAAAATTGAAATTTTCAAAAAGTAACCATAGTGGCCGGTAGACTCTTTTAGCTGGTAGAGCCACTTCATCGTGGACTTTTTTTTTACCAGTGGCCCAGACCCAAGAGAAAGGAGGAAGTGGTAACAGCCCCCCCCCCCCCTCTCCTCAGGAGAGAAAAATAAGCATTGAAGAAAGCAAATATTCAGGGCCGCGTAGCCCAGTCGGGAGAGTATCGTTCTCGCAACTAGAAGGTTGCGAGTTCGGGCCTGGGACCGACTAAAGACCGCCGTGTTCGCTAATGGTGACTGGAGCACGTTAAATCAGTCATGGTCGCAAAGTCCTCCAAGTTCCCATACAAATCAATACCTCTGGGGGTGGCAAAGCCAAGTCTTCTGGTGGAATCTTCTGCTTGGTATTGCCTCTAAATTAAGAAGTTCCACATACGGTCGGTAGTGCTGCCATCTACCGGATAGATACCGAAAGAGGTAGAAATGAACTCTTCGGCGGCTATAGGTAGACTTGCGCACTCCCTCTTGCGAGTGTGCGCTTACATCCTGTGCAGTACTGCCCACTACCGATCTGTACGGGATATGGGGTTGGTACAAAATGCTTAAGCAGAGGTGCCTTAGTCCCCATAGTCCTTGATAAGAAGAAGAAGAGAAGCAAATATTCAGTTTTAGGGGTGCAGTGAGATTTTTATAAAAAAAAATAGGTCGGAATTTTAGGGATAACTCCAGAAATGTCAGGAACAACTTAGGGATAATTTCTTAAAATTTTAGGGAAAATTTCAAAAGTGTTAGTAGTAATTCCAAAAACTTTAAGGATAATTTTAAAATATTTAAGGATGTTTCTTTTAAAGTTGGCTTAGGCTCCGAACATAGACATTCTTTTCAAAGTATATTTCAATGCTAGCAAAAAATTGGATAAAAAAATCTTAGAAAAGATTTTTTCCTCTGGAGGATTGTCCGAGTTTTTTTTGTGGATTTTGGAAGAAAATTGGGGGAATTTTGAGTTTTTAATTTTTTTTAAGAATTATTGAAAAATTTAAGTACAATTTTAGAGAGAAACAAAAATATATGAAAAATATGAGGGCAAATGTGACCCCTGCAAATTTAATATTGCCAGAGGCCTCCCCGAACTCTTTTAGAAAGGAGAGGATCTACTTTTTAGAAAAGGATTTTCATTGATTTTAAAATTTCACAGAAATTTCAGAACATCCGGTAAAAATTAAAAAGAAATGTGGTTGTTTGATTAGTTTATTTATTTGCCTCATCATACCTATTATTTGACCTGTAGCGAGTAGATATAACAAAGATTTATTAAAATCCACCTTTATCCAACTCGGGCATAAAATTTATATTAATTGTCGAACGCAGTCGACCAATAAAATCATAAGCATAAAATCTAAATATTGTGCAGCAGTCGATGTCCACTTTTAATCTTCTTCCCGCTCCCGAGCGGCACAAAACCCAGGATTCGAGAAAAAACAAAATCCTCCAAAAAGCCAACAGAATTTCAAGTCATTCTGTTGACTTGCTGACTTAATAGACTCTGTAGTCATTCTATAATCACACTGTTGTATTTTGATTACTATGCTTGGTGAACTTTTTGATATTACAAAAAGATGGACTCTTTCATACGTAAGTGCTTGATAAATTTAAACCATTTTTTATCTCATATCAGCTGAAACACTGCTCAAAACAATTTTTTGTTTGGAAGAAACAAATGTAAATTTTGATGGATACTTCAACTGCAGTGCCAAATATTTTCCATTTCAAAATTTGCCCCCCTCATTATAGACTTCTGATTATCAAGGTCTTTTATTATATTTATGCATATCATATTTTGTGTAATTTCCTTGCGTTTCAAGTGTGGGGATATAAACTACCTTTTCTGGAAAAGTAATTTAAATTTTGGTAAAAATTAATAGTATAGTACCTAAATATGATGGTTGTTAACTAGATAATATTTTTTAAATTTATTAATGCTTTTGTGAGTATTTATCAAACTATTTTACTTATAAGTGAGTTGCTCTTAAGTAACTTTTGCTATTTTATTTCGAACTCAGCTTACCTACTGATGTCCAGGCAGAAGCAATACCTTTGATTCTTGGTGGAGGAGATGTTCTGATGGTAAATTATCATTTCATTTTAAAAAGTGGTGTCTATTCTACATGTATGTTTTATTAATACATGTTACAGTTAGTGTAATCACAATTAATGTCAGTTTTTAAAAACAAGCCAGAATTATTTTTTTTTGCATCTGTACTATATCAGGGTTTGCACAGTATTTAAAAGTCCTTAAGAGCTACTACTTTGGTAGGTCTTTATATAAGGACTCTTTAAAGTCCACTTTCGTTCTTTAATTTCTAGTTGCAATTTTTCTTTCTTAATTTTTTTTTTTTTTACCTTTCTCAAATTTAATTTCTAATGTCTCTCATTTAACAGTTTGTGTCAATCCTTTCTTGTCAGAACAGTATCTTCCAAATTGCTTGGAACCACTGATTTCCAGTAACACTTCACTTCTTTTTACTTCAAGTGTGATTGGACTTCCATTAGATATAAATAATTATAAAAGTTGCATGATTTCATGATAAAAGTTTCCATTTGGCATACAACTCATATTCATTAAAATCAATTTTGGATCCAAAACTATTAAAAAATGAGTGTTTTCCCAATAATGTTTAAGAAATCATAAATCGGAACATTGTAAAATTCTTTGAGAGACCTATGGCTTTGATAGGCAACTTCAAGTTTAAGTAATCGAACATCATTTTGAATTATTTTATAGAATGGAGAGAAATGCTAGTAGATTATAACTATTTTTGTCTGTTGAGGCAAAATGGTCAAAAACTATATTGGTCAGTAGGGGCAAAAATATTCAAAACTGTCTAAAAATCGACTCTGAGGAGTTGAATTAAATCCGATTGCCAAATATGTCATTTGCCAAGTAACGCGTTTTCTGTTTTATTTGGTTGCTCTTTAATTTTCATTAGGTGAGGGTGCAGATGATTTCAGAACTCAGTTGTCAAATACTTGCATCTCTTAAAAGTGAACTAAGTTGCCAATAAATATTACGTTGTGATGTTCAATGGGGTACCTTTAACTTACAATCGCCTCTCGGTCTATTTGAAAATATGATAAAGTTATGATGCAATAATTCTTGAGTAGAATTTCTTTGTAATTTTTTTTTTCCTTTTGCGTTTCTTTGTTTAGGCTGCGGAAACTGGAAGTGGAAAAACTGGAGCGTTCTGTTTGCCTATTCTGCAGACTGTGTGGGAGACCTTGAGTGATCAGAAGAGCGGAAAATCGAAAAACAAAGATAGTGGAGGGGGCGGAGCTGCGCAATGTAGGCTTTTTTTAAACTTTGAAAAATCGTTACTGCTTTCAAGTTAAAAAATTTGAAATTAAAGACATAATTACTTATTATACTTTTTACATTGTATCAATTATTTTAAAATGGATACATTCATTTTACATTTTGTTGTTGTTAACA
Source organism: Linyphia triangularis (assembly GCA_963978545.1). NCBI lineage: Eukaryota > Metazoa > Arthropoda > Arachnida > Araneae > Linyphiidae > Linyphia > Linyphia triangularis. The sequence continues at coordinate 16,570,303 of OZ021728.1, forward strand.
TGGAAGCTTGTGTACAATTCCACTAAAAATATCAAATTTATTCACTGATTTTCCCTCTTGGTTTCCATTTAAAGTCATTGATTCCGTGAAAACATTTAATGGCATTATGATGTTATCACCTGATTAAATGTCACTTTTAAAACTAGCAAAAAGTTTATTGCTGGGAGGACAATTTTTTAAAAAAATTCTACTTTTCCATCACAAATGATTAAATGTTTTTAAATATAATCAATATTTTAGGTTAAAATACTATTCATGCAAACAAAGTTCAAGTATAATAACTGAGTGTGACTATAACACTCTCTTTGTTTGAGGTATGTGTTCTTAATTCTATTCCTTATCATAACAAGCATGTAAGTATCTCTAAAAAATAACTAGTAATGCAGTTCATTCTTCTCCACAACTTGTAGATTAGTTAAGCACACACACACACACACACACACACACACACACACACACAAAGTTAATAATTTTTCTAAGTCTTTTATAGCAATTTAAAAAAAGAAATAACTTATCGAACACCACCTTTTCTCAATTCATAAGATTATGTTTCATCAATATTATGTTTTGAATATGTGATGTTTAGTATTGAGTTAATTAAAATTAATTCTATCTTTTTTTTAGCAAATCAATGGAGGATGAGTTATTTTGATCGGGGAAATGCTTGCGGTAAGTTTTAATGTTTGAATCACTAATTGTAAAAAACGAGTCACGTTCTTATGCTTTCCAATGCGACTTGACTCTATTTACATTTGTGCTTCATTTACAATAGCAACATTTAAAAATTTAATTAGCCTTAAATTTCCTTGAGTGTTTACTAAATTATGAAGACAAAACTTGTTTGGTTGGAGGGGCCTTGCAAAAGCAACCAAATCCACAAATATTCAGTTACAAATTGATAATTTTTCTTCTGCTGTTCGAGTCAATTTTATTAAAAAAAATACTGTTACGTGGATGGGTTCGAAAGACTTGAAGCCAAAGCAGATTAAAATTTGAAGAAATTTATTCTGATATAACTCTTCACAGATTCCTTTACAATTCCAGAACTTCTCGTTCTAATAGACTCAATACAGCTCTTTACACAACAATGGAACACAAACAGCAGTTAAAAACTAGATACACAACTGCTAAAATCGACGCAAAACACAATACAATACAGTTCACTTTCGGAACTAATCTGAACACTCGCTGAGAGACAACTGAGTAACTAACTCAACTCTTTATTGACCTTATATAAGAAAGCTTCCTTCGCGAATCTTCGAGAGATAGAAATTTGGAGAATTTTCCAGATCGCAGTCGAAAAGCCTAGCAGGTACATGGGGACCGAAAGTGTCGCCAAGCTTGGCGACATTTGGTGATTTCTTGCCATTAACCATAATGTTAAATCGCCGTCTTGTAAAACTCGTTTTCCAGCATTATCTCTGTAAAACTCGTTTTCAAGCATTAAGAGAGGCATTGCAGGAAAGCGAAGAAAAGTCAAACTCTTGCTGTGCCTTATGCAAAATGTACATAAATTGTCCTTCTTACATAATTAATATTACGAAATATTTACAAATATACAGACATTCGTAACAATACATATTCTGCACTTTTGAACTTTGCAATTCAGCATTCTATGCAACAACAACAAAAAAAAAAAACGTCTTCTTACATGTATTCCGAGCAAAAAGCAACATATCCATTATAGCCAATGAGGATCTACAATTGAGTCACATGACTCTCAATTTCATAGCATATGGTTTTATTTCTGTTATGTAATTTTTTTGGTCTGTTGGAACAGAAATTATGTTAAAGTGTCGTTTATTTGTTCACGTTTAATTATACAGTGTATTTCCGTGTTATAATTGAGTGAAAAGTGAATGAAGACCCCTTGATAAGTGTGGAAAGCAATTTAGTCAGATAAAATAAAACATATCTCAACATAGCTCTTACAAAAACAAGCATATCCACTCAGTCCAAGCGAAAAAAGAAACGTGTCCATATTTTAGTGTCAAATAGCTAAATACTAACTATATTCCTATAGAAAACTACCTTCAAATATTGATATTAGATACAAAATGAAAAATAATTATAAATTTTAATGGTGTAAGGTGTAAAATAAATTAAGTTTTTTTGTGTGTGTTCTCCAACAATGTTTTAGAATGGACTTTTTTGCTTTTGCTTGGCCCCACCTTAAAGATTTTGCATTTAATTAAGTTGTCATGATCATGAAATTTTATTTTATTCTTCATACCAAGAGAAAATATTTAATTATTTTTCTCCATTTCTTATCAATGGATTCTTTTGGGATTTATATGTCCCATTAAAAGTATCCTTGTTATGTAAAAAATAACTTTGTTACTGATAACTTGAAAATGTAGTTAAAACATTTTGGATGAAAAAATGTATAACAAGCAGTTAAAAGTCATAATTACTTTATATTGATGTAGGAGGTATTGATGAAAATATTTCCATAACATTTTGCTTAATGACTCAAGAAAACACAGATAATTGCTCTTTTCCTAAAGTTTGTTCATTTAAAGTCTTGTAGTCTAACGTAATTATTTTTTGGCATTACCAATATATCACAAAACCGGTTTTAAGACTTAACTCTTCAACTTTTTAAAAAAGATGCAGTGAATAAAACTAAGTATGACAATGTTGTATAAATTTTTTTGTTCTTGTCTTGTAATGAACACTTTTTTTGCTATGCTACTTCTATAGTTGGAAACCATTGTTGGTAAAAACTAAATCTGTCACAAAACTATTGATAACTTTTTTCCACAGACTTCCGACAAATTCTCTAAATCATTTTTTAAATTTTATTTTCCATGCACTAAAGTTGAATGGAGCATTGCTATTTGACAAGCACGGTTCCCACAGTCATTGAAAGTGCTTAATATTTTTAATACGCTTTTATTAGCTTCAGACGTATGTTAGTATGTAACGGAATCTTTGAACATGATTTTGACCCCCTTCAAAACGTCGGATTAACTCGAAATTTGGCATACTTATTAAGGACCGATGACAATTCAAAAATTCAATAAGTATGTCGCTTTATCACAACAAGGATTAACTCGTGTTGCCCTTGCACCGTTAAATTCCTACCAACCAACCTTCTCCGGAATCGAACCCTGGTGTGCCGTTTGAACGACAGTTATACAAAGCGTGTTTTTTTTAGTCGCATTATCCTTACCAGGATCTTTAGGATTAGTGATTTTTCATATTCAGAGACACGGTAGTGTTTTGTGCCAAGTCATACGGCGTGTACTAAGGCATACACTTGACTTAAATTTGAGACAAGCATGTGACTATTGGCAGGAACAACTGGAGAGTTTTGTACACTAACTAAAAAAAAATTAGAGTTTACAGAAAAAATAATTAATAGTTTAAAAACTAAAAAACACGCTTTAAAAGAAAACCAAACTAAAAAGTAGAAAATAATTAATAGTTTAAAAAACTAAAAAAATACGCTTTTATAGAAAAGTGAAGTAAAAAGTAGAAAATAATTTTAAATAAGTTTGAAATAAGAATAGAGTGATTAACAAGAAATATTTATTTTATCGTAAAAAAGCGTGGGGTGCTTTTTAAGATATTTTCAACAATTGACATCAAGCACCCCACGCTTTTTTACGATAAAATAAATATTTCTTGTTAATCACTCTATTCTTATTTCAAACTTATTTAAAATTATTTTCTACTTTTTAGTTCACTTTTCTATAAAAGCGTATTTTTTAAGTTTTTTAAACTATTAATTATTTTTTGAACTAGTTTTCAAGGCCTTGAAAATGCTCAGAGTTGCTTAAAAGTCCTTGAAAATGTTTAGGGTTCCTTGAAAGTCCTTAATTTTTGTAGATGTTGTGTAGCCAACTGCAAAATTTTTAAAAATACAACTCGGATTTGCTCTCCTCGCGTGACCGCCACTTACCTGCACTGTATCAGAATTTTCCAACATATTTGTATTATGCGTCCCCCAACTTATAACTTTTTTGTAGAATATACTTTATTAAAAATTTATTTACAGACATGAGGCTGCCTGAAAACAAAATTTCAACTGTCCTTAAAAACATTATGTCCTTAAAAGTCATTGATTTTCATTCTGGGATTTGAGTGGGAACCCTGTACTTGCCATGCACCAAAGTTGAATGGAGCATTGCTTAATCAAGGTTGTCAAAAGCTTAATCAAGTTTCCCACGGTCATTGAAACTCATTAAAAGTACTTAATATTTTTGAACTTGTTTTCAAGGCCTTGAAAGTAATTGAAAATGCTTAGAGGTCCTTAAAAGTCCTTAATTTTTGCCGCTGTTGTGCCAACCGCAAATTTTATAAAAATACTACTCAGACTTGCTATCCCCGCGAGACCACTTATCCGCACTGTATCAGAATTCTGTGACATATTTTATTACTCATTCGCCAACTTGTACATTTTCTGGTAGAATATATTTTACTACAAATTTATTTATAGACATGATGCCGAAAAACAAATTTTCAAAGGTCCTTAAAAACATTATTTAGGTCCTTAAAAGTCATTGAAAAGTCAGTGATTTTCATTCTGTGATTCGAGTGGGAACCTTGTTAATTATTTTTATAAAACAATATCTAGTCACATTATGAAGTATGCTGCATTGTTTGAACACAAATACAATGAAACATTGTTATTTTTATGTCAGCTGTGAGCCCTGATGGAAAAACTTGCCAATCAAGAGAACCCAAGGAATGGCATGGATGCCGTGCTACTAAAGGTGTCACTGGGCAAGGTTCGTTTATTTTGATTTTATAGAGTACTACTATATGTTAAACAAACCTAAATCTTCAAATATGATGAGATAAACATTTTTATTTATCTCCTTGTAAATATTGTTACGAACTTTCTTCTCGGAGGTATGGTGATACTGAATTACAAAAGTAAATCCTTTTAATCTTCACATAGAACTATACAATTTTTTAAGAGAAAGTCCTAGTAAGGATAATTCCCTATACTCGCTATGTTACAATCTTCTATCCCAGTGCATTTAGAAACTATTTTGTAAACAACCTTGACATTTGGTGAGTAGGTACAAAAAAGATCACTTAATGAAAGGACATAAATTGTTTTCATTTAATGTCTATTATAAATGAAAATTATATTACCGAAAGACAAAACCAGGTGGGGCATTGTATTTTTTTTTATTGAACAACATAGAAAATCCCTGTGTACCACTAGGTGTCACACAGGACTTACAGAAGTAAGTAGAAAACATTAGTTAAAAAAAGTACAAAAACTATATCCATGTGACAATACAATGTATAAACAAAAATCAAAATGTTTCTTCAATTATTGCCCTCTATAAATATCATCTATTAATGGAAAAATAAGTTTGTTTGTAAGTATCTTCAATCTGTTTAATAAAAAGAGCAAATGAACTGTTACTAGAAATTAAGCTGTTAATAGCTGGAGGCCTGTTAATGTTTAATTTCTTCAAGGCTAATTTAAGGACATTCCTCTGGGAGCCAAATTTTGAACATAAAAATAGAATGTGCTCGACGTCCTCGTCACCTCCGACACTGCAGTCGAAATCAATGAGAATACTCATTATTTGACAAGTTACAGCAATTGGATTTAGTTCAACTCCTTCAAAATCGTAAATTGCATTCGAACTTAAATTGAATCTGTTGAGGTATTTTTTTAAAGTTACCCTGACCTGTAAGCAGTTGCGTAATTTTAAAATTAGTAAAAAAATGACGGCAAGACAATCTATATATTTAATAGGCAATACGTTTTTTGGGGTTAGTCCGTCCGCCTAAACTGCTCAACCAATTTCAATGATCAAGGTGTCATTTTAAAGGAAATAAGCTGTAGATTTGCCAAAATAATTTATTAACACTTTATTAATTAGTTAAATTTCAATATTTTTCATCATTAAGCTACTACAAAGCCTCAATGATTTTGAATATATGAATGGCAACATCCTTACGTATGTAAACAACAAACCCGTTGCTAATTTTAAAGCTCTTTTTAAATTCTTCGTTTCAAAGTTGATTTTTTCTGTTTTTCTGAAGCATTTTTGTATTAGAGTAATTATTATTTTGAAGTATTTCTATCCAGAAAATGCCTCGCGTTGGACGTCGTTCTCTAACGGGGTGACGTGAACGAAACAATTTTTCCGAGCGTTTGTATCCCAACCCAAGCGAGGCATTCAGGGGTTGGTGAGTGTAGCTCGTGTTGTTTTTTATCAGAATAAATAAAAGACTTGGACTTCAATGTAAGGGCATAGCTAATGAAGTTTTAAGTCAGAATGTTGGCGGATAGTATATTTAACTTTCTATTATGAAACTTGCAATTTGGGTGTTTTCTCTATTAGGCCTTACATTAAATTTATAAAAATGTGGTTAAATTTTTTATGGCTGACAAATCTATTCGAGCGCAGCAAGATGTTTTAACCACAAATTCGAACAAACGAAGCCCCCTAGTCATATATTAATGTTTGGGGGAAATCTCTTCTTGATGCTTGCGGTATCTGAGTTGATATATATTTCGATCCATGATTTCAGGACACTTTCCATCATAATCATTGTATTGACATAAGGATTTCCAATATATAATAAAATATGTTAGATGCTATTTTCGAGTTTTTAATTTATGTTATTTCATTAAGGTGATCATTTTCGTACCTCCTCACCCAATTTCAAGGTTTCATACAAAGTAGTTTCTAAATGCACTGGGCTAGAAGATTGTAACATAGCTAGTATAGGGAATTATCCTTACCAGGACGTCCTCTTAAACAGCAGCAGTAAAATACATTCCAGAACTTCCAGTCGTCCCGACTCAACAACAGCGAAAACATAACAATCCAGGACCACATCCCCAGCAGTTCAATTCCAAAACATCCTCAAACAGAACCAAACGAAACTGTTTATGATTAATTCGCATATGAGCCTTTTATGTGTTGGCGACATACTTCAAAATTCTCGGAAATGTCCAGATAAACCTAACCATTGCCACTACTTTAAAATTTGTATTTCCGATATTATTTGCAATTTTTATATTAATCAAGAGCTATAACTATAAGTGAGATTGCAGAACTAAAATAGAATTAGAATTTATCAAATGTTTGCATTATATACGTGTAACGAGCCCAGGGAAGGCTCGTCACAAGAGATACATGCAGTCGTACAAAATGAAGATGTTCAATCCTTGTCAGCAGCCATCTGTATTTCACTAGGAAAATTCACACCTTGCTTTTGGTTACAACGAGAGTCTAGAGGCGAGTGTGGCTAAAAACAAATTATATGCGGAGAAATGCAATGTGACGTCACGAGTCTGGGGATTTGCAAGCTTGAGATCTGAACTATCAGCGAATATTAATGAATAAAAGAAGGCGCGTTTAGTGGGAACTGTTGGTAGTTGGCTGCAAGATTTTTGTTCCAAGAAGCTGTCTGTTGCACATTGGGAAACAAAGTTGTTTTATTTTGAACTGTTGTGTCTTATTTTCATGGTTCATACGTTTAAAAAAAATCTGGAAAAGTGCTTGAAAAAAAAAACTTTCCTTTTCAAGTGCTTTAAAACCTTGAATTTTTTAAAAATGTGTTTAAAGTGCTTAAATTTTAATTTATTCCTAAAAGTATGGCCTCTGAATAAATTTGTGTCTACAAAATGAGCAAAATCTTTGGAATTTAGGTAAGCCAATCAGCAACCAGGAAAACAGTGCGGTTGGACCTACACGATTGCGTTATTCTTCCCATCCTCCCTTCGCAGTGCCAAGCTGCCGCAACCTAGCTAGAAATTGGTTCATCCAATCGAATTACACGATTTTTTTGTTTCATTTTTTTTTTTTTTCATTTATTTTTGCATTGTTTAAAAATGGCGGGGAAATGCATTTTCAATTCAGGCTAGCTTGAAAAGCCAGATTATAATTCATAATTGCAAGCTTACGTGCTGTATGTATATTACATTTTTTATTTCATAGCCTGACAATACTAAAACATTAATAATGAAAAATTATATAATTGTAGAATGTAAATCAAAAGTTCATTTATTGAAAAATATGTAATATGAATGCTGGATTTAAATGGGGGGTTTTTGGGGGAGGGGGAAGGAGGCAGATTTAAGTAAAAATATTTAAGTTTTCAGATTGTGTTACAATATATATATTATATTTATCGATTTGAATAGGTCCCGTTTGACAGTAAAAAGAATCAAATTTTTTTTTAATATATTTGTGTTGATAATTCGTCCTTGAAAAGTCCTTAAAATTTTTTCTCCTTCAAGTGTACGAACCATGTATTTTGAATAATACATGATTATAAACAGAACTTATGACTGACTGTCTAAAAAAAGATTGGGAATGAAAGTGAGCAATTTAAAGAAGCTAGCTATTGAGTAGTGCATTAGAAAATCATTACATTTATTTGCAAATTTTCGTTCGTAACACTGCTCCCTCATGAAAGACTACTCATCAAAGGCAGTGCTATCACCAAGATGAGAAAAAAAATTACTTGTCTTATTCTAAAAGTCCAGAAAATGCCCCAAAACCTCGTCCGATCGAAGTCTGATCAAAACACTACTTTATAACTGTGACGTCAAAACATCCTTCCATTTCTGTGGTTATCGTTAGGTTTCTGCCAAATAGTTGGCATTGGTTTGTCAGACAATTGCTGTATTCCTTACCAGTTGGCACGATTTGCGAGAAACTTGCAAAACTGGTTTCCACTGCTGTGTTTCAAGCCAAGTTGTTTCAGATGTAGTGACATCACATTCACTTCGACCCGAATGTGTCATTTTTCCAGCCAAAACTAACAAGCGAACTTAGGTTGCAAATTAAAAAAAAGTCCAGTGAGCAGAAATTGTTTTGTTTATGACCTTTTCGAAACAATTAGAATTGAATTTTTAAAAAATGCGTGAATTGTCCACTGACGATAAAGGAATGGTGCTCAATAAGCATTTAGGCCTGAATTGTAAATGTATTCCTTTTATACTTTAGCATAGAAATCTGTGCCAAAGTCAATTGCCTGTTCATATAAATTTTACACAACATGCTCTATGTTTTTACAAATCTGAAAATTAAATTCCTCTTTTTTTCTTCTTTTTTTTCAATTTTATATCGAATTACATGGATGTGATTTTATAAGATTATAGAAATTTCAGAAAAATGGATACGATTAAGAACTTAACCAAAGCCTTAGTTGTTTTGAAGTTTAAATTTTGTCATGTAAATAAATATTAGGTCGATTTTTTTTTTTTTAATGAATTTAGAAAAACTTCTAGGAAATTTTTTTTAAGAAACTTTGTCACGCACCCTGTTAGTCAAAGAATAACACAGAGGCGATTTCGACGATTTCTTATGGGATTTATTAAGCAACTGCAAAAGTATAGACAGAGACAGACAGGTACTTGCTACACCTAGAGGGAGGGGGGGATAATTACGAAAGGTACAGCTCACCACATCATTTCTGCGGTAACTGGAGATGGCGATGACAGCTCCTCCAACTCCGGCGGATGTAAACTCAAGACCTACAAGGTCTACCCGCCAGCGGTAACCCAAAACGTCAACTCGACATGTAAACTAAACAACACCAGACGCGCAGAACCACAGGGCTAAGCGAGCCTAAAAGAGAGAGAGACCCCTTAAACCAGGCCACTTTTGTGCACATTTTGCCGATGTTCCGGCTATCCAATTGTATCAGATGCGTAGGAAACTGCTCATGCCAAGGTGAACCGTCACAACTTCTATGTTTTATGGCCATCACCACTGTAGTATATCCAAGTACTGTATATATTGAAAGATGATTATGGTTATTTTTTCATTTATAAGTGCTTCTAATAAGATTAATTATTGTTCATTTATCAAATACCTAAATTTTATTTTTTTCTTTTATGTTACCTTTTAAAGTTTATATTATCCTTTGTAAAAATATTCATATTCCTATCTAAGAAAGTTCATTTGTTCTAAGTTTTTTTTTAATGTCTAAATTTCTGTTTGGGTGTTTATAGTTTCTTTTGACTAAATCTAAGTATGTACCCTTTTTAATATTGAATGTTTTCTTGTTTTTTGCAGGAAAATTCTACTTTGAATCCAAAGTTACAGATGAAGGTCTCTGCCGAGTTGGGTGGTCTACACCTGCTGCAACTCTAGATCTTGGTAAGTTGACAGTCTTTATTTGCATGTTTGAAAACCAAGGAAGCTATGTGATCAACTTCTTTTGTGAAAAACACTCAAGTTGTAATTTTTTGTAAGCCAAATGCCTGCATTTGTGTGATATTTGTCAGCCTTGATGTTTTAACTTTTACCATCATTCATGATTAAGACATGAAACAAGAAGTTAATTTGTTTAAAATATAATTGAAGTAAATTTAAATCAAAGAAATATATCACAAAAAAATTACAGAAACAATAATTAATGTTGCTTAGAATATAAATTGTTCATGTTGGGTTTAAAAAAACACAGTGAATTTGTAAATATCCTTGCAAAATGTTTAACAAAAAAATACAAAATTCCATGGTTAGTCACTCATTTTAACCTTCTGTAGAGTTCTTGTGAATTTTGCTTAAAAAGCACCCATAGTTTGAACTCTGCTGCATATATTTTTGAAGTAAAACATTTGCTGAATTTTGACATTTATGTTAGATGAATATTTTTGAAGAAAAACTTTTGCTGTGTTTTGAAATTTATATTAGAAGAGTAATTCACATTAAAAGTCCTTACATGGAAGTAACTGTTGAATGACTTGAAATTAAAAAACTGAGTGGATTAATATGTTATAACAATTTAGTGAATATGAGAAAATCAACTTAAAATTATGAGAATGCCCCTTTTGTTATTTGCTGTTTTTTTTATAGTGCTTTGAAGAAATAGTGTTGGGATTCGACATGGCTATAAGGCCACAAACAAAAAAAATTCTGCTCAATGCACCTCTTCTTTTTTTTAAATTTGCAATCAAAGTTTCCCGTTGGAAGAGAACCGATTCATTCGACTCAAATTGAAAGTGATTTTAGGGCTTCCCAAACATCTTGGCTTGAAACATGGCAGCGGAAACCAGTTTACAAGTTTCTCTCAAATCGTGCCAACCTGAACGTGATATGGCCAGGGCCTGATCATGACAAGTTGGGGCCCAAGGCCCGGACACATTCGGGGGCCCTTTTTCAAACGAGTGATTTATTGAAAATGGACTCGGCGCAAAGTCAAATGAATTAACACGAAATACAGAAAAAGTTGATGAATTATTGTTAATATTGTTTTCTAAAAGTTTTTTTTTTTTTTTTTTTTACCACAAATAAAGAAACAAATTTCAAACAATCAAATTTATAAATCAAGAAAGGAAAAACTTTTTAAGTATAATTATTCACAACTTCAGAGCCGACATTTTTTAATCTCACTATAAATTCGTCAAGACTTCCTTTAAATTTTTTTTCTCTATCTTTCAAAAAAGCTTGAGTTTAACGCTTTTAAACGGTTATTTTTTATTTTTTTTTAATAAATACACTCTGGAATACTAAAGACGGTTTAAGATCAGTACGAAATGAATTTTATGTAAAAATTATTTTGTACATGTTATAAAAGATATTCACATAGCTTTTGTGAAACAAAAATGGTTTACAGCCAATTTCGGGGCCCCCTAAAATCATGGGCCCAAGGCCCAGGCCTTGTGGGCCTAGGCGATGATCAGGCCCTGGATATGGCAATGGTCTACCAGTGCCAACTATTTCAGAGTGGCCACAGAACCGGGAAAACCTGGAAATCGGAGAAATGTCAGGGAGCTATCTGATTCTGGAAAAAATCAAGGAAATGTCAGGGAACTTTTTAAAATTTCATGAAAATCAGGGAAATTTTATATTGTTTAAGGCACGTTCATCCATATTTTGGCGCTATTTACATGGAGATTTGTAGTGGTAAGCCATTAGAAGTTTAATGTTACGGAATAATTCAAACTTTTCATTACCAGCAAAACTACATTTTAAAAAATTGCATGCTCTCTCTTTAGCATGCATGTTCTATTTGATCAGGGTGTCTAGACATCTGGAAAAACAAAGAAAATTGGGGAAATTTGAAAAAAAGTTTGCCTCAAAATCAGGGAATTTTATAGAAATCTGTTGGGGAATTATCAGGGAACTTTTTTTCCTGAATTTTGTGGCCACCCTGTATTTGGCAGAAACCTGACAATAACCATAGAAACAGTAGGAAAATGACACCATGGATTTTGTTGTGTGTTTTTATCGGATTGGTTTTTGCTTGGTTTTGATACATTTTCTTTTCTGTATTAAATAACTAATTTTTTTAACGAAGTTTTATTTAAATATTTGGAATCGGAAAGAAATTCTTCATAAATATAAACCAATTTCACTCGTTTTTAAAAAATGTGGTCGCTGTCCATTGTGTAATTTTATTAATATGTTTTGATTGATTAATTAAACTTTTTTACTTGTTAACATTTTTTTAATTTTTATTTCTAGGTACTGATAGACAAGGATTTGGCTTCGGGGGGACTGGCAAGAAATCTTTTGCTAAACAATTCGACTCTTACGGCGAGGTAAGTAGGCTTTTAACTAGAGTTGGCATGGTCCTTAAAAATATTTTTTGGTAAGTCAATATATAAGAACCCTAGAAGTGGTTATTTTTCATCTTGGGTCCTTAATTTTTAATAGCAATTTTATTTTTTTCTTAAATTTTTTTAACTATTCCAATTTTTTTCCCTTTTTTCCCCTTTCTGGTATGGACCCATCTTGAATTAACAGAACAGTTTTTCAAATTACTTGGAATTGCTGATTTTCAGGAATACTTTATTTACGTTTTACTTCAATTGTGGATGGATTTCTGTTAGACATAAAAAAAAAATGTTTCCCAAGCTATAAATAAAATCATATTAAAATGTTATTTAAATTTTTTATTTGTCGATTTTGATTCTTGTTATGTGATATTTTGAGTGTATGTGGAAGAAAACGATTAGTTGGTTTTGCTACAAATTTATGAAGTCCTTAAAAAATTGAATAGGTTATTAAAATGTCGTTAAAAACTGCTTGTCAATTTTTTTTCAAAGCAGTATGAACCCTGTTAACATTTATTTGTTTCAGTTGAAGACTGTATTTATAAAATGGGTATTCCTCAGGCTTGCAAATTAGAGAAATCTTAAAATCCTAATCCATTAGTAATGAAGAATAGTATTTGTTTCCTTTTCCGACTAAAATGAGTAGACTTGACAGAGATTGTGACAGATCATTTACTGTTGGTATATAGATACTGGGCAGTTTCTCTTTGAAGTAATTACCTTTCGTTAAGCGTTTAAACTTCACATTTGGAATCTAGTTACAAAGGGGTATCTTCTCAGTACAGTGTTTATGTATCCTTTTCATCTTTTCAAGATGAAAGGGCTACGTAAGCAACCTGTCTTTCAGCAGAGCGTATATAGACAATTAAGACGTCTCTTTTAGAAAAACGAACTAGAATTTATATAAACGCAAGTTAGAAAATAAAATGCAGCTCAAGATAGGCATAAATCTCTTAGTATCGTAAATATCTATTATTAAAACACGAGTAAACCATTGAGTGGAGAGAGATGTGGTGCAATCGCTTGCTTCCACTTATATAGTATAAATCACATGGAAAAATCACATTTTTACATATACTCAGATACTAAGTTATCTGTGTAAAGTACGAAAAGAGTTCTAAGTATATGCACCCCAGCTCTTTTTCAGATACAGTACAAGAACTGAAGTGAATTGCCCATTTTGTTTGAGTGGGAATATTAGTCCAGTGAAAATAAACACTGCAAGTTTAAAAACCGTAGTAAAACACGATTTTTCTAACACAGCCTTTGTCCAATATGTTACTTAAAAGTCCTTTAATATCTGAAGCATAGTCGGAAAGAAATATTCTCATGAGTAATAGTTAGACACAAAAGTATTTAATGAGTCTTGTTTTTATATGTATTTCCATTGGCTTTTTTTTTTTTTTTTTTTGCAACCATTCCTTTTTTTTTCTACATTCAATTCTTCTGTTAATTAGCTACTTCATTTTTTACATGCAAAAAATAGGTTAGAATATTGGTATAGTGTTTCTGAGCACCCAGTAAAATAATAAGGATACCCAATGAAAGAGGAAAAATGTTTTAGTTAAATAGTTTAAATTGCTATTATTTTATAATTTAGTTATCTTTTTTTTTTTTTTTTTTTTTTTTTTAAATCTTTAAGAAGCACACATGGAACGCTTTTAAAATTATTTATTTTTCCTTGAGAATAAAAAATTAAAGTTGAATATTCCAGGAATACAATAGATTATAAGTTTTCTTTATTTGAGGGAAAAAATATTTGCCTAATTAAATCCCAGCTTCTGAAAAAAAGATTTTCTCTTTTGCTTTGCTTTATAATCCCTCTTGATCAGGATTCCCATGGTCATTAATAAAATTGCTTAATATTTTTTAAGTTGTTTTCCAGGCCTTAAAAGATCCTTAAAAGCACTTGAAAATGCTTAGAGGTCCTTAATTTTTTTCACTTATATCTGCACCACATCAAAATTTGTTGATATATTTGTATTATGCATGCATCAACTTGTACATCGTTTGGTTTGTTGATTGGTAGAGTAGAAATCGAATGGTTTTTGTTACACACCGTACTCTGTGAGACATGAGACTAGTGTTTTAAGTTTTACTAGGCAAAATGAAAACTGTGCATAAAGATTTGATATTAACGCTCTGAGCAAAGCAACTGTAAAGTCAAACATTACGATCCTGGTGAATGAAAACGAATTTTTGAAGGTCCTTAAAACTATTGTTTAGGTCCTTAAAAGTCCTTGAGAAGTCATTGATTTTCATTCAATGATTTCATTGGGAACCCTGAGGCTTTAAAAGTACTTGAAAATGGTTAGATGTCCGTAAAACTCCTTACTTTTTTAAATTTTGTGTACCTGAGTACTGGAAAATAGTTAGATGTCTTTAAAACTCCTTACTTTTTAAATTTTGTGTACCTGAGTGCAATATTTATAAAAATTCCACCCTGATTTGCTGAACACCATAGGACATCCACTTATCCCTGCAGTACTGGAATTTTCTGGTGTATGTGTATGGCTAAAAGAGTTTGTAACCAGCGAGTGCTGTTTTTTTTTTTTTGTTTTTTTAGCTAAAACAACTTACAAATTCTATGCCTGGAAAGTGTACATCTAATGTGCACAGTGCAAATGAAAAATAGGCTGCAACATCTTCAAAGTCTGTTCATAAGACAAATTCAGGCAGAATGCTATTGTGCATGAAAAATTTTGATATTAGCACTATGACTAAAGCAGATTTAAGGTCACACATTAAAGATATGATGCCTGAAAACAAATTTTCGAAGGTCCTTAAAAAATATTATTTAGTTCCTTGAAAAGCAATTGTTTTTTATTCTGTGATTTCAGCTGGAACTCAGTCAATGTATACTGGGTTGACTAAGATATAAATACTACTAACAATTTGATAGTTTTGAAGATTTGTTTCCTTTAAAACCTATCAAGTCTATTGAACGCTGTGGTTCGTAAACAATCAGAATACTCAAAATGTCATTTAATTTGATTTTATTGTATTAACATGAGAGAGCAAAACATACATACGTCTTGTCTCGTCAAGAATAGAACAAGAATGCCCTTTTGAGATAAGAGATAAGATACATAGAACTATATACACTAGCTCCCTCTCACGAGGTGCCAACATTTGGGTGCTCGGAACATGCTCCGAACATCTGTTATTATTTTCTTATCAAGATCGGCATGTTTTTGTTTGTCCCTATAAAATTAAATAATCCATAGATAGGTTTTTAAATCAAACGGCCAATCTAAATAAACCCTTACAAATTTACCCGTTTGATAAATGTACCTAAAAAGTGCAAGTTTGAGTAAATATGAAGGGCCCCCACAAAGAACGATCAGAGTTTTTTTTTTTAATCGAGGTTATCTCGCAATCTGCATGATCATAGCAGATAGTTTAACCATGCAGTCTTCTGGCAAATAAATATCATGGTATGTGAGATTTTGAGTTACTATTTCTCAACCCTGATACAAGCGCTGAAACTTTAAATCAGCTTTTCTGGAGAATTGAAAAAAAATGTACTCTAATCGTTCTTTGCCGTAGCCCTTCATATGAGTATTAAGTGTTTGTGCCAAGAGTGTTCTTAAGGTATACATATACCAATTGAGATGATTTTCTTTAATTTTTAGGTTATAATTTCAAACTTTTTGGCAGTATATCAAAATTAAAAATGATGCATTTTTATATAAAAACTTTTTTTTCCATCAATTTTTTAATCAGCTAATTGCAATTAAAGTGATTGATTAGGACATTATTAGAACATACATAAATAAACTTGTAATTAATTTAGAGATATTATTTTTATTGCAAATAAGAGATATTACATTGACGTATGTTCCTATGGAGAATTTTGAATTTGGCTTCAATATTTAATTATAAGTTTTTAAATAAAAAGTTTTAAAAAATACATAGTTTTTAACACAAAATTAAGATTAAAATATGCATAAAAAATGTGTTTATAACAATATGTATTAGATTCTCCATAGAAAACACATTCACAACTATTTTCTATAAAACAAAATTAGAATTTTGTAAATCGGACAATTTATTATGAAGTTATGACCGTTGGCGTAAAGTCACATAACACCAAAATGTCATTCTTCAGAAAACGCGTTTAAAGTTTACTACACTAATGAACGCGATACAAAATAGGATCACAAAACCTACTGTAAAGTAATTTGAGTCTCAAAAAGAAAATTGTATAATTTTAATGGTAATGAATTCGGGAATATTTTATAACCAAAAACGCAGAATTGAGTCAAATTTCGCGATTCCTAATGTATATGTATACCTTAAGATAAACTGTTTTTTATTAAATAAAAGTTTTGTTGACAGTCTTTAAGTTATGATATATAATAACATTTGTTTATTCTGTTTCTAGCCCTTTGGCATGCATGATGTTATTGGTTGCTACTTGAATCTCGATCAGCGTATTATTAAGTTTTCGAAGAATGGTAAGACATTGTATTTTGTTTTGATTTCTTCCTTGAGACTGTGCATTGTATTTAGGACGAAATATCTATTTAATTTTTGATCTCTTTGTTAAGGTGTTGATTTGGGCGAGGCATTCAAAATACCAGATAACCTACGCAAGTCTGCTTTCTTTCCTGCTGTAGTTTTAAAAGTAAGTTTTTGTTTTTGTTGTTCAGGATTACTTTAGAATCTGCAGAATGTACAATTCACACACTTTTTTAAACAATTGAAATTAGTTTATATTTATGAAGAATTTCTTCCTGATTAGAAATATTCTAACAAAAATTCTTTTAAAAAATTACTTATTTAAATATTAAAAAAAGAAATAGCAATGAAATTCTGTCCGATTACAATCTGATCAAAACGATCCGCTAAAGCTGTGTTGTCAAAACATCCTTCCGTTTCTATGGTTACTGTGAAGTTTGTGTCAAATAGTTGGCATTGGTTTGGTAAACAGTTGCCATATTCCGTACAGGTTAGCATGATTTACGAGAAACTTGCAAAACTGGTTTCCGCTGCTGTGTTTCAAGCTAAGTTGTTTCAGATCAAGTGACGTCTCATTCAATTCGAGCAGAATGAATCCCTTTTTCCTGCCAAAACTAACAAACCACCTTAGTTTACGAATTAAAAGGAAAAAGTGCAGTGAGCTGAAATTTTTGTGTTTATGGCCTTTTCAAAACATTTAGAATTAAATAAAAAAGAGTAAAAAAAAGTTTAAAAAATGCTGGAATTGTTCATTGTATTACCTGTACTTCTTGTCCATTGGTATTCTACTTATTATTACCATAAAAGTCTTATTACCACAAAAGTCATTTACATACCGTTTGACCATCTAAATTAAAATATCCTTTGTAAATAAATTGGTTTTGCTGTGTTCATATGCCTCTGGGAGAATAGGGAAAACCTGCAAAACTTAGGGAAAATAAATCAGCCTTAAAATTTCAGGGAAAAAAGAAAAATTCTAATTAAAACCTGTAAAAAGTCGTTGTTACCCTGGAAAAATATCCTACTAATTTGTTTAACCCTAACTCGAGGAATTCAATTTACGGAATTATTTGATAACATAGGCTTGCAGGAAGTTATTTTTTTAAGAAAAATTATTTTTTCGAGTTATCGGAAGAATTTGTGTAATCGAGGTTTGACTATATTTACGTGGCTAAAAATAAATTACTCTGTGATGGAGAGCACAACACTTGAAAACTCAGGGAAACTTCAGGGAATTTTTTTTCTTAAATTAACTATGAACCTTGAATAATGAACTCTGCGATGGGAAACACGACTGGAAATCTCAGGGAATTTTTTTTCTGAAAATGAGTACCTGAACCATGTTTGCATAACTGAATTTCTAATATTTTATTTTATAATCATAATTTTGCTCAAGGTATAATTTTTTTTTGTCAGTTCCTTTCTAACAATTTGTCATTATTAGTCCAGAGTACAGTTTTTAATAAATAAAATATTACTTCATGAATGGTATTTGTTATTAATTAAAACCAATGTTATATTTCTTTTCAGAATATTGTTGTTTCGTAATCATTTCAGTCTTCTTGTTTTTTTGCATGTTTCTTCAGTGTTTATAATAAGTTTGTTTTAACAATAATATATAATTCTGTTGAATAGTTGTGAGTGCAATTCAAATTTTTCATGCTTTCAGAATGCAGAGATGGAGTTCAACTTTGGAGAATCCTCATTTAGATATCCTCCCGAGGTAATATTTTTAAATACATTTTTTAAGAAAGCATTCCTTGTAATTCTTGATTTTAAATGACTCGTTATCTAACCTTTTACTGCAATGTTACATCCTCTAATATGTTTCATGTAAAAAATGTTACAGAAAGTTACAAAATAACAAAGTTTTTTTTTTAAGTAGAAGGGTATTTAAATTAGGGAAATGTCAGAGAATTTTTATAACTCCTCAAAAATTAGTGAATGTTTTTATTTTTTTACTGTCAAAACAGTACTCTTGTTACTAATATTTTAATTTCCTGTGTATAAACATTACTGGAAATCAGAGAAATGTATCAGGTGAGTCTGTGAATTTTATTTAGAATATCAAAAGAATTTTGTTCATTAGATTTTGTAACTATTCGAAATAATGTTACCTACAAATAAGTGAGTGTTTATTTGTAGCGAAATTTATTTTTAATTTTTTCTAGTATATCTGATTGCAAGTAGACATAATACTAGTTTCTTTTTATATTGTAGGAAAATATGGTGTGTCTTAGCAAACATAAAAATAATGTAAAAACGTGATAAATTAGATACCATGTATTTTTGTCGGGACTATAAAAAAAAACCTAAATTCAAGTTTTTAGCTTCTGTACTACACTAAGGCAATAAAAACTTATTCAAAGTTTGCCTAAAGTTAACACTCCCAAATAGAACAAATGTTACAGGCATCTCAAATATGTTGAAGGAATTAGATAAGTCTCAATACCAACACTTGACAGAAAGTACCAAAAATGGTGTTCCATCAATTTGTAACTCTTTAACTGTAAATATTACAGACAAGTGTGATATTAGTTTGAAGTTCTTAATAAGATCAGTAGTTCTCAATATGTTGTATTATGAAGGTGTTTTATAATTTGACCTAAAAAGTGCTGCTCAGCAACTGTATGATAATTTCAAATATTTGCGCCAAGTAGAATTCGAATTTGGATATTCAGTTGCAAGTTTTTTCACCGAGTTCATTTCTAAACTCACTAATTTGGCAACATTTTCTTTGGGAATAAAAACTACAAATTGAAAGAATGTTTGCTATTATAGGTCATCATCCTTCAGTCATTGAATATATCCAAGTTGTATGTGTCTGGTATCTCATCCATATTAGATACATGTGTAAAAACAACTTTTTAGTGACATTGACTGTCTTAGTCAAACTTAAATAAATATTGGATTGATTTTTATACTATTGAAGACAACGAATTACTATTTTCTAAGTATCAAAAAATAAACATTTGCAAAAATTTGGACCTTTAAGACTATATCAGTAGTTTTTAGTTATAAGATACAATTACTTTTGAAAGTCTTAAAATGATTGTGTTGTGTTAGGAGTTAAATTTATTTGTATTTACAGGAAGAGTATATAGCCGTCTGTTCGGCCCCAAAGGAATGTATTGTAAATTCGTCAGTTACTGGTAATTATATCATAATTTTAAGAAAAATCTGCATTTTCTTCTTGGAAAATGCTAATAGCATAGCTTTTTGTCTGTGTATATTCAATTCAATGAATTAGTACATTGTTTATTTTTTACAAGTTCTTTTAATGAAGTATTTAATTTT
The DNA here is from genome assembly GCA_963978545.1 of Linyphia triangularis. Lineage (NCBI taxonomy): Eukaryota > Metazoa > Arthropoda > Arachnida > Araneae > Linyphiidae > Linyphia > Linyphia triangularis. The sequence goes on from OZ021728.1 coordinate 16,590,563, forward strand.
TCAGGGGAATCTTCTGGCCCAGTGAAGCATCTTAAGAATGCTCCTCAAGCTATTATTATTGAGGTAAAAAAAATGTCCTTTTCATATGATCATTTGTTGTAACTTGTATAACTTCTAATGTTGTTGTGTGGCTTTAGCACCGATAATTAGTTGGTTTTTACTTTAATTTGTTTACAGACATCATGTTTACTTTTTTCACTTTTAATTTAAATTTATCATCTTTTCATATTATGATGTATTGCTTGTAATGAAATAAGTAGCATATTTCTAAGAGTACTACACTAATAACATAAACCAGCCAAAACCTGATACCCATAGAAATAATGTTGATGTCTTATTATATACAGGATTATCCTCGCAAATGGAAAGTCAGAAAATGTAATGAAAAGTCATGATTTTGAGCCAAAATGTGGCCATAAATGATGGAAATTTAGTGAATTTCATGGATTTCTAAACAATTTAAGTAAAGTCATGTAAAATCTGTGACGTCATAAACGCCATAGTCGGTATTCAGCTCATCGAAAATTCATCTACGTTTTGATGGAAACAACGATCACAGTTAAAAACCGTGGGTCAATGAAAACATTTCTGAAATCGAAATTTGTGACATCACATGAGAAAGGTCTATAGGTGGAAAAAAAAAAATCATAATATGAGAACTGAAATGAACAGTTTTGATAAGCTTGTGTTTCATTTTTTTTTTTTTTTTTCGTCTTTTGTTTTGCATTGTTGTTATCAAAACGTTTGATTTTTGGTAAAATAATTTATTATTATTGACTTACTCTTTTTTCAAATATTTCTTTATTTTTAAAGAATGATTTACTAACACTGAAATATCAAAGAATGGAAATTTATTTTTCCCCTTTTCTTCTGATTTGGCAGTTACTGAAACAAGGATTTTTTACTTAATTTAAAATAAAACATTATAAAAACATCTTGCAGAACAATGCACAAAAAGGGAAAAAAAAAAAAAATCAGGACGATGGCTATATCTTGTATTCTAATTGATGAAATAACAAAAGTCAAGTACCGTTGTAAATTGTGGAAGGTCTTTATTAGGTGTATATAAATTTTTTTTATCATGAGGGGTCATCTATTAAAACTAAATCAAACTTTAAAAAGCTCAATGGAAACCATTATACCATATTTAGATTTCGAATCCAAAAAAACGTCTAAATACCAAATTTCATAATTTTTCAATGAGTGGTTAGTAATTTAAATGTCAAAAAAATAATAAATTAATGTTAAAAAGAAAATTTGTTTTTTGGCCATAAATTCTTATATAGTTAATATATTTTAGCAATTTTTATTTCAAAGGATAGCTTGTTTAAGGCCAAACATAAAATAAATAACATGCAACTTTTGTATTAAACAGTTATTTAATAATTAGTAAAACAAGTTTTAAAATTTTTTAAATAGAAATATATATTTTTTTTGCTTCATTAAAATTTTCATGGTCAAAAACCCCTCCAGAATTTTTTTCATTCCATTTTGACTTTTGGTTCTCGATATTTTAGCAAAAATGTAAAAAAGCTCACTTTAATGGACCGCATAATAAATTATGGTTTGAAGCACTCAAAACGTTCGATTCTTCCTTGTGATATTGAAATTTGCCCTCAAGATTGTCCAAAATATTTTTGCTCATTAGTGATGTGTTTCTGAATATAATGAACTAAAATTTGGCATCAAGGGTAAACGATGTATTCTAAATCGAATAAAAACATAAAAAATAGGGGTTCGTTTTGGAATTTTTAAAAATAGAGTTAAACTTGCATAGTATACAGCCCCCTAAGAAAAAGAAATTGCGTCAGACATAAAGAAAATCGTAAACGAAACATTTTGGTGCAAACTGCAAGATTCTACGATAATTAGAACCGAAGATATAGCCGTCGTTCGGATTTGATATTTTTTTTCATACTGTACATAGATTTGCTTACTATGTACATGTTAGTAAAATTCATATAGGTCATCATTCTTATTTTTATATTTTGTGATTCGATTTCTTGAGTCATGGAAAATTATTTGCTTCAGTCTCGAAAAGTCATGAATTTGCGATGTATTGTTTTGGCAGAAACCCTGTATATACACAGGGTGTCCACAGATCGGGAATATCGGGAAAAGTCAGGGAATTCGGTATTTCGGGAAAAATCAGGGAATTATCAGGGATTTTGTCAAAAAGTTTAAAGGAATTTTCCGAAATTAAAATGAAACTTTTAATTTTGACAATTAAAAATACCTTGCTACCAAAAATATAAAAATCAATTTTCATAAAAAAATTAGAAAAAAAAAAAAAAAAAAAATTTGGACCGCAAGACCGATTACGCAACTTTTCGCATTAAAATTTCCTGACAATCACTGAACCTGCTTGAGTTCAGATTTGCCTCAAATCGCCGATGGAATGACTACATTTCTTCCTCATTTTTCTCTTATATTATAGTAGTCTATCGGCATTATTTACGTTGGTATTTGATGGTCATTTTTCTGAACGTTACGATGGTAAAATGGCCGATATTTTCGTGATTATAGAGGGCAGGAAACACGTTCTTGCATGTTGCTCATTTTCGTGATGTGTCACTGACGCTATTTCAGAGATTGCACCTGTCAGCCATGGAACAGTTCTGCTGAAACACGGATTTCAGCATTTTTTGTTGTTGAAATTTCCATCATTCCTGAGACGGATTCAAAACTGCATTACAATTTTATTGGGTTTACTTGCTTGTCTGACAACCAAGGAACCTACGTACTTTCAGACTTCCCCAAACTTGTGATGTAATGACCACTTTTCTTGCTGATTGCCAGCATCTATCGCTGTTATTTATGCTGGTGTGTGGTGGTTAGTTTCGCCAAACGTTACTCTGATGTTAAGCTTGTTATTGCCGAGATTTTCGCTGCTAAGAAGGGAGCTAGCTATCACCGAGATTTACATTCTTGTGATGTTCATTTTAGTCCCTATTAATCACTATTCCAAGGTTTGCGCCTCAATAGTTGTCTATATCGCCGAGATTTACGCTTGTGATTTTCAATTTCGTAGATTGTGACGTCGATAGAATCGCGTCTATTTCAGCGATTTCCATCGATATATTGGATGCTAACGTTGATATTTACGTTGGTGTGGTGGTCATTTTTGCAGATTGTTGCCTTAATGCAGGGATGTGATTGCTTCCGCCGATCTTTCCGCTTTCGTGAATTTTTCTTATTTTTCCACTTATCAAAGTTTTCCTCCCACAATTTTCTCATTGATCTAGCGGAGATTAAAATTTCCTGACAATCATGGAACCTGCATGCGTTCAGTCTTCCCCAAACCACCGATGGAATTATTATCCCCTTATTTTTCTGTAATGGTAGATTCTATCGGAATTATTTACATTGGTATGTTATAGCCATTTTGCAGAACGTTACGCTGATGAAATCGCAGTTATTCCTGTAATTATGGCGAGCGTTATCGCCATTATTACGTTGCTGTGTGATACTCATTTTCGTCGAGTCTTACTCCAAAATAATAGTTACTGACGATATTGCAGAGGTTTGCATCTATCGGACATAGTACAGTTAAGCTAAAACGCGAATTTCGACTTTTTCTTTTAATTGAAATTTTGATCATTCCTGAGATCGATACAAATCTGCATTACAATTTTGTTGGACTTACAAGTCTGGCAATCACGGACCCTTCTTACCGGGCATTTTGTGCACCGGTACGGGCATTTTTGCCGATTGTTGGTTTAGTATAACTGCCGAGACTTGCGCCGTTACGGCGGACGCTATCTCCGATATTTACGTTGAAGTAGCTGTAATTTTCACTTAGATTTAAGCCATTTTGACTGAAGCTATTGGCGAGATTCGCGACATCGTTTTGGTGTCATTCGCCTAGACTTCCGCTGATGTGAAAGCCGCTATGTACGTTATTAGTGTGTATGTGAGGATCGTTTTAACCGTTTGGTTGGAATTAATGATGAATGATTAGAATTTTAATTTAATTTTGCACAAGAAATTAATCCAAATCGTCCCAGTTTTTATTATGTATCCTTATTTAAAATTGTCATTTTACCTGCTATTAAATGTAAAACTGTTTATTTTAACTTGAAAAACAATTTTACATTTTAACTATAGATGTAAGTAATAGTTTAAAGTTAAAGCAATTTTTTTTATGTATAATTGTTTAAAATTAATTGTCTGGGGAAAATGTGTTTATTTTGTAAAAATTTTGCTTGGGTATTGTACTTAAACAGCGGCTACATCTGATCTTAAACAAAAAAGAAAAATTCAAATTATGCAATTGAACAATTTGGACAACGAAATTATGCAAACTAAAAAGCCAATGAAAATGGTGTAACTCCCCCAATCCAACTACATTTGAAGATAGTTTTTTTTTTTTTTTTTTTTTTTTTTTTTTTTTTTCAAATTGGTATATAATTCATAAAATATAAAAATTTTACTTTACAAAAATATTTTAAAGTAATTATTGATTTTTAAAATTTGATTACAATTTCAAGTATTTAGAAAACAAAAATAGTTAATATAATATATAGAGTATTTGTTAAATGTGTGTGTGTTTGATCCATTTTGACATGATTTATGGTTTGTCTTTATTTTTAAAATTTTAGTTAAGAAAACAGCTTATTAAATCTGAAATTTAATACTAGAGTCCTTTTTCTTAAGATTAGATTGTAATGAAAAAAAAAGTGGGATTTTAAAGTATAATTGCACACTCACAGTACAGGTACACTATACATACACTATACATACGTAAAGATAAACAGTACATGCATCGTAATTTTCTTTATGATGGTGAATTTGAATGTTCTTTTACTTGAAAGTTTATTATTTATATATATTTTGTCGATAACTTATAATCAGGGAAAAATTTGGGTGTTACAGGGAATAATCAGGGAAATATCAGGGAATTTTAAAATAACTTTTCTGTGGACACCCTGATACAATACAACTTTCTTAATTTTTTAATAAAAGTTAAAAGCATTTTTCATGTAGGTGCAGGGGCGTACTGGCCATAGGTAGGGTTGTCCGGTGCAATCACCGGGCCGGTCAGTGTCTGTTAAAATTGGGCCGGTTGGATAAGAAGGTTTTTTATAATTATTTTGAAATATAAATAGTTGTTTTCCTTAACGTTTTCTTAAAAAGTCCAATGCATCCAAATGCAAATTATTACCCCCCCCCCTCCCCACTCCCTCCAGGTGAAGACGTTTTTCATTTAATAGGGGTAGTAAGGTGTTCTAAGAAAAGTAGACGTACTAAGATTTATATATTATCCTATTACTTTTTACTTATTTTATAGCCTTTATGGCCAAATATTTACTATCAGTTCGGATGTCATTTTCTAATGAACCTACTAGTTATATTCCTGGACATTCTTTATTTTACTATATTTCTTTTTGTAATAAACTATCAATGACTTATGGAATCTAAGTTCACTCAAAGGAGATGTAAATACTACCGACAGAGAAGATTTTATTTAATTAAACTAATTATTAAAACAATTCAATTTTTTAAATTTATAAATAAAAATAACTTATTATTGAAATAAATGATTAAATACAAATATTTAAATAATAAAATATGTTAATTTTTAAAATTAATTATTAGAATGATTTTATTGAAATTTTATTAGTGAGGATTTTGAAAATTTGGGCCGGCTGAAATCTAAAATCACCAGGCCGATTTTATGTCCCAGTACGCCCCTGTGTAGGTGGTATGCAAAAAGTTTTTGTCAGTTATTAATGACATTAAAAGAGATAACCAACTCTCGAGGCATTTTAAGTTAATAATACAACAGGTTCTTGAACTAATGTACAACTTCTGTATGAGTACATATGCTTATATTATTGCATTTTATAAATTTGATATTTGTTAATTATTTTATTTGTCATTATTGCATTGGTTTTTACTGAATTTTTTTTTTTTTTATAGCCATCAAGAGAGTTAGCTGAGCAAGTAAGTAACATAAAAGTACAAGTATGAAATCATAAACTTTTTTATTGATAAATTCTTAGACAAATACTTTATGTTGTATGCTTGAATCAGTCTAAAAAAATCATTCTTCATCATTAATTAAATAATTCATGAAACTTGAATTGTAAGCTTGCAGGAGCTTAATGAATTACTTTCTCCCCTTAACAATTGTTGAATTAATTACGTGAGTAATAAAGTGAATATTCATAACGGTTCTATATCAATGCACTGGTGTTGAATTATATTTTTAATATCAAGTATTAAAATTTTCCCTTTTTATTTTAGACCTTGAAATGCATTCAAAATTTCAAGAAGCATTTACATGATCCTAAAATTAGGTATGATTAATTTTTATTGTTATTCATTCGAATCATTATATATTATGCATCAAAAACAACCGAAAATTGTGCTGTTATTGTGAATCATTGTGCATAAACTGAAAATTGTGCTATTATTGTGAATTATTGTTCTATTGAAATAATTTTTTTATCCTAAAAAAATATTTTCTTTGTTTTCATACTGGTTAACTTATACTCATTGTACATTTCTAAAAACATGTAATTCTTAAATAAAAAAAATAAATAACATTCTCATAGTGATGTCTGTAATATTGATGATACGTATTTCGTTTGGTGTGTGAAAAATTATTTTAAATTATTTTTTAATGTTATTTGGTATTGAAGTATCAAATTATCTTTAACATTGTGTTTTTTTCATTCATCAGGGAATTATTGATCATTGGTGGTGTTGCAGCCAAAGAGCAGATTATGGAGCTTCAAAGTGGGGTGAGTAAATATAAAGACAAAACAACTATAGATATAATTAATTTTATTTTCTGTTGCTAATTATTTCCTATAAACTTAATTTGTGTATATTTTACTCTGAGGTAGCACTAAGCCTTAACAAAGGCTATGTCTTATCATTCTGCCATGTTCATAGTCAACATTCGTAGCTAAACATACACAATTTTTGCAAATTTGGTAGGAAATGTTAAAGTATTGCCAAAAATGCTGAGAAAATTTCTCTTTTTTTGTTGATTCTTTCCTATAAATATATCATAGAGAGTGGCCGCAGAACCTGTAAATCAGGGAAATGTCATGGAGCTTTCTGATTCAGGGAAATGTCTGGGAACTTTTAAGAATTTCACGGATATCTGGGTGTTGCACAAGTTGTCTGTATATATTGTAAATAGTGACGTATTATTTTAAAATTCTATTGTAATTTATTTTTATCTTATTTTATTTATTAATAGCAATTATACAGGTTAGAAAAAGGTGGCAACACCTAAGGCAATTAAGAAGTTTCGAGATATTTCTTTTCCGATGAATTGGCTGGAAATTTCGAGAATGTCTCACGCGCTTGTATATAAAAGACTGGAGAACGGGAAAGTTTTCAGATTGACTACGGACTTCGTTGAAAGCTGATCGCTTTGTTTACCTATTGGAGTGAGCTTGTATAATCGCTGAATTCGAAGTTATTTTTGTTGAAGCTTGTGTTGAAGCTTGAGAGTAATTAAACTGTTGCCTGTGAATAAATTTTGTGAGTTTTCTGAAGAGAGAATAAATACTTTTAAACCGTGAAAACTGTGCCATCATTGCCTCAGTGGAAAAATTCATAACAGTAATTTTCTATTAAAAAGTTGAGATGCGTTTTCCCATTCATCTGTATTTTGGCGCCATTTACTCGGAGAATTGTCTTGGTAATCATTAGAAATTTAATGTTACTGAATAATTTAAATGCTTGATTAAAGCCAAAACTAATTTTTAAAAAAAAAAAATGGCATATTATCTCTTTAGCATGGGTGTTATATTTGATCAGGGTGTGTACACATCTGAAAAAATTAGGGAAGCTTGAAAAAAAGTGTGCAGTAAAATCAGGGAATTTTTTAGAAATATGTCAGGGAATTATCAGGGAACTTTTTTGTCCTGAATTTTGTGGCCACCCTGTCATAGGATGAGAAGTTCAGTTTTTCCAGTTATCAAAGTTATTTATTTTTGAAATTGAAAGTTATTATAGTTGTTACAGGTTTTGTATTATAAGGATCATAGTTTTATTAGATTATAGTTTCAAGTATCACTTTTTTTAGCTTAAAAAATTTCTATGACTTGTTTCCAGAACTAGGTGGATTTTTTTTTTTTCTTGTATACTCAATTTTCTCCAAAATTAGTAGATGGCATATAATTTACAATAGTTTTGAAAGGAAATTGTTTGTTTAAATCTAATTATTATTTAACAGAATCTATCTACATTGCTAATATTTTTTTTAAAAAGAATAATAAAGAAAGATAACTTTTTTTTTAAGTTCTGAGAACATATAGACTGGATTAAAATAAAAAAATCAAGTTGACTGAAGTTGTTTCCGTTTTAGTAATGATTAAGGACATTAAATTTGTATATGTACTTATTCGTTTTTTTATAGATTGACATCGTTGTTGCTACTCCTGGTAGATTGGAGGATCTGATTTCCACTGGACAACTTTCCCTTGCTCAGGTAGCTTGAGAGAAAAAAAAATTCTACTCAGTTGTAAATGTCATTGCTTCTTCATACCTATTATGATAATTTTAAATTATGACAAATTACAGAAAATTAAAAAATTAAACTCTGACAAATTACAGATTTGTAGCTGATTAGATGATGGGTAACCTCTTACTTTTAAACAAGCTGATCGCTCGGGTCTCCTGTATTTATTTATACGAAAACATTTATCATATTATCAAGGTTTATAAATTAAACTAAATTACTTTTACTAATACTAAAGCAGATTTGCCAGTTGTATGTAATACAGCGTTTTTTCCTAACATCATTACGGAAGTGGGAAAAGTGCACCTGACTGAGGTATAAAAAATATCTTCAGGTACTGATCATGCTACAGCGACTGGAATCGGTGATACACTGAAGCATTATCTGAAACTGAGGATTATCCTTAAGCATAAAAGCTATGTACTTTGACCAGGGTTGGGGAAAAAAACAGGGTTTTTTTATAAAAAACCAAAAAACCTGGTGTTTTTTGGTTTAAACCAGGTTTTTTAAAAATCCTTTTCTAATTACATGTATACATATTTATAAATAAAATTTGACATTAACTAAATTAATGTTCAAATAACAAATAATATTCCTTCTGAAAATACTTTAAACCAAGTAAATAAACAATTCCTACTTATGTGGACATTCAAATCATATTAAATTTTATTATTATACTAAGAAATACTTTTTTTTTATTAAATCCAATGGATACAATATAATACAATAATAATTGTTTACTGCATCTACATTGAATATTGCTCTTAGATTCATCAGTTATGGTGATAAGTGGTACAAAATTATACTTTTTAAGGTTTAGAAATTAGTTATTAAAGCACAAAACCTCTACTTCAGAAACAAATTTAAAATGCAGCCTATAATTTAATGTTAATTAATAATTTTGAATAACTATAAAACATTAATAAATCCATTAGATAAATATAAAAACTTATTGTTGATACTTATAAAAACTACAATAGTCTTTCATCATAAGATTTAAAGTTCTTTACAACAACAAATAAGCTAAAAAATAATTTAAAACAAATAATTTTAAAAATCTAATTTTAAATAAACAAATAAAAAGAAAATTTGAAATTATTCTTTAAAAAAAAATTATTTTTTTTTGAGAGAAAAAAACATTTAGTTTAAACCATGCCAACCCTGACTTCGACATCACAGCCTGAAACACTAGCCAAACAAAGGCGCTTTGTATCTGTCATAACTGTAAAATTTTGTCAAAAGCAGAGTTCAAAACATGTCTTGTTGGTGTTTCTTTAGGCCTTAATCTCCTTTTCAGCACTTTAAATTGGTTTGGAGACCCATTGATAAGAGTCAGGGACATTTAGAGAAAGTCCTAATATGGACAATGCTCTAGCCCAATGAGGAACTTGCACAAGTGAGGAAAATGAATATTTTTTGTATTTTCTAGTGTTATTCAATGAATATATTTGAGCAGTGCAATTATTTTTTATCATTATGCTTTCAATTAATCAAAAATCGAGTTTGAAATTAGCCGAAATCAAAGCAAAAGTCACGTGACCAAAAACATATAAAAAAAACGTGATGTGGTTATTTCAGAGATAAAGTTGCAAAACGAAGGAGAAACCTCGTCTAAAACAGGTTTTAGACTGGTTCATTATCTGCTCGTTGACGTTCACGCAAAAGTGGCTTTTTCCCGCCAAATCGCAAAGTGAAAAACTAAATATTTTTTTAACTATCTATCCAAGCTCAAATTTTTGAAAGAATGGTATTGTTTTTCATGATTTTTTCTATACTTTTATTTAAAAATAAAACCAAAAAACATGAAAGTTCCTCAATTCATTTACAAACTGCTTTATGTAAAACCTTGAAGTTTGGTGAGTGTAGGTACGAAAAATTGTCACTTAATGAAATGACATAAATTTAAAACTCGAGAATAGCGTCTAGTATATTTTATTTTATATTTGAAATCCTTACCTAAATTCCTATGCAATGGCACCACCTGCAATTGTCTTTTGTTATTTTAGTTTTCATTTATAATCGATAGACATTAAATGAAAACAATTTATGTCGTTTCATTAAGTAGGGTTCCCACAGTCATTGAAAGTCATTAAAAGTGCTTAATATTTTTCAACCTGTTTTCAAGGTCTTGAAAGTACTTGAAAATGCTTAGAGGTGCTTAAAAGTCCTTGAAAATGCTTAGTGGTCTTTAAAAGTCCTTAATTTTTTAGTGTGTTGTCCAACTGCAAAATTTATAAAAATACAACTCGGACTTGCTATCAATACGTGACCGCCACTCATCTGCACTGTATCGGAATTTTCTGACACATTTATATTATGCATGTGCCAACTAGAATATACTTTATAAAAAATTTATATACAGTCATGATGCCAGAAAACAAATTTTCAAAGGTCATTAAAAACATTAATTAGGTCCTTAAAAGTCATTGATTTTCATTCTGTGATTTGAGAGGGAACCCTGATTAAGTGATCATTTTTGTACCTACTCGCCAGATTTCAAGGTTTTCCACAAAGTAGTTTCTAAATGCATTGGGCTAGAAGATTGTAACGTAGCGAGTATTGGGAATGATCCTTACTATGACTTCCTCTTAAAGTGCTGAATGATGTGACAGAAAGAGAGCTGTCCTAATGAATCAGTTTAACAAACTTTATCCTAACGATAAACAAAATCAGTGTGTGCTGAAAGTTGTAATAGCTTATAGTATTTTTGTTTCCAGACTAGAAAAGAGGCTAATTTGAAAGTGAAGAACTTCCCGAGAATATACTAACAAGAATATCATATACAATCAATGATTGCATTTCATACAGAATATTAAAAAAAAAATTCTGTTAGATTGTGCACATTGTATGATGTAAAGCATTACAAGACTAGTTCATCAAATTCTTAAAATTCAAGTTGGTTGTGCACTTCTAAATACTGTCTAATTTTCAATAAAATTTAACATCAATTTTTTTTTTTTTTTTTTTTTTTTTTTTTGAGGGGAAAATAAATCTAGTCCCAGTGAAATTTCAATGCTTGAAATTGTGCTCTTATTTTTTAATCACCCTAACACATAATATTGTTTTTTAACAACACATCTTTAATCTGTTATGAACTTAAATATAGCATTTAAAACTACAGTGAGGTTGTATTAGTAAAACAAATTATTATTTATATTAGAACAGTAAGGAAATGTAAAATTGTTATTTTCTGTATTTGTAGGTTCGTTTCTACGTCTTGGATGAAGCCGTAAGTTCAATAAACTTTTCTAAACTCTACTGAAAAAAAAAATTAATGCTGTCAAAAGACAGTTTTAGATTGAAATTTAGTTGCATAGTTGCTAGTAAAATTTATTTTTTTACAATCATGATTGATTTTAACATTTTTCTTTTTAAATTACAGGACGGTTTGCTTTCAGCTGGTTATAGTGATTTAATCAATCGAATTCATCAACAAATCCCAAAGATTACTCCTGATGGTAAAAGATTACAGGTACAAAAAAAAAAAAAAATATTTCAAAGAATAATATAGGTAATAAATTAATATTACTGTTGTGCTAATTAAATTTATATTACTTAATTAGCATTTTTAAATACATTCTTACCAGTTGCACAAAATTTAAATTTTGTTTTAAGCTAAACACTAACAGTTATTTTCCTTGAAAACTTTTGGGATATTTTATAGTATTTTAAAAAATTAAGTTAAAGCTTTTCATCTCAATTCCTTGTTTCTTAAAAAGATTATTCTAATTAATTTTCATCTGCATTTTTTACTAAGATGTAAAATTCTAGTTACTAAATGTTCGAACAATAAAAATTCACAGTAAAATATATTTTCTTTAAGCTACTATATATGGTTTACAAAATCTTTCTACTTTGAAATATTTTTAATGCCAGAAAATACTACTTACTGTGTAGTCTTTTTGTGTGGTAATTTATATAAATTGTAATAATTTGTTATTTTATAACTATGCAGATTTTTACTATCATTTTATTTATGTTGTATGTGTAAAATCTGTTGTATTATTTCTAGATGGTTGTTTGCTCAGCTACTCTACACTCATTTGATGTTAAAAAACTTGCTGTAAGTTTTGTGGGTTGATGACATTTTTTACAAAAAAATTAAGTAAAAATATTTAACTTAAAATTACAATTTCTTTTTTAATATTTTAAAATGTAAGTTAAAATATTTCTTGTAGATAGCAGGGATGAGAGTTTTCCTCCTTTTGGAGGATTTCATCGTTTTTTGTTTTTTATGTAACATTTTCCTTCAATTTGTCCCTACTTCAAGGATCCACATTTTTCGAATCTGAATCAGTTTTTCCTGCAGAAAGTATATTTTCATTCATGTCTAAACAGAAGATTTTTCTTCTTAGCCCCCCCCTCTCCTCACAGATTACTTCACAAACTCCTAATATTTGATATATAATTATTATATAGTATGAGAAATTTCATTGTATCTCTAAAATTATTGAATCATCCTTCCTGCATACTTTTTTGTTGAATTTTTGTGTAATCCTTCCGCAAACTTTTTTGACGAAACTTTTGGTTATCGTCCCATCCGCTTGCTTTTTTAACGAATTTTTGGATTTCCTCCTTTTTGCTCTCTGATCACTCTCGTCCTTTTAGATAGGTAAAAAGACATTGTTTGGTACTGATTTTTAGTTTATTTTTCTAAGATGAAAGAGGCTTTGTTTCTGTAAAAGTTGCTTAGTAATTAATTATTTACCTGTGAAATGCTTTAATATCAGGTACTGTATTGTTTGTATTTTCTTTTATTCAGGAAAGGCTCATGCATTTCCCTACATGGGTCGATTTGAAAGGAGAAGACAGCGTACCTGAAACTGTGCATCATGTTGTGAGTTCTCATTTTTCTCTTGTATTGTCAGGGTTTCCACAGTCATTAAAAGTGCTTAATATTTTTTAACTTGTTTTAAAGGCCTTAAAAGTACCTGAAAATGCTTAGATGTCCTTAAAAGTACTTGAAAATGCTTAGAGTTCTCAAAAGTTTGTAATTTTTACTGATGTTGTGTGCCTGACAGCAATTTTTATAAAAATTCAACTCTCATTTGCTTCTTCCCTCGAGATCGCCACCTATCCACGCTGCTGTGGGATTGCCTGGTATATTTGGATATCACATATGTCAACTTATACATCGTTTGGTTTTTTAGCAGAAGCATATTACGCATACTATTCACGGAAAGCAGGGTTGGAATAAAACCAGGTGAAGAATAACAAAAAAAACGGGGGATTTTTGGTTTAAACCAGGTTTTTTTAAAAATCCTTTTCTAATTACATGTATACATATATATAAATAAAATTTGACATTAACTAGAGTAATTAATCTTCAAATAACAAATCGTATTCTTTTTGAAAATAATTTAAACTAATGAAGTAAACAATTGCAGGGCTGCCACAGGCGACTAAAAAGGCTACTAAAGCGACTATTTTAGTGGCCAGGCGACTATGGCAACTATTTCAATGAAAAAAGGGCCCAAAACGACTATTTTTAACAAAACCTTCAACTATTTTTGGGATGAGGCGACTATTTTTTAAGAAATTGGATACTGTCTGATAGTAGCACGAAAAAAAATCGGCATTAAGTTACTAACAATCTTCTCAAAACGGTGATTTTTTTTAAGGGGGAGGGAGAGAGAGCAAATACTACCGAAATAGTTGTTCATATTCGCGGGTACAAAAGTTATTTTGATAGTCCGACGATAGTAATCGCTCACTCGAGATAGTTGTTTTTGACGGCAACCGCGGTCATTTTCGCCTGCCTGTTAGGTTCCTATGTTTTATCTTTTGCTCTGCCAGGCGCCAAAGCATACACTGTTATATACTGAAATATCAAATTATTTCGCTTTATTTACTCTACTTAACAAAAATTAATTTGTGGTGAACGCCGGAAAAAAATGCTACCTGTATGGACAGAATTGATGTTATATAGACGTTATGTCCGAGATTGGTTCTGATATGATTAATGATTTCGCCTTGTAGGTCAATCGATGCCGAATGATTAGAATTTCAATGTTGTAGCTAAATTTATAAATAATAAAATGATTTAAATTTTGAGGCAATTTAATTACTTTGAATGTAGCTTAAACAGGGTGGCGACAGAACCGGGAATTCAGGTAAATGTCAAGGTATTTTGTAAAATTACTCTTTAGTCAGAGAATTTTGAAATTTTTGAGTTTCCTTTCTCGCATTCCCCGTGCAGACATCTATCCCGCCTCGCGTCACAAGAAGTGGATGCCCTGTGCGTTGAATAATACAGGTTTTTTTCATGTGCTTTTTCGTAAAAGTCATACCTGGCTAGTTAGCCGATTTGGGGGTATGAAGTTTCCGACCTTTTTCTACTCTCAGTAGCTGAGTCAAACTGGCCAATCCCCTCTCCTCGGCCCACAACCGCATTGTTCATGTCTCCATTTTTTTTTTTTTTTTTTTTTTTTACTTGAGATCATTGTAATGTTTGGAACAATTATTTCCACATTATTTCTGTTAGATTTTTGGTTATCTTAAAGCTTCGCGACCGCCGGCGCATTATTGTAAAAAAAATCCTCTAACTTAAATCTGAGTGCATCCTTTACAGATATGATTGTTTGCTTCTTGTCTTGTGTTTTTTGTCAATAGAATATATTAGAACCCTAAATTCCTTTATATTTCAAATTGATTCCATCATGTCTTTTTGTTTTTATTAACCCTTTACAGCACTGTTATAGATGTGCAACAAATCTATAGGCATTAATAAGCAAAAAGGGTTAGATCCTGTGATTTTTTTTTTTGTACTTTAATTTTGACATTTTATTAAAAGTAATTAACTGAAAGAGATATGTGTTTTTGATTTATATGTTTAATACAAATCAAACGAAAAATTGAAACATCCTCCTCCCCCTCCAAAAATTTAAAAATCTGAATGCGCTACTGCATACATTCAGGCAAAGGGTCATGGAATTTTTTAAAAAATAACATGTTTTATTTTTGTTATTTTTAAATTAAAAAGAATTGTACTAGTTTCTTTTCCTTGAAGTTAGCAAGTATGGGTGTAGTTTGTAAATTGGTTTATGTGAATTTTGTATTTTTTTTATTAATGTTTTCAAATTTTTTCATACTCTAACGATGCTTGTTTTGATTTTTAGCCTAAATTTATATTTTGGTACAATTATACTTTGATAAATAAATATAATTTTAAATAGTCAAATTTATATTTTTTTAAACTGGTCATATTTTCTTTGTTTTTTTAATGATAACGTCGACAGAGATGCACATCAGAGAATTTTCTGGAAATTAGAAAAATGTTGGGGAAGTTTGTTTCTCAAATTCTGTAGCTATCCTGTTAAAAAAATTAGGAACTGGCCTTAATTAAATTCGCCTGTCATTATATAGTATAATTGTTTAAACATAAAACTTGTTTTTCTGCCAAAAAGTTGTTTGACTTTGGAAACTAAAAAAAAAATATGTATCTTGTTTTGCCAATCGATTTTTATCATCGCTTTTGCGTGAAGTTTAGCTTTTTTTGCTTAGGTGCTGTCTGGGAGTAAGGTTGAGTTGCCAACTTCCATCGCAGTTATGTAAATACGATAATGCCTCCCCCAAGACACATGCCTTTTATTGTATGGGATGTTATGTATTAGACATTATTTTGAATTGAAAGAAGAGTGTCTCTGGGTTTTTGTGTTTATGTAAATCAACAGTTTTATTCCGATCTTGATGATAACTTAAAACCTTTAAAACAAGAGGAAGGTCTTTACCGACTTGAAAAAACAATCGTTGTTATGAAAACTGAGGCTACTATTTTCAACGTCTGAGACTACTATTTTCAATGTCTGAGACTTCTATTTTGGCTACTATTTTTAACATCTGAGGCTACTAAAGCAACTATTTTCAAAGCTTACAGTCAGTGGCAGCCCTGCAATTGCTACTTATGTGGACATTCAAATGATATTAAATTTTTGTATTATATTTAGAGATAATTTTTTTTTAATTCAGTGTATACAATATAATTCAATAGTAATTGTTTACTGCATGATACATGGAATATTGCTCTTAGATTCCTCAGTAATGGTGAGAAGCTCTATAAAAGAAGATTTTTAAGGTTTTGAAATAAGTTATTAAAGCACAAAACCTTTATTTCAGAAACAAATTTAAAATGCAGCCTATAATTTAATTTTAATTAATAATTTTGAATAATTATAAAACATCAATAAATCTATTAGATTAATGTAACTTATTGTTGATACTTTTAAAAACTTCAATAGCATTTCATTATAAGATTTATTTTTAAAAATTTTAAACAAATAAAAATACAATTTTGATATATTCTTAAAAAAAAAAATGTTTTTTTTTTTTTTTTTTTTTTTTAAGAAAAAAAAACATTTGCTTTAAACCCTGATGGTAAGTGCACATTTAATGAGCTATGGCCCAAGTGCAGTGAATATAAAAATGGATTGCAACATCATCGAAGTGTCAAGGTTCGTACGGTCCTCAAAAGTCCTTAAAAAGTCGAATTTTTTTTTAAGGCCCTTAAAAAATCTTATTTTTTAAAAAAATCCTTAGAAGTCCTTATTTTTTTCCAAGTTAAAAACATGTTAACGAAATTTGGAGATCATCCAAAGTGTTTTCGTCCTTCCTGCCTTTTTTGTTGAAAAAAAAAAAAGAAGTTTTTCTCCGAAAATAGCATCTTTTCTGAAAAAATGCAAATTTTTTAAATGGAATGCAATATGCGAATCACCCCTTGCGAAATCGTCTATTGCGCATGCGCATTCATGTACAAACGTGCCAATGCACAGACCAGTGACTCGCTGAAGACATTGAATGGCTTTTGATGCCAGGTGCATCATTAGTAGGTAGATTTCTGGTAATTACGAATGTTAGCATGTATGCCTATTTCATACGTACCTTGATTAAGTGTATGTCTCTGGATTTTTTTTTTACCAGGGCCGTAGGGAGGGGGGGGACCCCCGGGACAAAACCCCCCCCGAAATTGTGTAAAATCTTGCTTCACCACTTCCCTTCTTTACTTTTCTCTTTTTTTTCCTTCTTGAATCCAAGAAAACAAACA
The DNA here is from genome assembly GCA_963978545.1 of Linyphia triangularis. Classification (NCBI taxonomy): domain Eukaryota; kingdom Metazoa; phylum Arthropoda; class Arachnida; order Araneae; family Linyphiidae; genus Linyphia; species Linyphia triangularis. The sequence goes on from OZ021728.1 coordinate 16,608,088, forward strand.
AACTTGCAATGACGACCACCAAAATTGCAAAACCATAAAAAAAAAAAGTTAACTATGACGTCACATAGAAAAACTTATTTTTTGTTTTTAATCTGGTTAGAAAGAAGCGTTCCGAAAAGAAGTGCCTGAACTTTCAATGATTGATATTTTTCAGCTTGGTGAAAGCATTTATCATAACATTTATTATTCGCAATCGTTACAATGAAAAGAAGTAAGCAAACATCATTATTTAATTTTATGCCTTCTAAACGAAGTTGTGCAAAAGTTAGTTAAGCACATTTCGAGACATTCCTGTTTGCCCCAAAAAAGTTGTAGAAAACTTTTCAAAAACTTCTCGGCGTATCCTGTTGTAGATGGGAGCACAGTGGTTCACTTTTACAGTTTTTTTTCTTTCTACTTAAATGGAAAAGTTAATTCACCTGAATATAACTCAACTCATAATTTTTTAAGATCATAATTTTTAATTCATGTAATTAAAAAAGAAACATTTTATATGTGCCCATGAACTGAACTTAACGGTACAAATGGGACTTTTTAATTAATAAATTACTTAATTTTGCAAGATGATGTAATGCAAGCTTAAATGTAACAAAAAGTTATCAGTTTATATAAAAAATACTTATCATAAAATTACAATTGTAAAAATATAAACAAAATGAGTAAACAGTAATATTTGAAAATGAAACTTTAAGACTTTTTATGGCATTGTTTTATTTCCTTCATAATGGCCTTTTTCGAATGTATTTTTAATGGGTATCTTTATATTTTTGATGTCTTCCTTTCTTTGATTTCGGATTTCCAGTTATAAAGAATGGACGAACCTCTTCTAGAGTTTGGATAGTCGACTTTATTTATTTGAAGTACTTCAGATTGATAACTACAACCTGGTCTCTGAATATCTTTGTCAATTTCTTGAGATGTCAGTTAAAAAAGATGACTTAAATTCATGGTCTTCAAAGATATTTTCATTGTTGTATGTATTTGCATTAATAATTTTAAATCGAGAGACTTAAACTCATATTACATCGATGACCTGAATAATTATTATACCGGTCATCAATGCAATATGAATTTGAGTCTCTTGCTTAATGACATAAAATCAAAAATGAAAAAAATCTGCTTTGAGTGGTTGCAAAACTGCAACTTAAATCTTCCACCTTAAGCCCCCCCCGAAAAAAAATCCTGGCTACAGCCTTGCCATGCCCTCTTTCTTAAAATAGAGAAGAAAGGTATTGGAAACGGTAGTTTAATACTTTTTTTAAGATGTATAAACCATAAAGTGTTTTTTACGAAGCATTTAAAAAGAATATATTTCCGCACCGATAAGCGAAATCGCGATGCTCTCTCACTAAATTTAAGGGAACGTTTTGTGTAATTTTAGCTATTGGTAATTAATTTCTGAGTGTCCGCTTTATATTTAAAATTAAATATCACAGGGGTAATCAAAATCCCGGATTATTTCCGATTTAAAATATATATACACATCTTTTAAAGCCTATAGTAGCTGCATGTATTACAAAAAATTGCAGTTTTACGCTGAATTTGATCTGATTTTGGAAATAAAAATTCACATATTTTAAGACATAGTCCAAGTTCTTTAATTAGAATATTCTTTTTGTGATATCGTGAATCTGGTGTACTTTTAATATCCAGCAAAAAGTACGGCTAAATTTGGAGAAATACTATCTCCTGTCTAACAATGGTTAACCCTAAAAAGTAAAGTTAAACGGTTGGGGTTGATCAAATTTTAGAAAATTTTTCATTGGAGTTGGTTGTAAATACTTTATCAACATTCTTAACTAAATATTACAGTTATAAATTGCTATTTTTATACAAATCAGGGTGGCGACAGACCGGGAATTCAGGAAAATGTCAGGGAATTTCACTCTTCTGGACTAGTCTGGGAATTTCGTAAAATTACTCTTTAATCAAGGAATTTTAAAATATTTTAGTTTCTTTTCTTGCATTCTCCGTGGAGGGGCGGACATCGATCTTGGATCGCGTCACGTGAAGTGGATGCCGTGAAATCAGCGCCGTATTGTTAAAAAAAATCCCCTAACTTCAATCTGACTGCATCCTTTAGAGACATGATTATTTTCTTCTTGCCTCGCGTTTTTTGTCAACAAAATATACTAGAACTCAAATTATTTATGTTAGATTTTAAGTTATCTTGTAACTTAGAAGCGCGGCCGCCAATAGCCTTTCTGCTTAAAAAATCTTCTAATCTCAATCTAACCGCATCCTTTACAGATATGATTATTTTTCTTCTTGCTTTGGATTTTTTGTCAGCAAAATATATTAGAGCTCTAAATTCCTTAATATTTCAAATTGATTCCATCGGATTTTTTCGTTTTTGTTAACCGTTTTAGCGTTGTGTTACAGTTTTGCAAGAATCCTAAAAGCATTCATAAGCGAAAATGCTTGGATCCTGTACTTGATTTTTTTTTTTATTATTTTTTTTTATTTTGTACTTTCATTTTGACATTTTATTGAACACAATTAACTGAAAGTGATATGTGTGAATTTTTAATTTTTTAATTAATGTTTTACATTCTTTTCCATGCTCTATAGATGCTTGTTTTGATTTTTAGCTTTAATTTATTTTGGAGCAATTATGCTTTGACTATTTGGAATTACATTTACTTATTAAATTTATATATTTTTAAATTAGCCATGATTAACTTTTTTATTTTTTGAATGATAACATCCACAGAGAGACATCATGGAATTTTCTGGCAATCAGTGAAATGTCACGGAATTTTGTTTCTTGAATTCTGTAGCCACCCTGCAAATGAATATTTGATATTTTTGTATTTTAATATCATTTAACTTTTGAGTTTTAAAATATTTTCTGAAGTTTTTATTTCGTGCCCTGAACATCATTGTTAAAATTTTTAAATCATTGTTAATTTAAATGTATTCATCGTGGTAGAAAAATAATGTAGAAATTATGGCAGAAAACCAGTTACGAAATTTTGCAATTTGCTTTATAAGTGCCCTCGGAAGCAGGAGATTATTAAAAATATGCATAATTTACATTGCACTTCAAAAAGTTTAAACTACATTTAGTAAAAGTACTATATCTATTTCTCAAAATGATTGGTTATAATCATTAGGAATTAAAAGAAATTTCATTCATGAATTTTAGTGTGCATTAAAATTTTCTTTTCATTCAATTTCGCCCCATCGTTTAAATCGGAAAGAAAATTGAGGTCCTTAAAAAAGTTAACAAAGTACTTAGAAAGTCCTTAAAAAGTCCTTATTTTTTATTTTGAAAATCTGTATGAACCATGAGTGTGTTCATAAGGCAAATGCAAATTGTGCATAAAATATTTTGATATTAGCGCTAGTTGAGAAGCAGCTGTAAAATCAAGTTAAAGGCATGCCTGAAAACAAATTTTAGGAGGTCCTTAAATAATGTTATTTAGGTCCTTAAAAGTTCTTGAAAAGTCATTGATTTTCATCCTATACTTTCATTGAGAACCCTGATTGTTAATCCCTTTCATTTAAAAGAAATTTACCAAGTTTGAAATACCTGTGAATCAGAAAACTTCTTGATTGCCTCTTGTATTTCGTCAAGAATTCTTGCTTATTGGTATTTCTTGGGCTTGAAAATTCTACTGTCTTAAATTCAGGACTGCTTCGTTTTCTACAGTTCACCATTTCTATTGTATTTCCTATTGTAAGCTTGTTTGTAATGGTTCCGTATCCACCTTAAGCTGTCCCAGCCTGGTTAGCTGTTATTATAACTAGAAAATGGGTTGTTGAGCGTACAAATCGAACAAGTTATTGTAAACTACTTTAAAAATCCATTTTCATTCAAATTTCCAAAACTGTCATATTATTTGAGCAATTACTTTTAAAAATTAAAAAAATTCACCTGATTTTGTAGTTTTTTCAAAACTAAAATGTAGTTCTGTTGGAGAATCTAATGGCTTTTTGCAAATTTTAAATTTTTACTCTACTCTGCTAATTGATATTTTAAAACTTACCAAATTTACTATAAATAATATAATAAACTGTGTTGAAAAATTGGTAACCCTTCTGTAAGTTAGATACAAAATTCCAAATTCGCTTGAATTTGATTGTTCGACCAATCTAAAACAATGATGCTTTTCTCAGAAGGAGTTTCTTGTTTACTTGAAGATGGCTTTTTACTGTTTCACTTTTCCTTTATTGCTGTTCTTAACTCCCTGAAGTCAGCTACTTTAAATTGAAATTTTTCCCCTGTAAATTATTAACTCAAACCTTAAAACAGATTATAATGTAGCACTAAATGAATATTCTATAGATAATAACTTAACAGGATATACAGTCACACCCTGTTAACGTGAAATCGCTTAACATGCAATCCCGTTTAACACAGAGAAAAAGCAGTTATCTTTACAATGAAGTTTAAACTTAATGTTAATTTATTCATTTAGCATGAAACTCCGCGTAATAAAGTCCCGCTTAAGACAAAGACAAAATTGCTCTTTAAACCACTTTCTTTTGGATGAAATCTTGCAACGTTTCCTAATTCAGCCAGACAATGCCTTATATACTTTAAATAATTTTGAAGAGGTAAAATTCAATCATAGACAAAAATCAATAATAGACTGCTTTAAATAATAAGTTACGGGTAAAATGTTTGTTTTTATTCGTTCTTAATGTATATCTTGTTAAACTATTGTTTTAAATACAAACCTTGATATGTAAATGTTCTAAAAAACAGAGTATTAAATACACATATAGTCAGTAGTTTAATTCTGTATTAATTAGATGGGAAAAGTCTTTAGACGGTTAAAACGAAAAATTTCATCACCCCCATCAATTTCTCGTTAACAGGATTTGACTGTATATGTAGCTGATGGCCTACCAAGCCTAAGAATTTGATTTATAACAATTTGTGTATTCACAATCACCCTAAAAAATATTTTTTCATCATTCAATTGTTTTTCCTAAATGCTCTCTTTTGTCAGTAATCTAAGTCGAAAGTTTCAGATTTTTAATTTATTTACCGCTTGCAGGTTTGTATGGTTGACCCTAGAAAAGATACTTCATGGAAGAATCTACAGAGGCCTATCAAGGTAATTTTTTCCTTGAATGCGCTTTTTTTTTTCTGTATCCTTAAAGGTACAAATTAAAATAATTATTTCCCTGTATCTGTTCAAAACACACAAATTCACTAACTTGAGCAGTAAATTATGACTGTGTCATTTCAACAGAAAGAATGTAGAAAATGCTATTATCAAAGCAAATCAAGGTATACTTTCTGTGTACTCTCAATTGTGAATTAGGTTTGGGTTGATTTTTTCTCGATCTCTGATCTTGTTACAGATGCATAAAAAAAAGTGTCCCAAAAGAATACATTTAACAATGAGAATTTAGGTACTTAAAGTTTATAAAATATTCCCGCTCATTTTTGGTACCAGTTTTGAATTTAATTGAATTCTAGCTCATTAAAATGAACATATATGCTGACTTAATTTTTAAATTTCTCTGAAATGATCAACTTCTATGCTAATAAGTGATGTTTTTTGCTTTATTTTACAGACTGACGAAGTTCATAGTAAAGATAATGTACGATTTGGTAGCAATACACCTGGTAAGTCATTAATACCATTGTAATAATTTTCCATAATTTATTTTTGCTGTTGGTATAAGTTCTTGTACATAAAATGTCCTAAAGTGCCTTTCAAAGATTATTTCACCTTTCGTCAAGTAATTACCACTTTCTCTTTTATTTATGCCTAACTATTTAAAATAATAGGATACTTCATTGGCATTAAAGTTAACACTGTATTATTAACATTAATATTACAAGGGTTTTTATTTTCCACCTCTGTCAAAGTAGGAATCTTTACGATACATTTATTGTATTGAAACCTTTCTCTGGGGGGGGGGGGGGGGGGGGCTGTGTTTTAGAAAATGGCACTAGATAACATTGATTAGAATATTTTAATACTGAAGCCGTAGAATGTAAAAATGATAATTGAAATGTTAAACTGGCTATAAAAGACAAAGCTTTTATGTGCTTATTGAAATCTGTTAGTGAAACCAAACGTTTAGTAGCTTTCTCAACAATTTGGTAACATCTAAGCAAATATATCCCAACTTTAAACTTAGTTGTGAATTTTGGAGCAAATTTATTCTTTAATGTACTTCTGAAAAAGTAAAAAATTTAGTTCCAAAATTTCTACATTATCTTTTAATTTTAAACCCAAGTAATCATTTTAACAAAAATTTTATTTTTTAATATTCTTTCAGTTGAGTTTTAGTGTTTATTAGTAATCTTGCCAAAACCTCTAATTTAGTACATAGTTTCAATTTAATGTGTGCAAACATTTGTTGTATCAGAGCATGGACTTCTGATCACAACATCTCACCCAGTATGAAACTTTTCCTTCCAAAATCCTTCATTTGACATGTAAAATATGTCTGAAGCATTCATTCAGGGTTGCCACGCACCTGGAAAACAGGGAAAACCTGGAATCGTCAGGGAAAATGAAAATGCCTAAAAAGTTCAGGAAAACTAAGAAATGTGATATTTTCTGGAAAAGTCAGGGAATTTCTTTCAGATTCAAATTTTCTTCCAAAAAAGTTTTGTAATTTATTCCAGAAAGCACATCTGTATTATGAAAATTTGGTATTTCGTTTGATATTTCCTTGTAACAACGTGTAAAAAGCACCCGCTGAAAACATATTGACTGAAAAACGGGTGGAAATCTTTCGCTTTTACACCAATTTCCATTTTTTTTCTTGTTTTTTTTTTCTGAGAAATTTAATTTTTTCTACAATTTAATTATTTTTAATGGATATGTAGGGCGTATCAGACTAAACGAGCTTAAAACATCCCTCATAAAAAATTTCTAGCTGCTCCACTATTCTGTACACACATTAGTACACAAATATATTCTTATTCAGCAATTTTTTTAATTTAAAACAACGCTGCATATATATTTTCCTCTTTTTTTATGTTTTCACCCCTGGGAAAAATAAAAAGAGATGCACAGTTTGCTACTTCTCTCATCTAATCAATTTATCTTCGTGTGCAAGGACATCAGTGTTTGATGACACAAATCGCACACATTTTACAGTTCCGCAAAAAAGTGTATTTCTTCTTTTTTTGTCAAAATTGTAATTGATAAAAATGCACATTAAAATACCAAAAAAAAAAAATTCTGTATAATCCTTTGCTAAAATTACAATATCAGGGTTCCTACAGTCATTAAAAGTGCTTAATATTTTTGAACTTGTTTTCAAGGCCTTGAACATGCTTAAAGGTGCTTAATAGTCCTTAGTTTTTGCGGATATCGTGTGCCCAACTGCAAAAGTTATAAAAATACCCTTTGGACTTGTTATCCCCGCTTGACCGCCACTTATCTGCACTGTATCGGAATTGTCTAACATATTTGTATTACGCATCCTCCAACTTGTAACTTTTTTGGTAGAATATACTTTTTAAAAATTTATATACCGACATGATGCCTAAAAACAAATTTTTAGGTCCTTAAAAGTCATTGATTTTCATTCTGTAATTTGAGTGGGAACCCTGAATATTAACTACAATGGACAAGTTCAGCATTTTTTTTATTATTATTTATTTTATTAAGAGTGACGAAAGGACGACCAAAACTAGAAAAATTTTTGAAATCCATTAAATATTTCTTGAGTTATACGTGTTTCAATTTCTCACTTTTAAAAGCACTGCAAAAACGAGACTAGCTTAGCTGTGACGTGTCAACCTATGTCATAATCCTATTTTTGTTTCGCGCGGAATTAAAACTATCGTGAATTTATTCCCATTGCCATAGCTAGTTTTTTTTGTTGTTTTTTTTTTAATTTTATCTTGTATTCTTTTAATCAATTTAAAATTATGTCCTCAAATTCAGCGTACAAACATTTCCTCGTCCCGAATTGTAAGAATTCTTCAATTTCCAACGCTGCTAAATTATTTATCAGTGTTGCTAAACACGCAGATATCCGCAAGAAGTGGTGTAAAGTCATGAAACGAGACAATGTTTCCGCAAAAAGTTCTCGACACGTTTGTGAAGACAGAGTGGCCACAGAACTGGGAAAACATGGAAATCAGAGTAATGTCAGGGAGCTTTCTGATTCTGGAAACAATCAGGAAACTTTTTTAAATTTCATGAAAATCAGGGAAATTTTGTATTGTTTAAGGCACGTTAATCCATATTTTGGCATTATTTACACGGAAATTTGTGGTGGTAAGCCATTACAAGTTTAATGTTACGGAATAATTTAAACTTTTCATTACCAGCAAAACTATTTTTTTTTTAATTTGCATATTACCTCTTTAGCATACGTGTTCTATTTGATCAGGGTGTCTAGACATCTGGAAAACGTAAGAAAATTGGGGAAATTAAAAAAAAGTTTGCTCTAAAATCAGGGAATTTTTTAGAAATCTGTCTGGGAAATCAGGGAACTTTTTTCCTGAATCTTGTGGCCACCCTTGGAGATCATTTTGATGTGATAATAGCACAGCTATGACTTGTTTTTATATAATGACCTAATTATTTTGAAATTCTATGATATACAGTGGTTCCCAAAAGTGTTTGTACAGTTTAAAAATGTGTAGAAAAAGTAGTTCTTCAGTTTGGGATTGAATTTGAATATTAATTCCTATATTTTTTTATATTAATCTGAATGAACCCTAATACTTAAAAAAAAAGTATTGAATCGTTTTATTTTTATAAAAATATAAATTCATAGAGCTAAAGAAGGGGGGGGAAAATACAATGGTGCTCGTTCGACCTAACGTATTCTGATAAATTCACAGTAATAGAATTATTTTCTGGCTCTTATGAAAATTGAAAAGGAATTTTGAAAATAATCCTTTTTTGGTATTATTATTATCATCCTGAATAAATATAAATATTATATTAACTATGTAATGGGGCAGAAGCTATATTTATATGATCAGAAACTAAAGCATTGCCTATGCTTGTGATCTTGAGTACATGTAATTTGTTAAAGACGAATGCAAAATAAAAAATACATCTACAGGTATATAGCAGGGCATCAAATAAATATGAGAAAAAATAATAATAATAAAATAGAAGCCTTTCAAGTTAATAAGAGTTCGTCCTAGTGGACTGTATGCGAACATTGCCGCCCGACTTTTCTTACTAAACTAAAAATATTTTTTTAAAACTAGGTCACAGAAAATTGGATTAGCGTTATAATTGAACAGGAATATACAATTAAATTAAATGTATAAACAAAATTAAATTTTATTTGGCTTTTATTCTGCTTTGATAATCTCTATATATAATTCTCTTGTGTGCCGCCCAAATTCGTCTGTATTTCTGTTAGCAAAATGGCAACGACTTCAAACATCCAATCACAAATGTTCTAAATGTATTTTATGCTCGAATTTCCAAATTCAGCCAATCACAATATATCTTTCGAAATTTGACTAATACAACTGGCAACAGAAAACAACTTGGATTAGCTATATTTTTTTTTCTTATTACTGTCTACACAAACAAATTATTGCCCATTTAAAACGCATTGATTTAATATTTACAATGATGCAAGATGTGTACACTTCTTTTGGATTAAAATTTCGGGAACTCTCTTTGTTATACAATAAAACAAGCCAGATTTGTTTGGATTCGGAAAATAACCACAACATATTTATTTTGATCGTTTTCGGCAATATGGCTAAAAAAACTGAGAACGGAATTTTCTTTAAGAATATTAAGGTTTCCATGCTCACATTCACACCGATTAAATAAATACTTCAGCATTTTGGATAAACAATTTGATTGAGTTATTTTTTAAGTATCGCTAAAAGGGATTATGCAAACATATGATTTCTAATATTACTTCGTTAAGAAACTTTGATGTGCAACTTTAATTATTTTGACGCTTAATACAAAACCAGCCCATGAATTTAAATTGCTTTCTGAAATAACTTACCTTTTTTAAATATATGTACGAAAGTGTTTACTTTTATTGTTTTCCAAAAACGTTTTGCTACGTTGCCAAACTGTCCCTGCTTAACGCGTCTCGACATAAGCAGTAAGATAATGACGTCCAAAGTATCGTAGCTCATCATAAATAATCCAACGTTTTCAGTTTCATGGCACAGTATCACTTTTCAAGGATTTTATTGATTATGCTGCTGAAATAGCTTTTTTCTAGGGCATATTTTAAATGCCTCACTTTGAAGCGAGCTGTGTTCGCGTCGCGAACCAAGGGGATTGCATAGCAATCCAGGGGGTTGGCGAGCATTAGCGAGCAGGGGGCAGAGCCCCCTAGTTTGGTAGAATTTGTTAAAACAATCCATTTTATTTTCTCTGGTAATAAATGTCGCCAACTTTGTGAATGACAAGTGTACAAGTTGTTCAAAGAAGTAACAAGTGTTCTTGAAAACGGGAAAGTAAAATTTCTATCGGAATATAAATTAATCTGAACTGAAAAAAATGCTATATTTAAAATAATATCAAACTTTTTTTTTACTCTATTGGATTTTCATGGCAGTTGCTTACATAGCATGCCAAGTTACAAACCATTCACTTATTAGTAAAAAATGTCAGACTTCTACTATTTGAATCCATCAATTTGAAATTTTGATTTTAAAAATACTACTGGATACAACTGTACTATGGAAAACTAGTGGTTTTATAACTTTCTTATGAGAGAAGAGATGTTGAAAAACAGACTTAAAGTTTTTGAAATAGTACCAAAATATTTATGAACAAGGAAAAATCATTTGGTTTTTGTACAAGAATCAAATTAACTTGTATAAGAATGACTTGTACAAGAATAAAATGAAGATTCTTGAACGTGAATTTTAATCTAATGTGCAGTTTCTTGGTAAATATGTGTTTCGTTTCGAATAGTTTGTAAAGTATGTAAAATTTTGAGCTCTGAAAATATTGTAAAAAAATTGGCGACTGCAATGTTCTGCAGTTTAACTGGATGGAATGATAATTGAAAATAAAAACTTACAATAAAAATAAGTCATATTCAATCAAGTTAAAGAGAAATGAAAAACTGTTTGTAAAATGGGTACATACCTTTCAGATTTTACACCACGAATATCAGCTCCTATGAAATTCGTAGGTCGTCGTAGGTAAACAAATGAAGGGGAAATTTTTTCATCGGATTATGACGTCAAATCTAACCAGCCAATGATGGAACGTTTTGCGGTTACGTCACGATTCCACTGTTTTACGATATTTCTTCTTTCGGTATTTAATTAAATAAATTTTTAATCGCAATATAACTTACATATTTGGAATCAACTTTGCTTTCTTTATTAAAATGCATTGCTTTTTACCATTTTTAAAAAATACGCAACTTTTCCATTCCCGCATTTTTTAAAAACTAGTGAAATTAGTACACATTTATGAAGACTTTCTTTTCAATTTCAAATATTTAAACAAAAGTTCTTTTAAAAAATTAGTTATTTAAATATTAAGAAAAGAAACTGCCCCAAAACCGAGCCAAAAACAGTCCGATCAAAACATTCAACGAAATCTGTGACGTCAAGAGGTCCTATCGTTTCTGTGGTTGTGAGGTTTCTGCCAAATAGTTGGTGTTGGTAGACCATTGCCATAACCCTTACAGTTTGGCGCGATGTGCGAGAAGCTTGCAAAACTGGTTTTGCGGCCGCATTTCAAGCCAAGATGTTTGGGAAGCATTGACGTCACATTCAATTTGAGCCAAGTGAATCGTTTTCTCACCAACGTCTGACAACGGAACTTTGATTGAAAATTAAAAAAAGAAAAAGCGCATAAAGCAGAAAGTTTTGTTTTTATGGACTTTTTGAAACATTTAGAATTGAAAAAAAAAATGTGGAAATTATCCTTTGTATGAAAAAATTTTAGTTTACTTCAGCTTGAAATGAAACCTGGAAATTTAAAAAAAATTATCTATAAAAGTCAGATAATTTTTTTTTTTGCATTTTGAGTGGCCACCTGGTTCATTGCTTTTGCTATGATTATTAAATTTGATAGATTTTTATTCTTGGTTTTTGTTGAAGCTAAGAAACTGCTTTTTTATACACTTTAAACAGTTGTAACTCATTCCATGCATATTACAATTTTTAATTCCTTTTTTTAAGTAGTAGTTTGTTTATTTTTTGTTCAGAATCGCTGTCCGAGGCTGTGAAGCTGCTAAAAGGGGAGTACGTCGTTACAGCCATCAACGAGCACAAAATGGACAAGTGCATCATTTTCTGTCGTACCAAAATCGACTGTGATAACATGGAGAATCACCTGAATGCTCTTGGAGGAGGTAAGAATCATTATTCGATAAACTTCCCTTACAAAGCCTTCTATGGGTCTTTGTATTCCCGCTAAATGGCCACATAATTAACCTTGTGAAACTACACAACATCACTTAAATTCGTATTTAGGAAGGTGACTTGTTGCTTATTTTGAATGCTATTAACACGTGGAGCACCACATGTATTTTTAAGAAAATCCCTGTCAGACCACGCATGCTACTTTAAAGCGTTGGTATTGTGGTATAGCTTTGTGAAGACATTTCAACCACCAGTTTTGCAACAACTTTTAAAAAACCATTGCGCAAACTCAAAAAAACTACCCGGAAAATCCCAGGCAGTGCAAAAATATTCTAAATCATGCTATGAAAAAAATGTGACACAATCTGGTAGAGCAATGGTCAGAAAAATGTCTAAATAAGTTGTTACATTTTATGACACATGCAAAGGACAAGATTACGTTTACCGTGTTTTATATTAAAATACATTAAAAAGATTTTATAAGAAATACAAGTATATAAGTGCATTAATGATACAATCCTGTAATAAATAAAAATTAAGTTTAAATCAAGTTAAGTTTAAATTTTGAATAAATTTTCAGTAATTACTTTAAAACAATAAATTATTTTTTTAGTTTTATATCATATTTTACACTGTTGGCCAATGGTGACTGACACGATACTCCATGTGTTAAGGCTTTAAGCAACCTGATTGATATGCACAATTTTGACAGAAATTCATGGTTGACACGATAACCAAGATTATATAACTCGTAAGCAAAGCTAAAACTAAGTTATTATAATTAAGTGGCTACAGAACCAACCTAGAAATCAGGGAATTGTCAGGGAGTTTTCTGATTCTGGAAAAAATCAGGGAAATGTCAAGCAATTTTTTTAAATTTCACGAAAATCAAAGAAGCTTTTTATAATTGTTTAAGGCGTGTTTTCCCGTTCATCCATATGTTGGCGCCATTTACCGGGAGATTTGTGGTGGTAATCATTAGGAATTTAATGTTACAGAATAATTTAAACTTTTCACTCTCACCAAAAGTATTTTTTTAAAAATTGGCACATTTTCTCTCGAACATACAAAAAGTTTCTTGCAAAATCAGGGAATTTTTTAGAAATCTGTGAAATCAGGGAATTTTTTTACTACCCTGTGGATGCAGCCACATGCGTGCGAGTAGTGAGTTTAGAACAATCTTCTGTTAGCAGATTGGTCACAGATATTGAAAATCGAGAAAATGTCGGAGAGCTTTTCGATTCTAGGAAAAAATCGAGGAAATGTCAGGGAAATTTTTTTAATTTCACGAATATCGGGGAAATTTGCCATCAATGTTTTGGAAGGCAAATTCCCCCCCCCCCCCCCGTATTTTTGGGCCATTTTCCCGGCGAATCTGTGGCAATAATCATTTTAAATGTCATGTTATGGAATAATTTAAACTTCTCATTACCACCAAAACTCTTTAAAGAAAATTGGCATATTATTATTTCCTTTGACACCTGGTTAATAGTCACCCTGGTTAGGAAAGGCCAGTTTAAGTAGCTGTAAAACATTTTCCTGAGCTTACATAACATCAGAGCAACACCAGAATGCATATTTTTTGTTGCTCTAATCCTGGCAATTGTTTCACTTATCTTGATGTTTCTAAATAGCATTACACGAATAAATTATTGATTCCTAAACCTAAGTCTTTGGTTGCAGTGGTGTGCTGTGAAACAGTCTTGTCAATTTGTTACTTGCATAGTTTTTAAAAAAACTTTGAAAAATGCTTGAAAAAAAAATCTTTCATTTTCAAGTGTTTGGAAACCTTGAATTCTGTAAAAATACGTTTAAAGTGCTTGAATTTCATTTTATTTTCTAAAAATATAAATTCAAGCTGATTAGAAAAGCCAGAATATAATATTGAAGCCTATGTGTTAGATTCGCACTTTGCGTGTCAAAAATGTCATGATAGGAGAAAGTGCTTTGAAAAAACTATGCAAAGAGTAAAAAATGGATTTAGTTTCTTTAAGAAGTTCTTGATAGGGATTATTCGAACTATTTCTAATGATAAAAAATACTCCAAAGCAGATATATTTCACAACAATCATTGTCGTCAGCTTCATGGAGGCGCATGTGATTGAGAATGAAGACTATGGAAATTGAATATTATAAAAAAGAATCACGGCTCTTATGAATTAAATGAAAACATTGATAAATTACGTAATTGCATGTTAGCCGATAGCGTGATTGCATTTAAATTCTAAATTTTTTTTATGGAGAAAAAATGAAAAAAAGCTTAATGAAGAAAGCAACGATATCCACTGCAAAACGATGTATTTTGTTTATAGGTATCTCAGATTCATCATTCATACAGAAGCAAACTATGATTGTATTATATGTTTTAACTAGAGTTGCTAGAAAAAGGTTAATGAAATGTAATTATAAAATTTAAATTACCCAAATAGAATATTTTTTTAGTAATCACTTATAGCAACATTTTCAATCTTTGTTTACTGCTCTTATTTTGTATTCAATGTTTGATAATATAATACACTTACAGGTGTATATCAAGGAATTTGTTATTAATTTCTCTTTGGATGCCTTTCACACATTTTTTCTTAAATAACTTTTAATTTGATTATTACTCTTACTTTAATTAATGTCTTTACAAATACTTTGATATAGGTCCTCGAAACAGAAACAACCCTTACTCCTGCGTGTGCCTTCATGGCGATCGGAAACCAGCTGAAAGAAAAGAGAACTTGGAACGATTTAAGGTCAAATTATTTTTAATTTATTTTTAAATTCAATTTTTAATTTTGAGTGAAAAAAATAATTATACATTTTAAGAGAATATTAAGAAATATCTTTTGTATTCAAAAGTTTTATATACAGTATTATATGCAAAAGGGAATTTTTTGAGAGGAAGTCCTGGTAAAAATCCTTCCCTGTACTTGCTATGCTACAATCTTCTAGCCCAGTCAGGGTTGCCACGCACCTGGAAAAAAGGGAAAACCTGGAATTGTCAGGGAAAATGTCTAAGAAAGGTCTGGGAAATGTCAGGGAAAGTTAAAAAAGTTTTATATTTTCTGGAAGAGTCGAGGAATTTTTTTCAGATTCGTGTTTTCATCCAAGAAGTTCAGTAATTTTTTTTAAAATGCATATCTGCATTCTGAAAATTTTATATTTTCTTGTTACAACGTGTAAAAAGCACCCGCTGAAAGGAAATTAACTGAAAAACGGAAGAAAATGTTTCTCTTTTACTCCAATTTCTTCTTTTTTTGTTTCTGGGAATTTTCACTATTTCTACAATTTTGTAATTTTTAATTTACTTTGTAGGGCTTTATCAGACTAAACTTGCCTAAAACATCCCTCAGAAAAAAAATTCTAGCTGTGCCACTGTACTGTACACACATTAATAGACAAATACATTCTTATTCAACTATTTTTGTAGTTCAAAATAACTATTCTTCTTTGTATATATTTTCCTCTTTTTTTTTTTTTTTTTTTTCTTTTTTTTTAATATTTTGACTGTTTTCACCCCTGGGAAATATAAAGGTTTGTTACTTCTACCATCAGTTGCTACCTCTACCATCTCATCAATTTATCTTCGTGTGTAAGTACATCAGTGTTTGGTGACACAAATCGCAAACATTTTACAATTCCGCAAAAAAGTGGATTTCCGCTTTTTTTTTAACCTAAGTTTTTATTTATAAAAATGTACATTAAAATATCGTAAAATTTTTTTCTGAATAATCCTTCTTTAAAATTACAATTTTAACTGCAGTGCATGCAAAAAAAATTTATTTACTTCGGCTTGAAATGAAACCTGGAAATTTTAAAAAATTATCTGGAAAACCTGGAAAAGTCAGGAAATTTTGTTTTGCATTTGGAGTGCCAACCCTGCCAGTGCATTTAGAAACTACTTTTCATGAAATTTGGTGAGTATTTAAGTAAGAAAAATATCACCTAATGAAACGACATAATTTTTTTTCATTTAATGTCTTATCTATTATAAAATAAATTAGCAAACAGTAAAACTAGGTGGAGCCACTGTATATACATTGACTTAAGGATCTCAAATATAATATAAAATATATTAAACGCTATTTTCAAGTTTTTAATTTTTGTCCTTTCATGAATTCAAACTGGTCCTCACCCAGTTTCAAGGTTTTATACAAAGTAGTTTCTAAATGCACTGGATCAGAAGTTTGTAACATAGCTAGTATTGGGAATGATCTTTACTAGAACTTCCTCTTGACCAACTACATTTAGTCCGATTGTACCGAAGTCGAGTATGTGTTTGTTGTCTGTTGGTGCTAGGTTAGTCTTTTCCTTGCAGTGTATTGCCAATTCTTTATTTGGGAACGGACAAGCACCGGAGAGCAATGGAAGTGTTTTTGGTTTTTTACCACCAATCCGAGTTGACTGATGAATATTTTCTGGACTTTCTTCCACTTAATATACAATAGTGGATATCAGTCCCATATAAAAATTCTTTTGAAAGGCATCTCCCAATGAATGACACTAAATGATCTGGAAACTTTTTTTTAAAAAACGTAATAAAAATAGGAAATTTATTTTTTATGTAAGTATCATGTGAATTGTAGTCATTTTTTTTTTTTTTTCAGTGATATAACTTAGTTTGTAACTGCCCGTTACTAGTTATGTAATAATCAAAAATACGCTACGAGTTAATCTAATAATGTAACTCATTTTAATACTAAAAGTGAGACAAACTGGTTTTATTTTGTTTTTCTTTACTTTTATTCAACTTATGAAGAGGTTATTTAATTTTGAACATAACCCAAAATGTTGGGGTTATGTTCCAACAAGTTATGGAATAAGGGCATAGTGAGAGTTACTTTGGGTACTTACCAAGTCATCTTTTAGGTAACAGTAGATGTAGTTTGATGTATCCAATTTCAATTTGGTAAAATGAGAACATAATTATGTAGTGTAGTAATTTTAAGTAAAAACAATTTTTCCTGTTATATATTCCTTTTAAATTTGCTGTAACTTTTAGAAAGGAGATGTGAAGTTTTTAATCTGTACTGATGTGGCTGCTAGAGGTATAGATGTGCACGGTGTTCCATATGGTGAGACTCATAATATTTAAATATCTCACCAGTTGCTTTAAGTTTTGCCTTGCTGAGTTACTTCTCTTTTTAGTGATAAATGTGACCTTACCTGATGAAAAAAATAATTATGTGCACCGTATTGGAAGAGTAGGTCGTGCTGAAAGGTAAGTGGTTACTTCTTAGTATCTATAGATATTTATTTTACAATGTGTCTGCCTCATCTATTTTGAGATCCGTTGTTGAAATTTGAATTGACACTTTGGTCTGAGAAACATTGAATTTTTTTAGAGTAAAATGATTTACATAAAGTTTTACGAATAGTGTTTTAAATATATGTATATATATATATACTATCTATATAAATAGGGAAAGTGATGTCCATTTTCTGAATATTCCAAAAGTAAATATGCATTTTATGAAAGAATTAATACTATATTATTTTTTTTATAACAAGCATGCAATTTCAAATGAAAAAAACGTGATGAAATTTAATTCCATCATTAGAAAGTATTTAATTGAATAAACCTACTTTTGAATACTGTATATAGTTTTCAAGTTTAAAGATAAATATTATAAGTTCATTTCATATGTAAAATAACGTGGCAACTAACTTTATTTTTAAAACTTCAATGGTAACTTATAACTAAACAAACTTAATAACTATTATAATTTTGGTAACAATTAATAAATGTATATCTTAATAATTAAAAATAATTTTTATTTAAAATGATGTTTTTATATTTCATTGCTGATCAGCTGATTCAAATGAAATATTTAATCCAGGTTAAGACATTCTTCCTCAATGGAAAAGGATGTATTTTCTCCTTTTTGCTAACCTTTTTAATATTTAAACTTATCTATGATATCTAATTTTATCTAATCATTAGGCCTACCAAACGGTATAGTGGTTAGCATGCTAGCTTCTAGACCGCGAGGTTGCGAGTTTGAGTCCCTTGTTGGCATGGGTGTTTGTAAATGTATGTTGGCATGTCTAATGACGAATGTTTCGGCGCATTATAACCCTCGTGTTGCTGACGGCGCCAGATAATCTGAATACAACCAACCAACATCTAATCATTAGCAATGTGACACTCAAGTTTTAAAAAAAAAAATCTTGTGGATGCTATTGACTATGGTAGCATCAGTTTGCATTCCATTATCTTATATTAACGCATATTACGTGGCTGCGTTGCCAGTTGATAGTTAAACTAGTATTAAACAACTCAATCATTTAAATATTTTTTAAATGTACATTTAAAAAAGAAAAAATTTCTTTCAGATTTGCTGAAAGCTTTTTCAAAATAATTGTTCCTTAAACAGAGTTCCTAGGTCTTTAAAAGTGCTTAATATTTTTTAACTTGTTTCCTAGGCCTTAAAAGTACTTAAAAATGCTTGGAGGTCCTTAAGGCGTCTTCTCACTTTAGGCACCTCGAAAATAGGCTATTTTCGCGATTTTTTTCCGAGGATTTTTGCAAACAATTATGGGATAAAATGGATCCTATATAATAAACACATCTTTCAAGTACAAGAAGAAGAAAAAATTTCTTTTTTTGAACAATTATTATAATAAAACAGTAGCATCGAAAAACCCGTGTAGAAATGTAATGTTCGTGGCTTGTTGATGAAATTTCGGAAACTATCCGGCCGATTGTCATGAAATTTGAATGACATATTCTTCATAGTTATGGCTATAGCGCATATCATCAGATTTTTGAAATTTTGATTTGAAGTATTTTTTTTACAAAAAACTGCAAAAAAACGCGGTTTTTTTTTACTTTTTCGAAAAACGTGCGCCATTTTGTTATTTTCGCGAATATCAAAAATCTGATGACATGCGCTATAGCCATAACTATGAAGAATATGTCATTCAAATTTCATGACAATCGGCCGGATAGTTTCCGAAATTTCATCAACAAGCCACGAACATTACATTTCTACACGGGTTTTTCGATGCTACTGTTTTATTATAATAATTGTTCAAAAAAAGAATTTTTTCTTCTTCTTGTACTTGAAAGATGTGTTTATTATATAGGATCCATTTTATCCCATAATTGTTTGCAAAAATCGCGAAAATAGCCTATTTTCGAGGTGCCTAAAGTGAGAAGACGCCTTAAAAGTCCTTAATTTTTGTCATTTATCTAGGTGGCATAAAAAAATTCTGGTACATTTGTATTACACATGCATCAACTTGTACATTGTTTTGTTTCGTATTCTCTGATTGGTGGAGTAGAAATCAAATGGTTGTAATTGCACACTGTTGCATTGTAATTGCATTGCACATGGGATTAGAGTTTAGGTTTACCGAACCAAAAAATCAAAGACAATCGTCAAAGTTTGTAAGGCTAAATGCAAATTGTGCACGAAATATTTTGATGTTTAACGCTCCGGGCAAAGCGGCTGTAAAATCAAACATTAAGATAGCTATGAGTGAAAAAAAAAATTTGAAGGTCTTTAAAAAATATTATTTACCGCCTTAACAGTCCTTAAAAAGTCATTGATTTTCATTTGATGGTTTCAGTGGAAACCATGTTAAAGGTGGTTTTTTTTTGTTTGTTTTTATATATATATATATATATATGGTTTTAATTTTCTTTTCATACTATTAAAAAAAAAAAAACTTAAATGTGTACTTGTATGATGCGACCCTTAATAGTTTGAAAAAATGTACGTGTATTATCTTTTAGAATGGGGTTAGCAATTTCTCTTGTTGCTGCTGTGCCTGAAAAAGTAAGATTTTCATTATATATTATAGTATTTTTAAATTCTTTGTATTAACTTCAATTTTGTGTTTGTCATGGTGGGTCGCTGCCGGGCAAATCTGCGGAAACCTAATTAACGCACTTGCTAGAATTCAATCAAGCTGAAAATTGGCAGATACTTTTTGATGCTAATGACAATGCATTCTATTAAATTTTGGGGGCTGTCACTCTTACTAAAAGGCCGCTTTTACACATGCTTCTATAATCTCTTCGGAATACTAATAAATCCCATTTAACTGAGTGATTTTTGAAACTCTTCCCATTTACCAAAATTGTTTTAATCAAAATAAATAAAAGATAATTGAATTTCAATAAATTCATTATGGTGTAAACTCTAGTCAATTCAATGTTGCGTTGCAATGTTCTCTATAATGGAAATAATTTTATCCAATCATTGTTGAAACTCTATCCTGTTGCCAAAATTGTTTTAATTGAACTAAATAAAATATATTTTTCTATTGCCTTGTGCCAAAATTATAAGCTTTTACTCATTTTCAACTATTCAGATACCAAGCTTAACCCCTTGGGTACATTTGACGTCTGAGACACGTCATTCACTTTTTTCCCCTAGGAGCGGATGGCGTGTCTAAGACGTCAAACCAAAAATCCTTTGGGTACATTTGACGGCTGAGATTCGTCATGCACTTGTTTTGCCTGTTAATAATGACGAACCTAATTCGTCATTCAAACTAGTTTGATTGGATAGATTTTAATGTCACAAGAGCCATGATTGGTTAAGTCAAACATCGGTTGGTTTACCTATACTTTAAGAAATAAATTAGTTTGGCTGTATTCCTTTAAAGTTCCTTTATTGTTTTGAACCAACAGTTCAAAACGCAAGAATTTTCCCAAATAAATCCGTACCCAAGGGGTTAATTCAAGCATGTTCAATTTGGCATTATATAATG
Source organism: Linyphia triangularis (assembly GCA_963978545.1). Lineage (NCBI taxonomy): Eukaryota > Metazoa > Arthropoda > Arachnida > Araneae > Linyphiidae > Linyphia > Linyphia triangularis. Next base: position 16,629,062 of record OZ021728.1, read on the forward strand.
ACTGAAACTTTCCTCTATTAAAGTTGACGAGGCAAAATCTTTGGGGGGCAAATCGTCCCACTTTTCGTCTTCCAATCCTGCTGAATCTTGGCAAATATACTTGTTGTAGATGACAATGTATTCAATCAAGTTTTAAGGGCAAAAAAGGAGTTAGTTAATATATCGGAATGGATCTTTTGTTCTTAGTGATCAAACTCTATGAAAACTTGATCTGAGTATAAAAAGTTGCAATTGTACGTAAAAATTGGCAATGCATATAAAGGATTTATATTGAAAACTTTTTTTTATGGATTATATTATTATTTTTGCATTATGCAGAATTTGTATTGTATATGGACTTGCTTGTTGTCTCGCTTATTCATAATTTTTATTCATTTATAATTTCAGAAAAATTTGGGTTTTGAATGTATGTTCATTGGCAATCTGTCTTTTTATCTTTAATTTGTTCAGTGCTTTTTATTGTACATTCTAATTTTATAAATGTTATACTTCTATTGTACATCTAATTAAAAAATTATTATGAGGGTTTGCTTTAAAATGGTAGATCCATCTAACAAATTAAGTAAATTTATTTTAAAATCAGGATATATTACCCCAAACGATTTTAGTTACAGTTAGAATGTTTGGTAATTGTTCGTATCCATAACTAGGGAAGGCTAGTTTTAGCCATATACTTTATTTCTGGTAAAAATCTTTTGCATTATTCTTACTTTCTTTGTAAAAAAGAACAATGTGTTTTTAAAAAATTACTATCTATTTATTGTGAATTAGGTTTGGTACCACTCTAACTGCAACAATAGAGGTAAAAATTGTTGGAATACGAGACTTACTGATCAAGGTGGCTGCTGCATTTGGTATAATGAACCTCAAGTATGTATTCTTTAAAACTCTTTCGTTGTATTCAGAATTTCTTAGAAAGTAAAAGATATAAATTACAGGAGGCGCAGTGAGTTTCTTAAAAAAATTAGGTAGGAATTTTAGGGATAATTCCAAAAATTTCAGGAACATTTTAGGGATAAGTTCTAAAAAATTTAGGGGTAATTCCAAAAATTTTGGAATAATTCTAAAAATTTTAGGGATAATTCTAAAAAATTTAGGGATAATTCTAAAAAATTTTAGGGATAATTCTAAAAAAGTACAATTTTAGGTATTTTAGGGCAAAACAAAACTTTGAGGAATATTGGGACAAGTGCAACTCCTAAAATATTACTATGAGAAAACTATTCAAAGTACTTTGCACTCAAGAATGTCCTGTATACAGTGTCAGAGGTTGCATTCACCCTAAAAGTGCATTTAAATTTTTCAATAATTCCTAAAAAAAAATTAAAACCCACAAAAAATCCGCAATTTTCTTCCTTAAACTTTCAGGAAAAACCTGATATTCTTCTAGATTAAAAAAAAGATTTACTTAAATTTGCTTGTTTGTCGAAATAGTATAATTGTTTAATTATACAACATTTATTTTGCTATAAAGCTGTTAGACATTCAATTCTTTGAAAATTGCACTTTTTTGCTGGTATTGAAACAAGCTTCGGAAAGAATATGTCTAAGTTAGGAGCCTATGTCAGCTTCAAATAAAATATCCCTAAATGTTTGTAAATTATCCCTAAAATTTTAAGAATTATCTTTAAAATTTTTAGGGATTTTTCTTAAAATATTCACGAAATTTTTGGAATTGTCCTTAAAATTCCTACGTAAATATTTAAAAAAACTCACTAGGACCTTTGCAATGCTGCAGTTTATTGGATAACTCTAAATAACTTATTTAAGCTGTAAGAGAAAACAAGTTGGGTTGTAAGAGCCATTTTTGCTAAAAGGTTGCTTTTTCTTGCGTTACTAATAGAAGTATCTGTAGAAATTGGTGACATGTGGTTGCAAAATAAACCTTCTGATTTTTTGTCTGCCAAAACTGTTGCAAATGTGACAAGTTTGAAGCTTTTTTGCCTTGGCTAACATCCGAATTCTAACCCTAATATCATAATTCGGAACTCAGATGCAAAGTACCCTTACAATTATTATGGAAGCACTTATCTTGTGAAATTGTGAAGCATTTCTGGTTGAGTTTTATGTTAGCCTTTACCAGTTGCCTGCAAACTCTGACATCAAAAGAGCTATTAGAAGATTTTGTTTGAAAAAAAAACATTTTTTAGGAACCAGTTTAAACTAGCGACCAGCATCGGATAAAACCAATGTAACAATAATCTTATTCACAAATAAGAAAAAACCTCAGATGACTAAAGAGCACCAGTTTTCCAACTACTGTCTTATCTTGACGAGATATTTAATATGATATATGGGGTGTTTGTAGTTTTGACTGTAGGAGTTTCCAGTGAACTTTGTTTTATGACTTCCACTTATATTAAGGAACATCAACGCGGTTAGACCTTTTAATTTACATTACCCATATGATAGAGTAATAAAAGTATTGTTTTCAGTATTTTGTATTTTTTTTTTCATTTCTCTGTGTTTGGAAACATCCTGATTTCCAAAAATGGTCAATAAAAAATATATGTCTTTGTGGTCAGCATAACTCTGGAACGAAGTAACCTACAGTGTTCAAATTTGATGTACAGGTTAGTGGTAGCCTGGCCACAGGACCTATCGTTAAGGTTTTTGCCAATATTGCCCATTCACAAAACATGAAAAAATCATGTTTTTCAGCAATTGCTAAATAACAGCTCTAATGATTACTATGGTTATGTCTCTTAAGTTGTTCTAAATATCCCGACCTCTGAAATTCCCTTAAAAATGCTATTAAATGTGTAAAAAGTTGAAAAATGAGTGTCTTGAACACAGAGTTCTCTTCTCTTGAGTATCGTTCATCAGCGACCATTTTCTCCTCTCCTACGTTTCACTCACAAGAATAGATAATGTAACAATTATCAAAAGGTATAATGTAAAATTTGCCATTTTGGCAGGTTATTTTTTTTTTTCCCCAATGTAAGAATTATTGACATCTGTTCTGGGGGGGGGGGTGATTGGGTTATTTTCAGGGAGTTTAATTTTTTTTAAGGAATTATTGAAAAATTTAAGTACAATTTTAGGGATAAACAAAAATTTATGGAATATTTGGGCAAAAGCGACCTCTGTACTTATTGGAGAGATGGCGCTTAGCATTTTGGAGGTAAATGAAAAGTGTGGAATCTTTGAAGGAGAGAGCCGTCACTACAAGAATTCTGGCAAAAACTTGCATTCGCAACAGCAGTATGACCAAAAATAACTATGAAAGAAGACATACGTTAGGGCATAAAATAGGCATGCAAAACTGGACAAAAGAATTCAATGCTAAGTTCTCAACAGGCATCAATATTGAGGTTTGCATTCAGCCTAAATTTCTATTATTCCTTAAATTTTTGTTTCTCCCTAAAATTGTACTTGAACTTTTTGCTAATTCCTAAAAAAAATTTAAATCACTGAAAATTCCCCGATTTTTCCCCGAAACCCTCGAAAAAACATTGATATTCCTCCAGAGGGGTTTTCTGAAACTTGAATTATTTCATTTTAATTAGTAAAGTTTTAATTATTGACAAACTATTTTAATTGTAGCTAAACTCATGTTAGTTTTAAGTTTTAAAAGTTGGAGTAATATTCTTTTGAAGTACTTTGAATATTGCTTAAAAACTAAATAAGGGAATTGAATTAAATTTGCATGTTTTTCAAAATAGTAGAATTGTTAGATTACTTAACTTGTTTTGCTAAAAAATTGTTTGATGTCACATTTTTTTTAAATTGTCAGTTTTTAGCTGGTAATGAAACAAGCTCTGGAAAAAATATATTCATTTTAGGAGTTTCTGTCAGCATTAGAAGAAATATCCCAAATCTTTTGGAATGGACAATTTCCGCATTTTTTTAAAATGAGTAAAATTAGTTTATATTTATGAAGAATTTATTTTTGATTCCAAATTTTCAAACAAAAGTTCTTTCACAAAAATAGCTATTTAAATATTAAAAAAAGAAAATGCCTCGTCTGATCGCAGTTTGATTAAAACGCTACTTTATATCTGTGACATCAAACATCCTTCCGTTTCTATCATTATCGTGATGTTTCTGCCAAATAGTTGGTATGTGTTTGGTAGACAATTGCCATATCCCATACCGATTGGCTCGATTTGCGAGAAACTTGCAAAACTGGTTTCCGCTTCTGCATTTCATGCCAAGATGTTTGGGATCTCTGGACGTCAATTCGAACCAAGTGAATCGTTTTCTCGCCAACGTCTAACAGGGAAACTTTGATTGCAAATTAAAAAAATTAAATAAAAAGCTCACTGAGCAGAAATTTTTTTGTTTATGGCCTTTTCGAAACATTTAGAATTGAAGAAAGAACATTTTTTTAAATGTTGGAATTGTCTATTATCCCTAACATTTTTGGAACATCCCTAAAATTCCTACCTAAATTTTTTAGAAAACTCACCAGGGTTCCCACGGTCATTGAAAGTCATTAAAAGTGCTTAATATATTTGAACCTGTTTTTTTCAAGGCCTTGAAAGTACTTGAAAATGCTTAGAGGTGCTTAAAAGTCCTTGAAAATGCTTAGAGGTCCTTAAAAATCCTTAATTTTTGTGTATGTTGACCAACTTCAAAATTTACAACTCAGACTTGCTATCCCCTCCACTTATCCTCATTATATCGGAATTTTCTGACATATTTGTATTACATATGCGCCAACTTGTAACTGTTTTGGTAGAATATACTTTATAATTTTTTTTTATACAGACATGATACCTGAAAACAAATTTTTTAAGGTCCTTAAAAACATTAATTAGGTCCTTAAAAGTCATTGATTTTCATTCTGTGATTTGAGTGGGAACCCTGCTCACTGCACCCTCTCTGTAAAACTCCATGATATGGGCTTTATTACATATATCCCTAATAATCACTGAAGTATTATGCTACTGCACATCTTTTTCAGAGTTTTTTCTCAATAAGAAAATATATGTAGTTTAAGTATATGTTTACACCAATTTAAGATTTTCCAAATTATTAGGATTGTAGTTTTGTACACTGAGAGGCAACTGCAAGTTACCTCATCGAACATCATTCTGAATTTTTGATAGAATATGGAGAAAAGTAAGTAGATTGATAATCCACTGGTCTGCCTTGGCAAAAATGGCCGAAACTAGTCAAAAATCAACTTTGAATGAGTTGAACTAAATCCGATTGCCAAATAGGTCATAACTTGCCAAAAAGTGAACACATTTTTTCGTCTGGTAACCCACAGCACTTATATTTCAGGGAGAAAGGGCGCAAAGGATTTCTGATCTCTGACTGGGAAAACTTGCTCATTTTAAAAGTAAGCCAAATTGGGGACATCAATTACATCATAAGTGACGTAATATTTTTTACCAACTAGGCTCACATTTCATAGATGCAAGTAGACTGTCGCCAGATATCTGAATCGTCTGCAACCTTCTTAATTGAAAACTAAGAGCTATGGGTTATCACATAAAAGAGAATGCTCATTACTTGGCAAACTATGGCATATTTGGAAATAGGATTTAATTCAACTCGTTCAAGGTCTATTTTCGTTTAGTTTCGGCCATTTTTGTCACGGCAGACCCGTGGATTCATAATCTACTTACTTTTCTCCACATTCTATCTAAAATTCAGAATGATGTTCGATGAGGTGCCTAATCTTGCAGTCGCCTCTCGGACTATTGGTATTCATGTCCCAGTGTATTGTTAACTTTGCAGTACTTGGCTGACATAGAAGAGCATTTGACGTGCACCATTCAGCAAATCGATCCAGACATAAAAGTTCCAAGTGACGAGTTCGATGGTAAAGTTGTTTACGGACAGAAGAAAATCCAAATGGGTAAAGTGTGACTTTTGTATTTCACCTTTGTTTTGCTTCACAAAAATTAGATTGATTTTTCCTCGTGCAATTGATTTTTCAATTCATCACAAATGTTCACCTAACTGTCACCAAGATATTCTGTTCACCAGAAGACCTAGGCACATCATTGATCATGGACAATTCCCGCATTTTTTTAAAAACGAGGGAAATTAGTTTATATTTATGAAGAATTTCTTTCCGATTTCAAATATTTAAACAAAAGTTCTTTAAAAAAACTTAGTTATTTTTTATATTAAGAAAAGAAATTGTCTCAAAATCAAGCCAAAACCTGTCTGATCAAAACACTCAGCAAAATCCGTGACGTCAAGGGTTTCTACTGTTTCTATGGTTAGTGTGGGGTTTCTGCCAAATAGATGGCATTGAGATATTTGGCGTTGGTAGACCATTGCCACATTCTGTACATGTTGGCGTGATTTCCAAGAAACTTACAAATCTGGTTTCCGCTGCTGCATTTCAAGCCAAGATGTTTGCGAAGCCGTAACGTCACATTCAATGCCAGCGTAATGAATCGTTTTCTCGCCAATGTCTAGCAAGATAACTTTGATCGCAAGTTTAAAAAAGGAAAAAGAGCATTGAGTAGAAATTTTTGTGTTTATGGCCTTTTCAAAACATTTAGAATTGAATAAAAAAATAATTTAATGTGGGAATTGTCCATTGTAGTAGCAATTATTTGCATCTCACAATCACGCATTTCTTTTGTTATTCATTGTTAGAAATTCGTAACAAAATCAATCTTCAAGAATCTTGATGAACGGATATTGGAAACTACTCTAATATTTTGAGTTTTATTGGACATTTCTTTTTAAATAAAATACTGAAGCATTAAGTACAAAATTTATATAGTTCTAAAACATTAAAAGTTTTAACCAAATGTTAAAATGCCGGTATGCTTATTGATTACAAGTTATTTTTCAGAAAATAACAGCCTGTTATTTAAAAAATATTCATTCTCCATTTTATGCTAATTTAAATTTGTTAAATAATTCTGTATTTAACTTAAACATTTTCAATAAAAAAAAGCCAATTTTTTTTTGACAACTGTGAAATATTTCCTATCTTTCAATCATGATACACATGCTGATATAGACTTCTCTATTTCAATCAGGCCCAGGCTAGAAACAAAAGACTCAAAATTGCAAATGTAGCTAATGTAAACTTGATTTATTGATGAATACCAAGCAGGCCCGTGCTGGACCCCTTGTTAGGGCGGTGGACGGCCAGAGGGCGCCAGCACTATGCAGGGGAAGGACTACCGGGGGGTATGGAATATAATAACTAAAGAGTTAATCGCACATGATGCTGGGTTCAATATGCTTTTCTGGCAACAGGTCACCGTACGAACAGACCATCACACTTCATATATCGTACCGGTATTTGTCAAACAAAATGACCATGTATTGTTTGCTAAATTCTAATGTTCATTTGATCCATTTCAAATATTTGCAACATCTTAGGGTGAAATAAAAGACAAAGTAGTAGTTGAAACATAATTAGTGTAATTTTGGTTAACTAACACACATAGAAAATTAAGACGAGACAATTTAACACTACACACATTTCAAAATAAGTTACCAGCATTTACTACTTAATTTCTTAAGGAAAGTAACAAAAACAAATGTGTTCACAAATGTAATGTTCTTTGATTGAATTTACAAACTAAACCTGAAGCTGAAACTTAAGCTGGAGTGGCAAAGGTAATCAATAAAGGTGTCTGGATCTATGGAGTTTAAAATATCAGCTTCTGAGTGCATTAACAGTAAAGATTCTAAATTTTCGTTAGTCAAAGACAATCTCAATCTGGTTTTAATAAGTTTCAATTTAGAAAATGCTCGTTCGCAAGAAACTTGAGTCAATGGAATGGTTAGACGAAATTTATATACTTTAAGTGCGTCTGTGGGCGAGGTCAACAAAACGGAAGTAATTTGTGAATAATTATTACAAAAAGGTCAATTATGACCAAAATAATGACGCACTAATTCTGGCAGTTGGGGATTCTGAAAGCACTAAAATTTGGCACCGGTCATACAATTAGTGCGGGATAATTAACATCGGTTTAAGGCTCGAGTACATTCGGCAATAAGCTAAAATTGGGGATTTTGGCCAAAATATTGACAAGCTAATTTTGGCAGTTGGGTATTCTGAAAGCACTAATTGAGCACTACATGTTTGAATATGTGAGGCAATTAGTGCGTCTGTGGGCAGGGCCAACGAAACGGAAGTGATTAGTGAATAATTGTAACAAAATGGTCAATTTTAACCAAAATATTAACGCACTAATTCAAGCGGTAGGGGATTCTGAAAGCACTCATTGATCACTAAAATTTGGCACTGGTCATACAATTAATGCGTGATAATTTACATCAGTTTAAGGCTCGCGTACATTCGGCAATAAGCTAAAGTTGGCGATTTTGGCCAAAATATTGACGCACTAATTCTGGCAGTTGGGGATTCTGAAAGCACTAATTATGCTCAACATTTTAATATATAATGAATGATGATTGCTTTTGTGGTTGGGACCAGCAGTTTGCCTGCCTACCCTCAATTAACCTTGAATTTTATGAAAAGTAAGGACGCACTAATTTTTTGGATGATGGATTCTGAAAGCACTAATTGAGCACTAAAATTTGGTATATATTAAAAAATTAGCGCGTTTGTGAGCGGGGCTAGCGTTTCGTTGGCCCCGTCCACGCATTTCTTTATATTTCTCGGTAAATATTGATGCACTAATTTTTTTAATGGTGGATTCTGAAAGCACTAAATTTTGGTATATATTAAAAAATTAGTGCATTTGTGAACGGGGGTCAACGAAACGCACCTGTCCATTCAGTAGTAGCCTACAGTCGCAACACTCAACCCGGCCGCTCGGCAATATCAACAATAAGCCTTGTCGTAAAACTTGTCAGTTTCGAAACAGGGGGGCGCCAAAATTTCCAGGCTGGAAGGCGCACCGGGATAGGTCCCGGTGGCCCAGCACGGGCCTGATTTCAATAACTTTAGCCATTCTTAAGCTAACACAAACAAGTGCGTTTTACAGCTGCTGCAAAATCGTTTACGTATAATGCAACTGAAATGTCAATTTTATTATAGGCAGTGGTTATCAAACCCACACAGCTCAAATGGCACCAACTGTGGCTGAACTTGCTAAGCTGGAAATGGTTGCCCAAGGATACTTTATTAAGCGATATTGCAAGAAGAATGAGATCTTAGCCAGATAAGTTTGTCTTCTCTCAACTGAAATTATGTAATCTAAGAATACTTTGAATAAATTATTATTAAAAGAAACAGAGAGGAAGTCATTGTTATATTGAGAGAAATAAAAACATTTTGTAATGTAATTATGTGTGTTTGATTTTTTTGTTTCTTGTGCACTGTAAGTTTTTGATGATTGTCGCATGCTTTTATGCTTAAGATTTGTTCTTTAAACTTTTGTTGAATTGATGCCTGTACGATATTGTTTAACGTTTCATTGGTGAGCAATATATTATGCCAGAATGTGTAGCATGTGCAGAAGTTTGTGATGATGTGTTAGTAGCTATTGCGCAGGATCTGAGCTGTGAGCCTATTACCTGTAGTTTTCAGACATGTGGCTATACACTTGTGCACGACGTACATAAAATGTGTGTTTTCGTTGAGATGTGACAGCATTGCAGTTTGTTAGTAGTCTCTCACGACTGTTGTTTTGAGCATTAAGGTAGGGTCTTGACCCTAGTTATGGCCATCTTAACCCTTTCAGTCCCAGTGATGCCAATTGGAATCACATCATTTACAAATTTTTTTCTCCTCACCTTGAATTCAAATCAACGTTTTTACAATCATCAAACTATTCTCTGCTGAAATATATTTTTCTTTTTCCCCAATATATGGCTGCACGGGTTCTGTTGATGAATGAAATGAGGCTTTTTTATGTTTTCTCAATTCCGAAAAAGATGCCGAAATTAATTTCATTTTTTAAGTAATTTAAATTGAATAACTCTTTCAAATATGTTCGTATTATTTTCTTTAATATTTAAAAATTATATATTAACCATTTTTAACGAATAAATATTTTAAAATTTTAACATTTGCAATGACTGAAAAGTAATGATTCCATTTGGCATCAGTGGGAGTTAAGTACAACTCAACACCTTTTCCCGGGTATATTATTTATTTTAGATTCGAACTGTTATTGCTATTTTTTTCTAGCAGTATTCACTACGTTAAGATATATTTATGACTAAATAAAAGATTTCAAATTTTATTTGATTTATTTAGAAATGCCGAAGCGAAATAGCTTTAGACTTGTCCTATACCTAATGCCCAATGATGCCATTTGGAATCATTTTTAATTTTAATTGAAAAATTAAACAAAAAAAAATTGCTTTCAACCCTGTTATTCTGGATACCAAATGATTATATTTTATAAATTTCAGATTTTTAAAATGAAAAATAAATGATTGGGACTGAAAGAGTTAAGCATTTTTAAAGATTAACGTTTTTTTTTTCAGTACTAAAAAAGTGTTACAATATTTTAAAAATAATATCCCATATATTTCAAAGTGGGCAGAATAAGCCTGTATTTTCAAAACCATACTTTATTTTACGTAATTTAATATTTTGTGACACTTTCCCCACTTTTTCCCATTTATGGTTACTTTTGTTTCCCAGTTATGGTTACTTCAAATAATTAAGTGTACTTATGAATATTTCATTATAAATTATTTTAATGGGAAACAAATACAAATTTAGACATTGTTATATTATTACCTTTCTTTGTTCATATTTTTTGGAAACAAACTACATCGGCACAGCCAATATCAACAGTGAGCTATTTATATATTCAAAGACAACAGTTTCAGAAAACTTGTTCTGTAGAACATGTCCTTTTCAATTTTGTGGGTTTAGATAACCAACAATATCATATTTATGGTTGAAATGTCATTTTCTATACAAGTAAAACATGTTTTTCCAAATTTACGCTCTTCAAACGCTGAATCTCGAATTCCTCCTCCCAGAAAATTTCCTAATTGTGCTTCTGAGCTTGCATTTATAGGTATATAAGTTAACACATTTTTTGTTTAAAAAAAGTTGTTTCCCTTTACTTTCTCTACAGATATGCTATTTCTTTACCACTCTCTTTCACATAAAAACCATTATATAGCTATAAATATAATTGATAATTGAAAATATTTCGCAGGCAATCATTAATTTCATTGTCATAAATAAACATGTATGATTTTGTAACTGGATGTGCAATTTCTTGCAAAGATTAAATTTTATTCCTTATACCTATGTCAGATGAAAATATTTTCCTAACAAAATAAATATAAAGTAATTTAACCCTACTATTGACTTGCAAATGTTAATAGCCTACCTCTTATAAAAAGAATACTTTTTGTTGTTAAGAAAGACTGTTTTTCCAATTATGGCTATAACTGGAACTGGAAAAACAGTCTGGAAAAGGACACTAATTATGGCCTCTCGAATATTTACTTATAAAATTTATTTGCACTTATTATGACTGAAAATAATGAAACAACAACATTCTGTTTCACTTTTAAATGCTGTAAAACCTTCCAGTTATAAATAGAAATTCTGTGGTAACTGGTCCCGATTATTTCAAAAATTAACTTAAAAATGAGGTGCCATCTTACTCAGTATAAATGATATTTTAATATCGAATAGGTATTTTCTTTAAAAGTAACTTCTTTATATGATTTTTTTTTTCTTTTTTCAAATGAAATTTACATATTTTACTGTTGCAGAGGGGCCTTGTGATTTAAAATTTAATCATAAACAAAAACTACATGAAATGAAATCGATTCAAGTTAAAATATTATATTAAGACTCTAAAAAATATTTTTAAAAAAAATACTTTTATTAAAAGCATGGTATCCCCGCCGCAACATTTTTTACTAAGAAAAAGAATAAAAATAAAAGCATTATCAAACTAATGTATTTCTACTTTTAAAAAAGTATGTTGAGCTTTAGCTTGCAAATTTCTGCTTGAAATAATTTCTAAAATTAATAATTAATAATTTCTAAAAATTGTTGCAGAGGGAACATATTATTTGTTATTTCTGATATGTGCATTCCTAAATCTATTAGAAAACTGGATTTTTTAAATTTAAATGTCCAATAGATAATAGCTATCAAGGGATACCTTTTTTAGCACTTAAAAACTCAAGTTACCATATTAGGTTATGGGAGCTGGGTGATAAACATACGTATATGTAGTCAATGCAAAATTGAAATGCGGATAATGGACTACTTTCAAAAAATAATTTGATATATAATTTTTTTATTTCCTAAAAAATACTTGATACTCAATCAATAAAGTATTAAATAAGAAAACGCCTTTAAAATATGGAAAAAACACCAATGAAAAAATGTCACGAGTTTAGAAAAAAAATTTAGTTCACAATTTCAAATAGAACTGAAAGCCAAGAGCGTTTAAGATGGGGGAAGAATAAAAAACTAGAGGGAAAGCTAAAATTAAGACATCTTTAGAAATATCTATTAAAAAAGAAAGATTAAGAAAGGCAAACTGGAGAAAGGGGAAATGCTTAATTCGGCAAGAAAATTCTCCAGTCTATTCCTCTCCATCAGCACTTGGGAAAATATGTTGCTAAAGTGAAACTAAAATCTTCAAGAAAATCTGAAAAGAAGTTAGCAGCAATAGCTAAAGTAATTGCAGATTTGTCGCCATCCTAGAAAAATCGTTTGCTGCACTAACCACCTTTGAAAAAATCACACCTTTGCCAGATCCAAAAGACAAGATCAACTACTTTGCCAGAAATTTGAAAGTACAATTATTTTTTGAGAGAGATGACCATTAGTAGACTGTGTTCTGGACAACTAGATATTGTGATTATTTCAAAATGATAAAGCCAAAACAAGTATGCAAAAACATATTTATTACAAAAGGCGAATTAATACTTGATTGTGCATTGGGGCACATCTCAAAAGTCGATGACAGAAATCTGTATATCTTGCACTCTTTTTTTTACGTAAACCTTTAGATAAAGATAAATGAAAAGTTTTGACTAATTCAGTGCTTACACTTACAGAAGAAGAAAAAAGAATAAAATGTCAAATTCACCATGTTTATGTGGGGAAAAAAAGATAATCTATGTTAAGATTTATATCAAAATGACATCTGCAATGGGGCAATCTCCTTAAGAAGCTTTGTTGTAATTAAACTTAAAAGTTTTAGAAATAAGGATAGATTATTTGTAGAACAAGTTGCTGTAACTGAAAAAAACATTAAAGTTATATTTCTCAAAAAGTGCAATGAATCGGTAACAGTGTCTCTGAAAAAGAAGGCGGGAGTTGGATCTGCCGTTCACAAGTCATGAAAAACTTGTCTGAACGAACATTTGATGAAAAAAAAAATCAATTGCAAGTTTTCAGAATGTATAGCCAATGTCTACAAATAAACCCTTTGATGATAAAAAGTAACATTTGTAATGTTCCATGCGTTATACAAAAAGGCCACTATATTCTGTCCGCAATGTGGAAACACAATATCAAAAAATAAATTATAAGTGAAATAGATTTCAGATTTTTTTTCATACTTTTTTTCTCAGTAACTATCAATAATTCAAATATTTTTTTTTACTTATCTAACTAAACTGATAGAGCAGAGATTCCAGCTGATAAGTGAAAAAAGTTAAATTTTCCAGTCCCCTCAGCAACAGCTTGTTTTAATTTTAAAATAAATTAATTTATGCAAAAAAAATATTACTATATTACTTTTTTTACAAGCTTATCTTGACGGTATAGTGGTTAGCGTGCTGGCTTCTAGACCGCGAGGTTGCGGGTTCGAGTCCCGTGTTGGCATGGATGTTTGTAAATGTATGTTGGTTTGTTAAATGACGAAATGTTTCGGCGCATTATAGCCCTCGTGTTGCTGACGGCGCCAGATAATCTGAATACAACCAACCAACCAACAAGCTTATCTTGTCACAAGAACTTAATTAAAAATATTAAAAAAAAAAACATAATATTCTTTACATTATTTAAATGAGAAATGTAAAAACGATCAAAAATGACCCCTTCCCAAAAAGATTATGTGCCACTGAATTGCCCAATAGATTTGATGGCTTGAAGATTATGGAAGTTTATGATTTTTAATGAAATTGCTAAGAACTCCATCTCACAATGCTGCCAGCAACAAAAAAAATCCTTACTTGTCACCTATTATGATCAGCCAATTTTACAACTCTATGCGCCGCCAGGGGGTGCACTTGTACCCCCCCCCCCCCCGATTCTTGAAAATTAAAAAAAAAAAAAAATGGAGAAAAAGTGTGAATTCCAAAAGCACATATGCAATTTATGTTTTTATGTTACGATGGAGTATTTGTTTTTCTATTATTATCGTCTTTTCTATGTCGTTTTTTATAGCTACTTGCATGACGATTTTCTGGCGCCTGTTGTCTAGAATTATTGGAAGCTGATTAGAAGTATTTATTCCTTTTATTGTATAATTATTTCTTAAAATGTGACCCCCCTGCAAAAATTCTTGGTGGCGTCCATGTTTACAGCCCATATAAAGTAGCTAGTCTTGTCTTGTCAAAATATGAAATTTAATTAGGTAACCCTCTTTCTTTCAAGCTTATAAAAACATGATAAAATTTGTGAAAGTGGCTATAACAGAGAACTCTACCCTACGACCTACCTTACGTGTGCCTTTAGGATCACCGCAAGAGGTGTCTCCAGATGGAAGACAATTCCAGTAATGAGCTACCCATGCTAATAAGCCCATTTGACAGCTGCGAAGTTAGAGCACTTGCCTTGCATGCCAAGTAATTGTGGTATATTGTTCGAAACGATATTTTTAAGGTTTAGAAATAGTTAAAGCACAAAGCCTCTAATTTAGAAACAAAATTAAAATGCAGCCTATAATTTTAAGTTTAGCTGATAATTTTGAATAATTTTAAAACATTAATACATCTATTAAATTAATATAAAAACTTAATGTTCAAGATTTATTTTAAAATAGATTATAACTTATTCTATTTATAGTATTCATACAATTTTTTCATTTACAAAATCACTCAGTCATGTTATACCAAAAATATATATTTCATTTACTGAATTATTTTCTTAAGAAATAATAGAAGGAAAACTAGATTCTTATTTATTCCTGTTTAAAAACAAATTTGAGATTTAATAGTTAGTTCAATACAACAGCATTAAACTTTTTTATGTCATTTTCTTGCATTCACCATCATTTTATAACTATATTACATTTTCAATAAATTCTTTTTAAAAAAGATATATTTAAAATAGAAAACTTTTGGTTAAAACTTGAAGTTATTTACAACATCAAATAATTTAAAGTGTATTTTTAATTATAAATAAACACATAAAAAAAAATTTAAAATTACTCTTAAAAAAAAAAATTTAAAAATTGTTTTTTGTTTTTTTGAGAAAAAAAAACACTTGGTTTAAATCATGGCGACCCGGTAAGAATCAATGTTTGCTTCATATATTACACTTTTTTAAAGAATATCTTTAAATTATTCCCCAGTCAAATACAGAACCTTTTCAATCTACTGATCAAACCTGATCTCAATCTGCGATACTTCTCACTCATAAAATTTCTAAGGTTTAATTCTTTTACAATTATTCTACCGTAGAAAGAAAACTTAGAATTTCTATTTGAAAGAAGAGACAATTTTAAGCAACAATCTGTATACTTTTTAACATAAACTTTCATTTCTAGAAGATGTGATTGAAAATTGTACACTACATTTAAAGTGTCTTTATAGAAACTTAATTCAGTAAACTTAACAGATACTTTTATGAAAAGTATTTTAATTACGACATTAGCCACCTTAGAAACGAAATTTTAATGTTTAGCTACAAGTTGTGTTGTTGGAACATTAAAATTAAATCCTCTACTTACAATCATGCTAACTATTTAAACAAGGATTGTCAACTTGTTAATGTGAAAAATCATTTTCTTAGTTTTAATCAGTAACAAACATATCAATAGCTTGACTGACACATGTCAGATCATTCTGTTAATGATGGATGCAACAAAGAAATACCTCAAACATCATACTCGGTAAATAGAAATCATACTTAGTAAATACACAGATATGTCTTAGATACCTCAAAATTGAACTTTCATTGAGAGAAAAAATGTTTTGCATAATTTTCCAGTTTTAAATTTCAATAAGTTTGTAGTTATTTCATAAGAAATGATTATAACCAGCAAGTAATACCTTTACATTATGCTACACTCGAATAAATTATTTCTTAAAGAAATCATTTATTATAGGTTTTATTTATTTTTAGATGACTTTGCTATGCACTTTCTTTCAAGGTCTTGGCATTTATTCTCATTAAATTTTTAACCTTTAATTCATGTGTGTTACCTTTCAAAATTCTGAACAATCAAAGAATTGTTTCTCATAACAAATATATTTAATACAATCATTTTGATAACTCTAAAATTACCTTCATCGACAACTGTCAAGCCTATCAGCAGATTATCACAAGTCATCTCACAGTTGACAGTCAATGTGTTATTTTAATGTGATTGCATTTTCCAAAACTTATTTTTCAATATTTTCCAAGGCATTCAGTCTAAAAAAAACTTCACGACACACTTTTTTTTCAGAAAATTAGTTCAAAAGTTCAAATGGCAAGATATTATTATATAATAGTGAAAACATATCAAGATACAATTTTCTTTTTTACTTTATTCAGATAATCAATAATATAGACTTGTTATTAAAATACAAAATTGATCAAAGAATTTGATGAAAATCATGGGCTAATCCTGTAGTAAAATTTTGATTTCAGTTTCTGCAACGATGCTGTAATCTATATGGGTGCCCCTGGTTCAAAACACGAAACTATAAAGCGCAAAATTATGGCAAAAATTACAAAATAAAAAATCATACAACAATTACTTCTTGTAAAAATGCTTTCAAGGATTGAATTTGCACCATTCTGGTTGGATGAATCGGGAAATCGACCTTCCTGTAAATGGAAGGCATCTCTTAAGACTTCCACTGCTTCGTTGTAACTTGCACCAGCATCGGATATGGACAATCCCAACACGCATTTAGTACGCAGGGTATCCAAATGCTCACATTTCAAACCACTATTAGCATAGATATCCTTCAAAATATCTAATGCTTTACCATATTGACGTTGATTGTACAATGCAACACACATGCTTTGCATTTTATCTGCAAGGTATGTAGCCACTTCGGTGTGCTCTTTCCCCAAGGCCAAAGGAGTTTTACCATCATTGTCAACAGCATTGAGATTGGCTCCATTTTCTACAAGGTATTGAACATTATTCAATATTCCACAGCTTGCAGACCTATGCAGCACTGTTTTACCAAATTTATCTTTATCCTCAATACCTGAACCTTTGCTAAGGAGAAATCCAATCATCTCTTTATTATCGATATCTGCTGCAATATGTATAGGCTTATTACAATAAATGTTACCAATGTTAACATTTGCTCCTCTACTAACTAAATATTTTGCGGCTTCTAAGCAACTTTCCCAAACAGAATAGTAAAGAGGTGTTCGACCGGATCCATCACCATCATCGACACCTGCACCATTATCCAGAAGGATCTGTATGATCTCTACATTACCTTCTTCAGCAGCCACATGTATGGGTTTCTTACCCATACATTTGTCCTTGGTGTTTATATCAGGTTTGTTTTGAATTAAGAACTTCACTATTGCCACATTGCCTTTCCAAACGGCATAGTGTAGCAGTGTCCAACCACACTTATCAGTCTCGTTGACACTCGTACCATTATTTAACAAAAACTCAACAGCCTTAATATGGCTTTCCCTAACAGCAATGTGCACAGCTTTCCTACCACAAATCTTTTCTTTTGCATGGATATCAGTGCCTTTTTTTATTGCATCTTGTAAAGAAGGCAAATCTCCATCATAAGCTGCATGGTGAAGCACTGTCCACCCGTTTCTGTCAACACCATTATGCATAAAAGCTAATTTTACATCAGAAATAATAAAATCTTCTAATATGAATTGTCCCTGTATGATTTTAATCGAGAGAGCTTCAGGTGGATCTTCATCATTTGTATAATACAAGATTCTTCCATGTTGAGAAATTTCTTTGTGAGAAGTTGCTCTCATAATTTTCTGCTTCTTTCCAGGGTTAGACAGCACATAAAAAATTTGAACACATGTCGTTTTCTGCAATCTGACTAAGAGAAAGTCATCCTCAAAGCAATTCACAAGATCCTTTAATTTCTTAGAAGCATCTTCAGGAATGGCATTTCCGGAACCAGAAAATATAATATGGCCGTAATCGCTTATGTCACAAGGACCCTTGGATTGTGCCAAAAATAATTCTTTCTTATCGTGATCAACCAGGAGAACGAACCAAAGATTTTCAGCTTCACCTCGAACCGTAAATGTATGATTCTGAAGTCTATTATCAACAACTCTAATGCATTTTCTTCGAGCTTTTTCTAATGCATCAAACCAGGTCGATGATTGCCGATCGTTATTCATAGAACTACGTTGCATGGTATAGTATGACTTGACAACGATGGTGAATTCAAAATACTTTAATAATATCTTTCCAAATAATTTACTTTTATACTGACTGACTGATTTGGGATGTTGGAGTTCCGACGGCCGGAACGGCCGTGCAACCTCCAAGATAAAAGTAAAAGAAACATAACATAAGAACTGCTATTAAAATCACATAAGTTTTACAATGGGAAAAATTTCAAGGAGGTTAGAAGAGAAGGAGGTGTGAGCAAGCTGGAAAACTATTCGAAACCGGTTGTACCTATGAAGCAGGTTTATCGCCGTTTTTGCCAAGCAACTAAGCCCTTTTCGACGCCAAACTCCCAACAGCGCCAAGCTTAGTTGATTTTCTACACCAGCGGTTCCTACCCCACGGACCGCGAGTAGCGTGGTACTGGGCCGTGGACGCTGGTAGAGGCCGAGATAAATATTATCGGAGCTTCAGGGTTTAAGATGGAAACAATCGAGCCACTCGATTGTATTTTTCGATGTTGTAACGAGTGAATAACATCGATAGTGAATAATGCGTGAATTAAACAGCATGGCTAAGTTTTAATCTAGATATTGACTCTCTCATTGACGGGGGATAAACAATGTCAAAAATTCCGATGATTTTTTTTTTTTTGAACTTTGGTCACTTGTTTTTTAGTTGTCTAATTGTTGTAACAGCCAAGTGCAATAAAGTTCCTCACTTTATAAAAAAATATAATTTAATTTTTTGTGTACAGTATATTTTTTTCAAATATAGATAGTTGATCCGAACAACTAAAAAGGTTAGAAACCGCTGTTTTATACAATATAATTTTTCTCTTTGTCAAAGAGAACTTCTTCTGTCCCCCCCAATCCCCTTCTCCCAATTTGTTTGGGAAGTTGTTTTGCGGGAGAATCTTTGTTGAGTTAGTATTATTTTTGTAGCTTTTATTATTCTAAAACAATTATAAAATGGGCTTGTTTACTGTTTAACATTGCTTTATAAGCAGTGGCGTTATTGACTTGATGATACTTTTGTATCGATAAACAAAATTCTTCTAAAAATCATTAAAAATTTTTTTTCTGAGAATAGCGATTTGACCATACAAGTATAATATACGAGAAGGTTGAAAAACAAATAATAAGATGTAATATGTAGGTGCAAATTTGGAAATTATGGTAAGTCACAATATGTTTCAACTTATATCAAATGATTGTATTTCATTTGTTCTGACAGTTACTTACAAATTATTACCTTTTTTAAAAAATTGTTCATATAAATTTCGATTTTGTGTGTGTGTGACCTACAAATCTGCGAATGCTAATTAACCCTCTTACCGTCATCCAATCAGGCAAACCAACCTGATGGCGGTGTGGTTAGCGCTCTGGCCACTCATGCCAAAGGCCGGGTTAGAATCCGGGTTTTGCCATGGATGTTCGTTGTGGTTCAGAATCCACGTTAAGCTGTAAATCCTGGCCTGATTAGCCGTTATTGTGCATAAAAATAGGTCGTTGAGCGAACCAACCCTAGTAGCAATCACTGCATGGCGTTTCGTCGGCCAATGATCGGAATTCATCAAAGTCATCGGCGATTCCCCAGACTGATCTATAAACACACCCGTATTTCCTCGTCTGCCGATGACCCTAAACTCATCGGGAAAAGATATCTTCCCAATATCGGTGGCCGGTGAAATTTCGGATTATCGTTTTTTGATCGGCGAAAGATATCGGAACGACATCGACAGCCGATAAAAAACTTATGTTTCTTTTTCTTGCAATTCCACTGAATTAGAGGCGATCCTTGAATGTATTTCAAATTTAAATCAAGTATACAATTTGCTAAACATTTCGCTTTGGCAATAAGTGAAAAATATTTTAAAAATATGTGTACGAAAATTTTTAAATGTAAAAATATATTTTGAAAAAATGCAAACCACATAGTTATATATTGCTTATCTAATACGTCAATAAAATCCATAAATACATTTTTTTTTATAGTGTAAAAAAATATAGGAACAATTTTCTAAAATTAAAAATAAATTCTCATTTCAATTTCAATATAAAATAAAAATATAGTCCTTGTTTTTAAATAGTTTTCATTATAATTTGCCGAACTCATTTTGGTCCGTTTTTTAAACATCTTTTAATTAAAATAAAAATATGTTTATATGTTTCAAAAAGTTAATCAAACTAAATATAGTTTTTTAAAAAAATTAAAAATGAAATATATTTTTTTAAATGTCAAAATTATTAAGTAAACTCTTAAATTGCATTTAAAAAAATATCATAATATGTACACGTCAATTAAAATTTTCCAAAATAGATGGCGACACTATTTATTATGAATACAAAAACTAAATATGTTTTCATATGGGATATATATACTTTTTTGCTATAATAAATAAATTAATATTATTTTCCCAAATTTACGGAGGATTTGCTATTTTCCAAAAATTCCCCATATATAAAAAAAAAATGTCGGTCAATTTTCTTGCAAAGTCTGTATGATAGTAGAGTTTTGTACTACAATACAATTGCTATACCAAGAATCGCTAGTACCATATCAGTCCAGTGGCCAAGTTACCGCGCTTCGGAAACCAACATCCATGGTTCGATTCCAGGGTAAGTAAATTAGACAATTCTGGCGTGAGTAATTTGATGGTGTTATATCTTCGATTTGTACTCTTAATATGTCACTAGAAATACTACAATATAAGAATTACGCGCTCTGGGAAAATATTTTAGTTTTGCATTATTTTAACTTGTCGTTTTTAATATTCGATACTTACATCTTTATAATTATTTAATGTTTATTAATTGGTATTTTCGACAAAATAACGACCGTTTCGATATTTCTTGAGAGCAAAATTTTCCTCGGCCTTCAAACGAATTCTTGCCGGCTTCTCCTCGAATTCGATCAGTTTCCGGACATCGGCCAATGGCCGGCCACGGGGACAAAATGGATTAGTTGCCAAGGGAAAGATAAGTTTAGGGTGAGTTTCCGGTGAATCGCCAATCATCGGCGATTCACCTGGGGATGGAATTCCGATCATCGCCCGAGGTAAAATTGCTACTAGGGAACCAACCAATCGGGTGAAATTGGTCACATAGATTCGTTATCGATGACAATGCATTATTAAGTTTTGGGGGCTGTCACTAAAAGACCGCTATTGCAGACACTACATTGTCACTTCTAATGATTTTTTTTTTATTAGCACCCGTTCTGTCATCCAGTCGAAATGAAACTTTGCAGATTGATTTGATATAGATTCCAATACATTGTATCAAGTTTTGGGGGCTGTCACAGACACTCAAAAAGATCGCTTTAACACAGGCTTCTATTATCGTTTCTGAATGCTAATAAATCCACTTACCGTCATCCAATCGCGCTGAAATTTGATAGACAGATTCATTTTCGCTAAGAATGTATTATGTCAAGTTTTGGGGACTGACACTATTATAAAAGAATGCTTTTACACAAGCAACTATCGTCGCTTCGGATGACATCACACTTCATCCAATTGGACTGAAACTTACCAGATAGACTCGCTGTGGATGAAAATGTATTCAAGCAAGTTTTGAAACTAGTAAATATTTCGGAATAGAAGTTGTTTTTTCCCCTTAGTGATCAAACATTATCAAAACTTGATCTGAGTTCAGTGACTTAACACATAAAACATATATATAAAGGATTTATATTAGAAACTTTGTTTTTATGAGTTATAATAGTAAAAAGACTTCTTGAATTTAAGATGTTAATGAGATAAATAATTAAATCATCGAACAGTTTATTTCTTTCTGTACTTCAGATATTTACCCTTTAATAAGATTACATTATTAAATAAAACAAAAGGTGGTTCCTCTAATCTGGAGCCGTAATTTCTGTGTAGTTTGTAAAAGTTTAGATAAATCTGTTAATTTTTAATTCTGAGTTTTATTATGTAGGTTTATATAATAATGTCAATATAAACTGATGATAATAATTATTGTTAACCGTTTCAGTGCTTTTTGAAAGCTTTTTTTTTTATTTGCGTTGAAGAATTTTCTCTTCTAATTGGTAAATAAATAAAAATTATAATATTATTTAGTACAGTGCATTATATTTTAAAGGATAGTGTTATGCATGAAAAAAGTTATTCATTACTGAACTGAGAATTTTATTATGAGTCTAATTTATGAACAGAAGAAAATTTATAACAAAAGATACATGAACATTGGAAAAAGTTTAAAGTGGCATCCGATAATGCCGCAACAAATGTGACAGATCTTGCAGTAAAGAAATTGGCAGGATTTTTTTTTTCATTACTCTTCTTTTATCAATTTTTTCTTACAATATTCGAGTTTAATATTGATTTCTGGCGAATTACAGTATTGAAATTATTCTTAATTAATTACTTTTGTGAGCATTTTTTATTGAATTCAGTATTTTAATCACGTAAAATATTCCAAAAACACATCAGGGCTTCATAAGTAATAATATAATTTAAACCAAAGCAACGTAGAGAATATCTGATTACCCATGATATTACAATAATCATGTTTTGTAAAACTATTTTAGTACAATTCGAATCGAAAAAGAGCTTCCAAAGTTTTCAATAGAATCAAATTTTTGTCCATTATTCCTTTTCTTTTCAAACATAAAGTTCGAAATCCAAATACCTGAAGAACTAAAAAAAGAAGCCGCCTTGTTCATCAACAAGTCGTAAAACTTCGGCGTACAAGTCACAATAGCAGGGGGCTTTTCTCTGCTCCTATTCCTCCCTCAGGCCATGGAGTGATAATGGACTTGCTTTCGGACCTTTTTGTACCCTACTATACCCATCGTCCGTTACAAATTATCAAAGAGGGGCGACGCTGTTGTCACCCGCCACCAAGGGGGGGAAAAAACCTGCTCTCGCATCTCGTTTCATGCCCACCCACGGAGTTGACAGCGGAACCTCAATTGCCCTTTACAAATTAGCACCGAGAAGTCT
The DNA here is from genome assembly GCA_963978545.1 of Linyphia triangularis. Taxonomy (NCBI): domain Eukaryota; kingdom Metazoa; phylum Arthropoda; class Arachnida; order Araneae; family Linyphiidae; genus Linyphia; species Linyphia triangularis. The sequence continues at coordinate 16,652,381 of OZ021728.1, forward strand.
TCAAAAGTATGTCATTGTAAAAGCTACGGTTTAGATTTCAGCGGACATTCGGAATTTGACGCACGGAAAACGAAATAATCAATCGAATTAAACAACCAAAAACTTTAATTAATATTTTTTAATTATTTTTTAAGCTTTTTTTATAAAGTGATTTTAAATAAGGGTAGAGCTCTGAAATTTTCGACATTAGTAGATCTTGCCTTCTAATTTTGATTTTCTTAAACAAAATGCTAACATTTTATTTTAATTTTTTTAAAAAGTTTTTAAAGTTTTTCTTTGTAAAGTGACTTCAAATAAGCGTAGAATACGAGTTTCAGTGAGCGAAGTGAACATATGCTTGCGCAATAATTAACCTTCCAGTGAACAAAACAAGCCGGTGCGGGCGTAGCAAAGAGCGAAGGGAGCTTGTATTTGCGTAGCAACTAACCTTTGAACGAGTGAAGCGAGCCAGTTCTTATGTGTCAATAAACTTTTCAGCCAGTGAAGCGAGCTGTTTTTGTATTACAATTAAACTTCCAACAGGCGAAGCGAGCTTGGTTTTGCGTGGCAATGAACCTCTCTGCGAGTAAAGCCCCAAAAGCTGAGATGAGACCTATACACCAATGATGGATATCCGCAACGAGGAACAACGCAGCTACACTGTAAATGCTGGTGTCTTAAATTTAGACACAAAATGTCTGAAAAATTCATTTCAGACACATTAAGTGACTTAATTGGCGTAGCATTGATCCATTTCAGACATAACACGTGTCTGATTCTTTCTGAAATCACATTTAGACACACTTGGTGTCTTAAATGTAGACAGAAAACACCATATTAAGACATTTTGCGATTCAGACACCTAACATAATAAGACAACTAATGTCTAAGACACCAAACACGATTTAAGACATCATGTTTGGTGTCGTCGACTTTTTCATCAGTAATTCATGATGGGGGTATTTTTTCCGATTCAATTATACGATTTCAGGTGAAGGAAACACTGTAAATAAACAATGGAATAGATAAACGTAATTGCAATATGCAAAATAATTTATTTTTATTTTAAGAATTTTATTTGTATTTTAAGATTTTTTTATTTGTATTTTAAGATTTTTTTTAATTGTATTTTAAGATTTTTTTATTTGTATTTTAAGAATATATCACCAAAAGCGACTTAAACACTCAAAGGAATGGTCAAAATAAGACATTTGGATTTTAAGACAGGAAACGTCTGAAATGTACGACTATATAGCGAAACTTCAAAATTTTCTTTAACCAATGAAATAAGAGAAGGTCTTTTCGAAAAGCATTTGGCGCATGCGCTGTGTAAAGAATCTTGCTTCATTTAAACGTAATACTGTTTGTATTTTTCGCGTCTCGTACTTGGCGCTTATGTAGCGTTCGATTACACACAAAATGGTTGTAAACTATTCTAAAATGGTTGCTTTCCTTCTTTTTAAGTGGCAGAAATAGACAGTCGGTAGTTCCAAAAAACAAATACTTTCCTATTTTAACTTTAATGTTAATATCCTTTAATCTTGTGCTTTTGTTTAACTGTGCTTAAGAATTCTTTTGGAAGCGTTCCTTTATTCAACATGGAGCATTTCTTGAGATGAAGCCGTTGCCTTACTAGAAACTAATGCGAACCCCTTTTTGAACTATTTAGATTGGCTTTATATTTAATAGGTCAATGAATTAGTGAAAAATGGGGTACCGTGTTACAGTAAGTGTTATTCAATAATACACTTATTTTCAGTGTTTTTATAATACATTTTAATTGATCTAGTATTTCTAAATGACACCCACAGAATTCTAAGTTTTCTGTTTTTACATTCAGTTATATTTTTATTGGTTTTGTTGCATATTACAAGTACTATATAATGGGAATATATTTGGCATGGGATTTGGTATAATCTGAATAACATTTATTCTTGGTTCTCGATGGCAGCAATAAAATTATGAAAATCAACGCTACAAAATAATTTGTGAAACATTTAATAGTTGTCAAAATGAAGAATTTTTTTCTACATATGTTGTTCAAACATTTTTAAATAATATTTTAGCAAAAAAGCTCATAATAATTTACTTATAATCACTTATATAAAACTCGGTTAAATAAAAATTTTCGCAGTGAGTTGAATTGTGGTAGCTCATAAAAAATCTTATAATGCAAAAAAACTTTATTTTAGTTTTATTTCTAATAAATGTCTATATACTGCATTAAATATCAGATTTCACAAAATAATAAAAATAAGTTTTTTATGCGTTAGTTTGTTGAACGTATGAAAATTTGCATTTTTTTAAGTAATAATCTAATTAAAAATTGAATTGCATAGATTTTAATAATATTTTTGTTTTGTATGTACTTTATGTTATGTAATTGACGTGAAAAATTTCAATTCTACATCTTTGTTTTTTAAACGAAGCATAAAATTTTTGGAAAAATCAACGTTTTGAGAAAACTCGAGAAAACTATAGAAATTTTAATAACTTGCATGTTTTTCAAATTTAATGTGCTCTACCTCTGTATTTTGAAGCGGCCATCTTTATTCTAATGCCTTTTTTTTATATTAAATTTTTTAAAGTTTTTTAAATGCCCTCTCTAGTCTTCTCAGCGATTAACGGGTTGAAATGCGTTGTACGCCTCCCACTTTGGTGACTTTGTAAAATGCCGCCAAGTTGTATTGACACTTCCACTGAATTGAACTTAAGGTTTGCCAAAATGGGTGCCAAGTTGTAATGGAACCATATAGGCACCAGGTTACCATATTTGACGCAAAATCACAAAAAAAAGGAGAGGGGGCTTATAACGCATTTTAACCGATTAACAAAGTGTCGCAGTGACAGGGAAAACTGTTGTAAAAAGGTTCTATCCTCAAAATTACAGGAATTAAGAGCATACCAAAATTTGGGAAACCAACTTTTACAGAAACACAAAAAAAAAATTGTGTGGAACTTACATACTTTTCAAATTTAATATGCTCCTCCTCTATATTTTGAAGTATCTCCTTACATACTTCTAATGCCTTCTGTTTTACTTGTTTATTTTTATGCATCTTTTGAGGTATTTTTTAAATGCCCTGTATCTGCTTCAGCTATTCGACAATAATTGAAGCGTCATAGTGTTATAATCACTGCTGTTGGGTAGTGTTATTATAGGGGAATGTTATAACCCGGTAAAATTCCCAAATGGGGAATAATTAGATTACAACTGCTTGATCCATCATTACCATAAATTTATGTTGCCATATAATGTATCCGAAGCATTTTTAGACTCGCCAGTGCAACGCATAGTACTATAAACCAGGTGCATGCTTACATTACACTTGTTATTTGTCCTTGAAGTTGACATGAAAAAAGCAACTGAAAACTATGATACAATCTTAGAAGCCAAAACTTTTCTATTTGAGATTCAGCCCAATACAATGTCTACTATACCAATGCATATATTTTACAATAAGTCCCTGTTACTATCTCTTACTTGGATATATTAATAGTTGTTGTTTTACAATCTCATGCATACATTTACCAGGAAAGTGTAACATAGTCAACAAAAAGTTATGAGCAACATGGTAGTAATATAGTAATTTTTACTTTTTTTTAAATAAAACTTTTTAATATTAAATTTGAATTGGTTTGTGTAAAAATTTGTCCAACATCTGAAAGGTACCATAAACAACCTATTCAGACACATCAACTGTCTGAAAATATCCCCAATTCAGACACTCCAAATGTCTGAAAACACCCCATTTTAAGACACTTCATGTGTCTTAAAGATTAAGACACCATTTTTCGTCTTAAAACAGTGCCACTTGTTTAAGATACTTTTGTGTCTTATTTTAAGACATTTCAATTTGCTGTGTAGTGTAAAATATTTCCAATAGATTACGAAACGATTAAATTACGTAGTGTGCAAAGGTAAAAAAAATATTGTATCCATTTTTTAAAATATTAAATCCATTTTTAAAATTTTCATCCACAACGAGTCCATCTGCCAAGTCTCAGTTCAATTAGATGACGGCAAGTGGGTTAATTAGCCCTTTGAATATTTTTCCTCGGTAACTTTAATAGTAGAAGATTTCAGTCATTAAATATTGCTAAAATTGAACATGTTTGAATTAAGCTTTGTGTCTGGATAATATCCTAGTAGCAATCACTGCATGGCGTTTCGTCGGCCAATGATCGGAATTCATCAAAGTCATCGGCGATTCCCCAGACTGATATATAAACACACCCGTATTTCCTCGTCTGCCGATGACCCTAAACTCATCGGCAAAAGATATCTTCCCAATATCGGTGGCCGGTGAAATTTCGGATTATCGTTTTTTGATCGGCGAAAGATATCGGAACGACATCGACAGCCGATAAAAAACTTATGTTTCTTTTTCTTGCAATTCCACTGAATTAGAGGCGATCCTTGAATGTATTTCAAATTTAAATCAAGTATACAATTTGCTAAACATTTCGCTTTGGCAATAAGTGAAAAATATTTTAAAAATAAGTGTACGAAAATTTTTAAATGTAAAAATATATTTTGAAAAAATGCAAACCACATAATTATATATTGCTTATCTAATACGTCAATAAAATCCATAAATACATTTTTTTTATAGTGTAAAAAAATATAGGAACAATTTTCTAAAATTAAAAATAAATTCTCCCCATTTCAATTTCAATATAAAATAAAAATATAGTCCTTGTTTTTAAATAGTTTTCATTATAATTTGCCGAACTCATTTTGGTCCGTTTTTTAAACATCTTTTAAGTAAAATAAAAATATGTTTATATGTTTCAAAAAGTTAATCAAACTAAATATAGTTTTTTAAAAAAATTAAAAATGAAATATATTTTTTTAAATGTCAAAATTATTAAGTAAACTCTTAAATTGCATTTAAAAAAATATCATAAAATGTACACGTCAATTAAAATTTTCCAAAATAGATGGCGACACTATTTATTATGAATACAAAAACTAAATATGTTTTCATATGGGATATATATACTTTTTTGCTATAATAAATAAATTAATATCATTTTCCCAAATTTACGGAGGATTTGCTATTTTCCAAAAATTCCCCATATATAAAAAAAAATGTCGGTCAATTTTCTTGCAAAGTCTGTATGATAGTAGAGTTTTGTACTACAATACAATTGCTATACCAAGAATCACTAATACCATATCAGTCCAGTGGCCAAGTTACCGCGCTTCGGAGACCAACATCCATGGTTCGATTCCAGGGTAAGTAAATTAGACAATTCTGGCGTGAGTAATTTGATGGTGTTATATCTTCGATTTGTACTCTTAATATGTCACTAGAAATACTACAATATAAGAATTACGCGCTCTGGGAAAATATTTTAGTTTTGCATTATTTTAACTTGTCGTTTTTAATATTCGATACTTACATCTTTATAATTATTTAATGACTACTTTACGACCGTTTCGATATTTCTTGAGAGCAAAATTTCCCTCGGCCTTCAAACGAATTCTTGCCGGCTTCTCCTCGAATTCGATCAGTTTCCGGACATCGGCCAATGGCCGGCCACGGGGACAAAATGGATTAGTTGCCAAGGGAAAGATAAGTTTAGGGTGAGTTTCCGGTGAATCGCCAATCATCGGCGATTCACCTGGGGATGGAATTCCGATCATCGCCCGAGGTAAAATTGCTACTAGGGATAGAACGTGAGTAATAAAGGCTACTGATAATTCTAACGTAAGGCAATAGAAACGTATGTAAAAACTGCCGTTGTCTGACAGTACCAAAACTTAATAGAAAGCATTGTCATAGACAACGAGTGCGTCAGCCAAGTTTAAATGTTTAATCTCATGATAGGAAAGGGGTTTATAAGTAAACCAAAGCGTCAATAAAAAGAATTTTGTAAAAGTGGCCTTTTAGTGGTAGTGACTCGCCTAAAAATTTGATGGAATGTATTGTCATCCAAATTGAATCCATCTGCCAAGTTTCAGGTTGATGGGTGGATGGCAAGTGGGCTAATTAGTCCAATAGTAGCGTGTGTAAAAGCAGTCTTTTAGTGATAGTAATAGCCCCCAAAACTTAACTGAGTGCATTGTCATCAACATCGAATCAATCTGATAAGTTTTTTTCTCGATTGAATGACGGCAAATGTGTAATTAGCCCTCCATCGATTTGCACGTCTCATACAAAATCGAAGTTAGTGTGAGGGATTTAAAAACCGTTGAATATTGCTTAATTATTAGCTGTGAAGAGTAATACGCATACCATTTGATAGTTCAGGTCTTGAACTATAGCCTACAACCACAGAAATTGCTTTTTTAAAAACTATATTAAAAATTTGGCAGAATTTCAAAACCTACCCACGTTTTTTCCCGTAGAAGAGCGTACTAAAAAGTCGGTTTGTATAGGCTTAGTTCAAGTGAGATTAGGGTTGCCAAAGTCTGCTTCTTCGCGCCAATCTTGCTCGGACCTCCTCTCTCTTCTAACCTCCTTGTCTTATACCCATTGTTGCCAGACTGAAATTTACACGTGGCACGAATCTTCCTACCAGCTGCAAACCCTGATTGGTGGAAATAAACATCGCGGAAAGGTTACAATCTGGCTGCAATTTAACTCAGCCAAAATGTTTCTCGATGCCTCAACTTGGCTAAAAAAATATTTTTTGTGGTTTCAACTATGGTTACTAGAGTTGTTCTGTTTTGTTTATGTATGTTATCAGAAGCAGGTAGCCGGGAAAAAATTTAATGTTCAAGTAATTAGTTATTCAAGATTAAATTTAAGTCATTAGAAAAAAGATCAAACTTGCATGGGATTGTATTCTTTAAACCTATTCATATTATGAACAACTTTTTCAGAAGAACAAATTTAAAGCATTTGTTACGGATTTACCACTTTTTCAATGTGAAGTATAACTAATTTTGTTTAAGTGTTTGGTATTCTGCTATTATCCATACTAAAGGATATCACAGCTCAAAAAATACTTTTTAGATTACTTATGTGCTCTGAAACTTGACATTTGCTAAATTTTAATTTGTTAAAGAGCTGGGATTTTAATTTTAAAAATAGTTATTTTAAGTGTTCTTTTAATTCATTCAACATACATAATAGATTTGAGTTCAAAGAATTAATTTTTAATGAATAAAAATATATGGCTGCTCCATCTTTTAAATGATTTTGCATATACTTATACACATACTTTTTTTAATGGAAGTATATTCCCAGGTGAGTTAAAATATTTATCAGAAATTAGTACATTTTAAATTTTAAAGAAATTATTTACCTAGCATGTAAATAAAGTGTGATTTCTTGCTTTTTTTATGTAATATGTGTGATAGTAATATTAATAAAGATATGATAACTAATAAATGTTTACAAATAGTATGTTGATTTTTATTGCCCGAGATGTAACGTAGACACAATTTGGTTTCTTTAAATCAATTCTTCAAGTATGATGCATATCTAATTGTATTTTTTAAAAGTTATTTGGCTAACTTTTAAAAGACACCTGTATTCGACAAAGAAATTGTATGTACCCTTCCTCATGGAAAATTTAAAAGTGTAAGTTACCAAACAAAAGAATGCTTATTATTTGCCAAGTTAGGACATTTAGCCATTGAATTTAATTCAACTGATTCCCTAGCATAGAATGATGTTCGATGAGGTACCTAAATTAGCAGTTATCTGTCGGGCTATATAGCCATGCCAGAAAACTTGTATTCGCCATAGACCAAGGTTGTGTGCCTTCGCTTAATATCTAAATAACTCTGGTGTAGAATTTTCAGTCAGTGTAAAATAATTTTAAAAAATTTGCTTTTTACATTAGCAAACAAGATGCTGCAGTATAATCTATCCTTAGAATACCAGCTAGATGCCTAAAAACATCATTAAATAGTCTAAATTAACAAGCAGAAAAAAATGTCAGCTGGTGGTATAAAACAACTTTATTTTTTATACATGTTCTTAGCACCTCTCCACCCACAATCACCGCAGTCTAGGCAGCTGAATTAGATTTGTTACATTACCTCTTAGCTAACAATTGTTTACAATTTAGTCAGTGAAAAATGACTGAAAGTGTTTCTGTCTCTTAAACTATAATACTGTGCTGTACTCCAGCAGTTCTCAACCTTTTTTTCCTTGTGTACCCCTTGACCTATCATCACTGTTTTGTGTTTCCCAACCTCGCCCTTATTATATATTTGTATTGTTTAATTATTAACATCTAAGAAGAAAGTTGGTTGTTCAATAGGTACTGGTTCTGCAGATAAAATAATTACTAAAATAAATTTAAAATATTTAATTCCAACTTAAAAATTATTCAGATTCAATTACATAGGATTTGAATTTTTTAAAATGAAATATATTATTTCTCTCATGTGAAATCAATCTATCACTATCCATCATTAATATCTTTTTTTCCTGCATACCCCCCTCCCCTCGAGACCATTTCACTTATCTATGGGGTATACGTAGCAAAGGTCGAGAAACAGTCTTCTATTCAATGATTTAATATGGCCCATAAGGGACATTTATACGAGGATTGTAAAACCGCGAGTACGCTCCGACAGAATTAGACAGTTTTCTGTCCTGGAAAGTGCGCATCTACACGGGGAAAGTAAAACGGTTAGTAATTTGTAGTTGAAGATAGATGTTTGATTGAAATTTAATTCTGAATTGGTTGAGAAAGTGTGAAGAAGTGTTTGCGATTTAATTGTTGTATTGGTGTCGGACTCTGATGAAGCTGTGGGTGAATTAATTGCGTATTTGAATGAAGAATTAAAAGATATTTTAAATTGGCGCATAACCTCATGGGTATCGTAAAAGAGATATTCTCCGTATATACGAAATAATTATTCACGAATTTCCAATTGAAGATCCTCAAGAACAGAAAATGTTGTAGAATTACCGTTAACAATTTTAAGACGTAGTTACAACTTTTAGAGTCTCTTATTTAGGGATTATTTGACACAAAATTACCACCATCGATATTAAAAAATAAATACTTAAATGTGTAAAAATATTAATAATGTTTAAAAGAAGAAAATAACTTATTAGCTGTATATATATATTATTTAAAAAATGAATACGAAGAAAATAAGATTTCAAAAATAATTCATTTATATATCTTTAAGATATCTACAAAGACATAAATTTCATCAAACAAAAGTATTAACATTTATATGCTTGATAAATTAAAACTTGCCAGATTAAAAATGGATGGTCTAGAAAATACCATTTCTCTGAAAAACGTATCTGCAGAGTTGAATCAACTTAGTTTTTACTGCAAGGACGTAACCAAAGACTTTTCTCGGGAAAGAATTGGAAACTATAACTCGGTAAATCATAACAATTATGTTTGTTATTAATGTTAATTTGTCGATTGTTATTTGTTTGTTATTAATGTTAAACAGCCAAATATACTTAGTTACACATATTTTTTCAACATATGTTGAGGAATTTAAAAATATTTCAAATAAATTTAGCATTTTAAACAAAATATCTTTTGGATTTAGTGTTCTAAAAGTAAACCTAGATATTTCGGGAGGGGATATATTCCCCCACCTGGGTAAGTGCCTGTTTTATTGTATATATAGTTCTTCAATTCTTTTTTTAGAAGCCGCAACTTTAAGATTTTCTTGCTTATATGTCGATTTTATGCTTTTTATTTTATTCCTTAAAAATGGAATATCGACTACAACAATATTCATTACAACTAAATCTTCATAAAGCTCCAAAAGTATTTTGTCTCTTTTAATTTTATTAGAATAATCCATGTGGCAAATATTCCAAAAAAGTTCACAATTCTGAAAAGCTTCGAGATATTTCGATTTATCATTGGAATTCCACATCGGTTGCATCTATTGTTTTAACTCTGAACTCATTTTTAATAATGTTTTTGATACTTGCTCAGTCAATCCTTTGAAACAAAAGTGGGGCAGAAAAATAAAGAGGAAGAATTCTGGCTGTCGAAGGTCATGCGAGTCTCTTCACCGACAGAACTCATTCAAAAATCTTTTCTCTCATTTCATAAATGTTCAAACTTACTGTCTGTCACTTGGGAAAAATTTAAAACGGGAGAGATTTTTAGAGCTCACATCCTTATGTAGAATCCCCTATACAGTTGTAGAGTCGAGAAAATCTCTAAACATTTTTACTCTGATGCTACAAACCGAAATTGGCCTGAATATCCAGCATTATTTGATGCCCTTTCAGGCCATACATCAACCTAAAATAAGTTTAAAATGGAAAATGATCAGTCAAGTGGACTTAATGCACAGCCGTCGTTGGAAAATTCTAAAATGATTAAAATTATCATCTTGTTTATCAAAGTTTTGTGGTTTAATATTTGGGTAAGCCCTAAAAATCAATTAAATGACATTTATTCTAAATCAACGAATTAAATAACACTCAACACTAATTTCAGTTTATATTTTATTGCTCCTTCAAAAGCACTAACTTAATACACTTTTAGCTTTACCCATTTCTAAATGCAGAATTTGTAAAATACAGTACAGTCAAACACCTTTAATGTTAAGTCGATGGGACCGCTGAAATTGTTTGTGCTAAACAAATAAATTAACTAAGTTTTTAAGTACCGAGAACTGCTTTTACTTTGCATCAAACAGGATTTCATGTTAAGTTACTTCACAACGTTGGTTTGACTATATACATGAGGAACATTTCATAGGGGTTTTCATAAATTTGTGATAATTATACTGTAATTTTGTCAGTTTTAATCCCTTTCAGTCCTGAATTTATTTGGTTTATCTGTGATTATTTAACAAAAAAATTATCAAATAATATGTCTAGTGACAAAGAAATACACTTCACTTGTTTCACAATTTAGTTTCCAAGTGTATTTGAAGTTTAAAAAAATTTAAGATGGGAAATATCATGGAAAGTTAGAACTTTAGATAATGCATTTGGCATCTGTGGTACTGAAAAGATTGTGAAGTTTTAATAATCTTAAAATCGTTGAAATAACAATGGAAAACATTTAAAAAGTTTATTCTGCAGAAAAATATACAAGGCAAAACAGCATAAAAAACTTTATTGAAAGGCATAGCACAGGAAACACTTATTAAGGTCTTGGATGAAAAGAGGATGACGTATTGCATTCCCTGTTTTTGTATATTTTGACTAATAACCAAAAAACATTTGTAATTGATGACATTAATACAAAAATGATATGCCACCAAAAAACAAACATTATTTAGTGGTTTCCTGACTTCACAGAATGACTTACCTACTGCCAATTCACAGAAATCTCTCTTTGGCAGAAGCAGAGAACTATTGGAAAAAATACAAGATAATTTAGAACAAATCAAGATAAAACAAAATTATTTACTAGTGTTTATATAATATACTACATTAAAAATATAAAGAAAATCAATGCAAATTTTAAAAGTAGCACATTAATTTTTAATACTAATATAATCGGTGTGGCAACTGGCAGAGGAAGGCAGTTACCCTCTAACTTTTTTAAGTTTAAGTGTTTTTGAAAGTAATATAACTAACACCCCCCAATCACCACCATTGGATTCAATCCCAGATCAACTATTTAATTTGAAACAGAGGATAAATAAGCATTAGTAACTAAAAATTAAAATTAGTAGATCTTAAAATTATTTGCACTTTAGGACTGATGTTCCCTTTGAATATTATTTAGCTAGGGATCCCTTTAGCTATATAAAAACAATTTGGAAGGCAATTATTTTGGTAGATTCTTTCACATAAAATACTTTACATTAATAGAATGGATTCTCAAGCCCCAGATGTAAAATATTTTTAAAAGAAACCACCAAAAAATTATTTGGTAGATACCTCTAATCATGAAACACTTACTGCATCTTATGTAATCATGAAAAGAATTCCAAACAAATTTTAAGTGCCAATTAAAAAAAATTCTAAATGATATCTTAATTACCATGGATTATTTTGAACACTACCATTATATTCATTATTATATTCTTCATTATATACCCAAGTTTAGACAAAATTCAAATATATCTGGCAACAGTTCAAAGTTAAACACAGAAGTTTAAAATGTAAACAAAGTTACAAAAATTGTGAAATCAGAGATTAATGATATTGGTGTGAGTTAAAAATTTCAGAAAAATATAGATAACATCTTCACATCTTTTTTAATTGAAAGGCAGAAGAGAAATTAGTATTCTATGCAAGTAATTATCAAATTTAAGATGAAAGTTCAGGACTAATTTTGTTTAACTGGTAGCAGGTTAAACTTTACCTGGTCATTGTTGTCAAATTTACTATTTTCAGGCCAAACTGCTGACAGACATAAATAATAGTATATTTTAGAAAATGTTATAGCTTTCCGATGAACATGAGTACATTTAAGATACTAATATGAAAGATATTATTAATTAGGAAAGGCACTGTTTTAAAAAGGTGGTGGAAAAACCCACACCACTGCTTAGTCAACGTTCTTAAACACTTTTCTTTATTTTGTGAATGTTTAGTTGAGGCTGGTTTGTGCGCTCAACATCCCATACCTGTGCACAATAACGGTTAATCAGGCGTGGATCTGCAATTTAAAGCGACTTTCAAATTACAAGTTTAGTTGAAGAAAATATATTTTAAAACTTTCCACTGAAACTTGGCTATAAGTAAATATTTATTCTTAACACTTCAGGTAGCCTTGTCATTCCTCCCAATATCCGCCAGCCGACCAAACGGTATAGTGGTGAGCGTGCTAACTCCGGGACCCCTAACTCCTAGACCGCGAGGTTGCGTGTTCGAGTCCCGTGTTAGGCATGGATGTTTGTAAATGTATGTTGGCTTGTCTAATGACGAATGTTTCGGCGCATTATAGCCCTCGTGTTGCTGACGGCGCCATATAATCTGAAAACAACCAACCCAATATCCGCCTCCTATAACCTGCAAATTATAAGTAACTAGTCACTAATAAGCAGCAGAGATGATTCCAAGCACCAAAGGTTTTGAAGCCGCAAAAATTATTATTGGAAACAGTACAAAGTTCATTTAAGGCAAACTGTTGAAAATCCAGTGTTTAATTTGTATTGTGTATAATTGAGTGGCATCGTTTATTTTCATGTAATGTTTTATGCATATGGCAACACTTTCTTCTCCTTTTTTGAATAAAATATAAGCCAAAAGTAAGACGTAGTGTTCTTCTCTTTTTCTACCGTTTAAATCCTAAATTCAAACTAAGGACCACTTTATTTTGTTATTATTGTAACACAATAAAAAAAGGCTTCTTTGGAACAACGCTTAAAAATATAACATTGCTGGTATTCAAACTTCACACGAAATTTCTACCATTGAGAAATAGTGCTTATAAAAATATTCACACTTTCAGAAGATTTAAATGAATAAAAAAACCAATTAAATTACTAACACTAAAAATACGACGATAGAATTAGCAGTACCTATCAGTCGTTACAAATGCAAATCTTTACTCCATGCTATCATTTTTCATCTTTAGAAGAAATATAGGCAAATATAACCAAAGAATATCTAAGAAAGAATTTCCAATTTTATTTGGAAAGTTAGCCCAATTAATCGATAAAAATGGAAAGGAAAAAAGCCGAACCAAACAAATCATGTAAGAAAATAAAGAAACGGTTTCGACTTGATATCTGAATAAGGGAAAGGAATTGACACTACGCTTTTCTCCCCCCCCCCCCCCTGACGCGACCAGTATTTTAACAAAAGAAACATTTGTACAACCTATTACCTTCCCTTGGTTCTTTCTCCTGTTCGTCATTGTCGAATTTTGCATGCGAGACAAAGAAAGAAAAGAGCGAGGGGCTGGTGGCCAGAAGCCAAACTGACCTAAAGGGATATCCGAGCTAAAGTTACCCCCTAAAACGCCCTAACCATTTCAGTAGCGTTAAGTTTTGGCCCGCCAATCGACCTAATTATCTGTTCAAGTATTGATTATCAAGTATCGGCGCCAATGTCTCTTTGTGAAAAAACTCCTGAGGGTAAATAAAGAGAGACGGGAAACCGTAGAAATTGGATGTCTGTCGTTTCTGCCTTTTTAAGGTTGGCGGCGAAACGACCGTTTCTTATTCTGATTACTATAATATCGGCCATCGCATCAAAATGTTTGGTGTTATTTAACATTTTCATATTTTCACTCATTTAAATAAAAAATGACCAGTTTGGGCGATATTTTTGGTAATAATTTTTACATGGGAAAAAAAAACCACACACACACCAAAATGGCGAAATTGGCGATGTTTTTGTGCATGAAACGGAAAAAACATCCAGCGTTGGTGCTTAAGGGCAGAGAGCTCTGTCTTATATAGGCACACATTTTTCAACTTTTTAAGCTCTTATCGCATTTCACGATAAACCAATGATGGTTCGCTTTTCACCGGCTGATTTACTAAGTCCTATTGATGTTCATTTCCCTTTTAGTGATTTTTGGATGAGCTTCATCTTTTTGTTCCTTATTTGTATCCACACGGGGATAAAAGTACGAAACAAAAAGTTGAAGGTCACGCAAAAATCACTAAATGAGAAGTGAATATTTATGAACAATTCCCACTTTTTTTTTTTACTTTCACCATATGTATACATACGGTAATGAATGATTTCGATTTTTTTTTTCCGTATTTCTCCGCGTTTTGGAACATCCTGATTTCAAAAAGTGATATAGAAAAAATGTCTGGCTGTGTGTACGTGGTCAGTGTAACTCCCAAACAAATTGACCTACGCTGTTCAAATTTGTTATGCGGGTTGGTGATGTAACAGAGACCTACCATTAAGGTTTTCGCCAAAATCGCGCATGCGCATAAGTTAGCTACTACCATTGAAAAATCATGTTTTTCATTAATTGCTAACAAATGGTTGAAACGACTTTGTTCAAAAATGCTGTGGTATTGCCTCCTTGAGGTGTTCTAAACCTTCCCACCTCCGAAATTCTCATAAAGATGCGATAAAAGCGTAAAAAGTTGATAAACGAGTGCGTTTAACACAGAGCATTCTGCCCTTGAGCATCGTCCACCAACGATTGATTATTTTGAGTTTCACACACGAACAAGGACAATGTAATGTTTACCGAATAAAAACACAAATTTTGTCATTTTGGCTTTTTTTTTTTCTTTTTTTTCTTTTTTTTTCTTCTTTTTTTTTTTTTTTTCCTTTCTTATGTAGAAATTATCTGCAAAAATATCGCCAAACTGACCATTTTTATTTAAATGAGGGAAAATAAAACACAATGTTAAATTTTCCTGCATTTACCAATGTTATATAGTGTTATTGAAAGTTGTACGATGTTCCACACCCCTAATTTACTTTCAATTACCAATATGTATTATACATAAGGTAATGAAAGTATGGCATTCGGTCCAAAATAATTAAAATTTCGATTTTTTTCCATTTCTCCACGTTTTGGAAAATCCTGATTTCAAAAAAGTTATCTAGAAAAAATGTCTGTGTGTATGTATGTGTGTCTGATACGTTATAGGTATCTTCAATATCTGTAATAATGGAACAAGGTGTCTGTGTGTGTCTATGGATCTATAGAAAGATACTTAAAATAGGAGTAGAGCTCTGAAATTTTCAACATTAGAAGTTTTGTCTTCTAATTGTACATATGTCAAACAGAATGCTAAAATTTTAATTAGTTCTTTTTTAATTAATTTTTTTTTTAACTATTATTATTATTATTTTTCAAAGTGACTTCTAATAGAAATACAGCTCTGAAATTTGCAACATAAGTAGTTTTGGCCTTCTAACTGGTCTTTTGAAAAACAGAATTTTGAATTTTTATTTAGTTCTTTTTTAATTTTTTTTTTAATTAATTAACAAATATTTTACAAAACGATTTCTAATTGGACTACAGTTAAGAAATTTTCAACGCAAGTAGTTTTGGTCTTCTAATTGCGAGCTTACGCTTACGCTGCAATGAAGGTTTCAACGAGCAAAGTGAGCTCATACTTACATAGCAATAAACTTTTCAATGAGTGAAGAAAACCTGTGCTTATGTGTCAATGAAACTTTCAGCGAACGAAGGGGGCTCAATTTTGCGTTGCGATGAACCATCCTGCGAGCGAAGCTCCAAAAATTGGGACCTTATACACCAATGACGGGTTTCCGCAACGCGGGCTCTCACAGCTATTAGCTAAAATATTGCTCATGATAGAATTTCATAGCGAAGTACGGGTATTCAGCAATTTAATTAAAAGAGCAAATGAATTGTCACTAAAAATTAAACTGTTAAGAGCTGGAGGCCAGTTAATGCTTAATTTCTTCAAGGCTAATTTACTGACATTCCTCTGTGAGGGACCAAACGGTATAGAGGTTAGCGTGTTAGCTTCTAAACCGCGAGGTTGCGGGTTCCGAGTCCCGTGTTAGGCATGGGTGTTTGTAAATGTATGTTGGCTTGTCTAATGACGAATGTTTCGGTGCATTATAGCCCTCGTGTTGGTGACGGCGCCAGATAATCTGAAAACAACCAACCAATCCTCTGAGAGGCAAATTTTGAACACAGAAATAGAATATGCTCGAACGTCTTTATCACCTTCGACGCTGCAACACTTTTTGAAGCATTTACCACTATGCGATTTTGAACAAAACCGTAAGAGCTGTTTTTTAGCAATTACTGAAGAACATGATTTTTTTTCAATGGCAGATACCATTTTCACATGCGCGATTTTGGCGAAAACCTTAATGGTAGGTCCCTGTACCACCACTAACCCGCAAACCAAATTTGAATATATCGTAGTCATTTTGTTCAGTAGTTATGCTGACTACAGACAAGCAGACAGAATTTTTTTCTAGATCACTTTTTTGAAATCAGGATCTTTTAAAACGTAAAAAAAATGCAATTTTTTTTTTTTTTAATTTTTTTTTTTTTTTTTTTTTTTTTTTTTTTTTTTTTTTTTTTTTTTTTTTTGACCGAATATATATGGATAATTGAATGTAAAAATATTGGTACTGACTCGAGTATGGGTCTTATACCACAAGGGGGAAATTGTTTTATTATTTCCTTTTTTTTCTCCTAAAATATTGAAGGAAAAAAAAAAATAATAAATAAATAAAAATGGCAAGTTCTTGAGCATGGCTTGCAAAATCCTCCACGTTAAAGTCTTTTTGCTTTCGCAGCAGGGGGTGCTTGTGGCACAATTCGATGAAATATAATACGAACTAGCCCATAACAATTAGAAAAGATAAGGTCCTTGGTAATCTGTTATCTAAATGATTGATAGGAAAATCGGTGCGATGCCTTTTTAGTTTACTTTTAGCATGCGTCGAATTCCGAGCTTATCTGCAACCCGTGAAAATTGTAATCGCAAAACCGTCTCGTTTCGTTTATGTCGTCTCCTCACAAAAGAACATTTTTCTATTGTGTCAAAAGATATTCCAAAAGAAACTGGGGAAACATTTTTTTTTCTATACAAAAAAATGTTGGCTTCATTTATGGAACCTCTATTGTTGCGTTTTCATTCACTGGCACCTCGTAGATCAACATTATCAGTCGAAACTGGAAATCAAGAACTTATTTTGTTAGCAATTTGGCAATATTTGTGTTACTAAATATCGCCAAACTTACCCAATTGGAATAGAGAACCACATTTCCCCCTAATTTGTTAATATTTGTGTGGTTAAGGGGGTATGGTACCGAAATTTCTTCAAAAATCCCAATTTTTTTTCTGATTTTAAAAAATAGTTCATACATTCCTGAAGAGAATGATGTTTTTGTCTTATTCCTCCGGTGATTAGAACGCCACAAAATTACCTGTGATTTAAACATCACTAATGGGCGTAACACCTTGAAGCGTCTGCTTAAAGTGCGTTTTTTGAGCACTAGTGTTTTTCACAGATGTTGCATATTCAAATCTATATCTCCAGAACCATTAACAATTGGCTATTCAAATTTTTGGAGCATTTAATTTATATAGTTTTAAATATTTTGTCTTCACAGAATTTTATTTTTTTAATTCTGTTTTAAAATATAATTTTTAACGTAAAAGATAACATAAAAAAAAGCAAAAATTTCAATATTTTAACTTTGAGAATTTTTTTAATTTTTTTTAGTTCACCTATCAAAATTCTGTGAAGACAAAATTGTCTTTATATAATTATGTATTACAGAAAGCTTTCACTTTGAAATTTTTTTTATTTTTTCTTGACTTATATCAAAATACTCAAACATCAATTATTATGGATTTTTCTTGGTTTTTAAATTTTTTTTAAATAACAAAACACAATATTTAAAAAAACATTTTTTCAAAGATATATAAATAGTATCTCATACATAAAATAAATTTTTGACATAAAAATGTACATAAATAAAGTTTTTTTTTATTTTCGGTACCGCACCCCCTTAAATATCAAGAAATTTGCTGAATCGGAAATCAAAAAAAGACGTTTGTCTCTAAATTGTAAGATTTTGGTGACTAAATACCGCCCAACATGCTGAATCAAAAATCAAGAACTGCGTTTGTTCAATTTTTGGCAAGATTTGGGTTATTAAGTATCGCCAAACTTGCTGCATAGGAAATTGAGAGCATCGTTTGTCCTTCAATTTGGAAAGATTTGAATTATTAAATCTCGCCAAACTTGTCTAATAGGAAATCCAGAGCTTCGTTTGTCATCAATTTGGAAAGTTTGTTAGGTTTGGTTTGTTTGTACGCTCAACGACCTATTTTTGTGCACAATGACGGTTAAACAGGCCGTGACCTACAGCTTAACGTCGATTCCGACCCACAACAAACATCCATGCTTAAACCAGCAATTTGGAAAGATTTGAATTATTAAATATCGCCAAACTTGCTGAATAGGAAATCAAGAGCTTCGTTTGTCATCAATTTGGAAAGTTTGTTTGGTTTGGTTTGTTTGTACGCTCAACGACCTATTTTTGTGCACAATGACGGTTAATCAGGCCGTGACCTACAGCTTAAATTCGATTCCGACCCACAACAAACATCCATGCTTAAACCAGCAATTTGGAAAGATTTGAATTATTAAATATCGCCAAACTTGCTGAATAGGAAATCAAGAGCTTCGTTTGTCATCAATTTTTAAAGTTTGTTTGGTTTGGTTTGTTTGTACGATCAACGACCTATTTTTGTGCACAATGACGGTTAATCAGGCCGTGACCTACAGCTTAAATTCGATTCCGACCCACAACAAACATCCATGCTTAAACCAGCAATTTGTAAAGATTTGAATTATTAAATATCGCCAAACTTGCTGAATAGGAAATCAAGAGCTTCGTTTGTCATCAATTTTTAAAGTTTGTTTGGTTTGGTTTGTTTGTACGCTCAACGACCTATTTTTGTGCACAATGACGGTTAATCAGGCCGTGACCTACAGCTTAAATTCGATTCCGACCCACAACAAACATCCATGCTTAAACCAGCAATTTGGAAAGATTTGAATTATTAAATATCGCCAAACTTGCTGAATAGGAAATCAAGAGCTTCGTTTGTCATCAATTTTTAAAGTTTGTTTGGTTTGGTTTGTTTGTACGCTCAACGACCTATTTTTGTGCACAATGACGGTTAATCAGGCCGTGACCTACAGCTTAAATTCGATTCCGACCCACAACAAACATCCATGCTTAAACCAGCAATTTGTAAAGATTTGAATTATTAAATATCGCCAAACTTGCTGAATAGGAAATCAAGAGCTTCGTTTGTCATCAATTTTTAAAGTTTGTTTGGTTTGGTTTGTTTGTACGCTCAACGACCTATTTTTGTGCACAATGACGGTTAATCAGGCCGTGACCTACAGCTTAAATTCGATTCCGACCCACAACAAACATCCATGCTTAAACCAGCAATTTGGAAAGATTTGAATTATTAAATATAGCCAAACTTGTTGAATCGGAAATCGAGAACTTCATTTATCCCCCATTTTAACAAGATTTGCGTGAATCAAAATCGCCGAACTTGGCGAAGTAGAAGTCATTAACTGCATTTGTTACCAATCCGGCAAGATTTGTATTATCATAAGTATCAGCAATATCCATTACAAAAAAAAATTATCTCCAAAGTTGTCGCTAATCTCACAATACTGGCAATATTTTGGAAATTTAAATATTTTCAAACCATCGCCAAACTTGCTAAACTGTCAAAATATTTGTTGCTATTGTTCTGGTTCTATCCATATTTTAATTCCATGCTTAGAAAAAAAAAAAAAAATCCAATGTCTATTACGACGCCAATTTGTTTCGAGACATTTTTTAGCCTTTTTTTATCACCATGTGGATAAAATAATAGAAAGATTATTTTTCTTTTCTAAGAATATTAAAAGCAGAATGGGACAGCTCAACTATTGAATTTTGATCGCCTTCTATCTATTTGTTACTATTGTATGAATGGAACAAAGACATTTTTATAATTTGATGCATTTCAGTTTAGCAGCATCTCTAACTGACAGATAACAAACCTAACATGCATTTGTATTATTCTAAGTACTTTTTCAAATTTTTCTTCAATCTGTAAATTATCTAGTTAAACTAGACTGTCAAAAACTAGACTGCCAGATCTAGACAAGATAGCTAGACTCTAACTAGACTAAACTGCCAGAAAATTTAGAGCAATCTTATTAGTCGCTACCAGATTACAATGAATGAATATTGCATCAATACATTTAAAAATTGTTTACTTGATATAAAGAGTTCAAAACAAGATAATTGACGAAATTTGAAGAATGAATGATTTTATCGCTAATATTTAAAGTTGCATCTTTTCAGAGCTATTGTTTCTTTTTACTTTCAATTACCCATATGTATATATAGAGTAATAAAAGTATAGTGTTCGGTTAAAAAAATATATATATATATATATATTATTTTGCATTCCTCAACGTTTTGGTACATCTTGATTTCAAAAAGTAATCTAAAAAAAATGTCGGTCTGTGTGTACGTGATCAGCATAACTCCTGAAAAAATTGACCTACGACGTTCAAATTTTGTGTGCGGGTCGGTAATGGCCCAAAGACCTATCATTAAGGTTTTCGTCAAAATCGCGCATGCGCATAAGGTAGAATGTCATTGGAAAAAAAATCACGTTTTTCAATAATTGCTAAAAAACGGCTCTAATGATTTTGTTCAAAATCGCTGTGATAATGCCTCTTAAGGTGTTCTAAACACCCCCACCTCCAAAATACCCGTAAAAATGCTTTAACAGCGTAAAAAGCTGAAAAACGAATGCCTTTAACACAGAGTTCTCTTTCCTTGAGCATACTTCGTCAACGATCGTTTTCTCTTCTTTCCTCAATTATACTTATAAGAAAGGATGATATAAGACTTATCGAAAAGTATATCGCCAAAATCATCGTTTCGGCATTTTAAGACCCTTACAAGAATTATGACAAAAAATATTGCTAAACTGGCAATTTTTGCTACATTAATGATAAAAATATGAAACCGTTAAATGACACAAATCCACGTCAGTATTATAGTGTAATTGAAAGTTGTGCGATGTTCCACACCCCTAGTTTATCGTGAAATTAGTGAAAAAGCATTACTTTCTCGGCCACAAGATAAGTCTAAATGTTGCTCTGAAGCAAGGGGAAAGCTGAGACAATAAAATATACGCATAATAATATTTCTGTTTATGTAACAGAACAAGATGAACAAAAACATTTAAATTAAGAACATTCTTTCATAATAAACAATGTACCAAAGAGAAAGACAAATAGATAAGAATTTTGGCAACAATTAGAGAAATATATAAAATATTATGATTTGATAAAAGTGGTTTGATATATATATATATATATATATATATATATATATATATATATATGACAAGTTAAAGTGCTCGGCGAAAGGAATTTCCATGCCAAAACTTAATTGAAAGTGACTCGATGTCTCTGTATAAATCGTAGCTCACGTAACCCAAATTAAAAATACAACGAGCAAATGCTGCATATCAAATTGAATTTCTTATAGAGATGAGCTCTCATTGTACCTTTAAGAGAGTTAAATTTTTTACTTTCAATTACCCATATGTATATATATACATAGGGTACTGAAAGTATAGCCTTCGATCAAAAAAAAAAAAAAAAAAAATCTCGATTTTTTTTACCTTTCTCCACGTTTTGGAACATCCTGATTTCAAAAAAGGGGTCTAGGAAAAATGTTTGTCTGTGTGTATATGTGTCTGTGGTCAGCATAACTCCTGAGCAAATTGACCTACGATGTTCAAATTTGGTATGAGGGTTAGTGGCGGCCGTGGGACCTACCTTTAAGGTTTTCGTCAAAATCGCGGATGCGCATAAGGTAGCTTACATTGAAAAAATCATGTTTTTCAATGATTGTTAAAAAAAGGCTGTAACGATTTTGATAAAAATCGTTGTTGTAATGCCTCTTAAGGTGTTCTAAACATCTCCTACACCAAAATTCCCGTAAAAATGTTTTTATGGCGTAAAAAGTTGAAAATGAATGCCTTCAATACACAGTTCTCTGTCCTTGAGCATACCTCATCACAGATCGTTTTCTCCCCTCAGTTTCGCTTATAATAAAGTATAATATAAGGATTATTGAAAAGTATATCTTGAACATCACCAGTTTGGCGATAGATTTTTTTTTTTTTAAAGATCCATACAAGAATTATCGCCAAACTGGTCATTTATTCTAAATGAAAGATAAAAATAAACAAACGACACAAATCCACGTCAGTATTATAGTGTAATTGAAAACTGCGCGATATTCCCAACCCCTAGATGGCTTTGAATTTGAATCAACAAAATAGTCACTTATTTCATAAACATATATCAAATAAAAAAATTCATATTAACTATCCGGTGTTTTTGAGGGTTTTGTTGCAAAGATCGGCATGTTGTTTTCAGATGCACCTGAATTAGTACCATTACTTATTGACATGGGCGTTAAATTCTAACTCATTTATATCGTCTAATTAATGTCTTGAATTTTCTAAAAGGGGATAATTGTTTTTTATACGTTAGATTTTACATGAAACTTCTTTAAGGGGACGGTATCCTTCAAACTTTTTTTTCAAATTTAAGCCTTTAAAATTATTTTACATATTTGGAAGTATTATTAAGTAAAAACTAAATTTTATTTAAAAAAAGTTCACATAGTTCTTTAAATTTTCAAAATTTTTAAATTTATAAATTTTTTTTATCAAATTTTAAATTCTATCTTTTTCAATATATTTTTTTGATTTTTTAAAAAAAAAATTTCCTAATAATATACTCTAACTTTTTAGGCATCGGATTTAGAATAAGTAAAATAGTTTTAGAGAAAAATTATAATTACTATACCTATACATATATAAAAAAGCGTATAAAATTGGTATTTTTCAACATTTAAATTTTTTAATTTTTTTTTTTTTTTTTTAATTATTTTATTCAAAAATCCATGCCTATTTTGGTCAAATAAATACTAAGAATGACACACAAAAATATCAAGTCATTCGTTCATATTTGCTGAAGTTTTAGCATCTTTAGTAAGATGGGAATTTCAAAAATCACGAACTGAGAAGAATGCGTTCGTGAAATCAAAGGAGCTATCGCATCAATGCTAAATTCTTCATAAAAATATAGTTTTTCTACAATTGCAGTTATCGGATTAGTTTAATAAGGAGAGGTTAAGAAATAACCAGAATAAGTAGAAGGTTTTGAAAGATTGCAAACACGCAAAAAAAAAATAAAAAAATATGTTTTTATTATTTTTTTAAAAACAAGGGGTACCGATTCCCCTTAAGGAGGTCCTATACCACTAATGTTAAAAGGCCAATTTCCAATGTACCTTTTTTTTTAATTAACTAAAGCACGAATACTTTTGAAATTTTTTCCGGAATATTATTTGAATCTTCTTTTTTTAATCTGAGGTTAACATTAAGAGAGCATGTTTGCTTTTTTTTTTATTTTTTTTTTTTTCAAAAAAATATCTCAAATGGTAAAACACCAAAATCCTCTGAAAATCGTATTTTTTAAGACAAAATAATTCTTAAAAATATAAATAATCAACATTTTTCTAAAACTTTAACTTCATATTAATATTTGATGTAAGGCAAATACAGTAGAACCTCGATTAACCATCCCTCTTTCATCCGGAGCTCTCTGTTAACCGACCATCCTTTAGTCGACATCAAAAATCTCCCAAATGAGTAATACATCATTTGCCCTTTTTAAAACAGGAATATTTTCCTTTACACTAAATTTGCATAAGTAATGGTGAGGCTTTTGACCGTTTTTCAAAAGGACTGACATGGTTAGAGCAATAATCATATGCAGATCAAACTGAACTATTGCTTTTAAAAAAGACTCCGGGATAGAACCGCGAAACAACGATTATCAAGATTACGACAACAAAAACTCATTTCCAACAATTATGTCATAAAAAAACCATAAAAGTCCTGCATTCAATAAATGAAAATAATTTACTTTTTATTATTTTTTACAACTCTCTATTATCCGGCATTTTTGCTTATCCGACCTATCTTCGGTCCGAATTAAGTCGTTTAATCGAGGTTTTACTGTATAGGGTAAAAATTTCATAAAGAAACTGGTTGCCGTTTTTCCAAAAAGGTACATAGAAATTTGAAAAGTGACATTTTGAGATAAATTCATTTTTATGCGAAATTGCGGCAAACTTATGTTTACGTTTAATAAAACTAACTTTTCTCCGGAACTAGAAGGAGTACAGCCCAAAACTATATCTTAACAGAAGCAGAATAATTTGAAATTTAACGATATGCAAAAATCACTAAATCAGTAATTTCCAAATTTTAAGCCTACTCAACCCCCCCTTACATTAATTAATCGAAATTAAGATTTTAACCATAGCCCCCAATATCTCAGGAGTTTTTATTCTCTTTAATATGACGCAGTTTAAGGGCGGTATCAATCCGACACAAAGTGGAAATAATAATTGAGTCTTGCGACTCGCATTTGAAAATTTCCATTGTTTGCAATCAAAAAGAAGTTGTCGATAAAAAACGAAATCACATTTTTTCCCCCTCTGATTTGTCCCTGACGTCGTAGCACCTTTTCTGGCGCATAGCAAAGGCCACAGAGCTGCGAGCGATACCGATCAAAGATTACATCTCAGTTCAGTGTGTGGCAACGGCATAAATATCGTTTGGAGTCTATTGTTCTTTTTAAAACGAAGTCAGAAAGAATAGATTTTCATGAAACTCCCAAAGACTAGTTACTTGAGCGAAAAATGATTGAAATATTAGAGGTTGGATTGAGTTAGTAAATTTTTCTTATCGAATCACATTTTCAAAGGAAATCCAATTGGAATTTCGATTGCTGTTTGTGATAGAAGTATCTATCTAAGAGCCCTATCTAGAAGCATGCCTCTATCCAAGTTGTTTCATAAACGCAATAGTTTAAAAGCTGCCTCAAAATCATCGGATCTTCCAGTAAATAAAGCCACTAGTGCACCGTGTGATTCAGTGAACGAGGATATGCAAAGTAGTACAGCCTCTACATCTTCTGAACAGTTAGCATTGCCAACTGATCCTGAAATAGATGTATTGTCTGGCAAAGAGAACAAAGAAGTATCCGCACCTGATGAACAATTAGTCCCACCGAAAATCGAGACTGTAAAAGATTTAATCTGTGATCCAGGGAGTGAAGAAGATAGAAAAGAGGACTCTAGGCTTGTAGAGCGATCGTCATCAAAAGCTGAAAATACTCTGGATACATCTATCGACTGTAGTAATGATGAAGCTCGTAAGGAAGATTCTATGTCTACTGAACAAGTGCCATCACCAACTGAAATTGTGATGGAGGAATCTATAGAAGCTCAAAATAAAAGCTCCACATCTACCGACCAATTTTCATCTAAATCTGAAAATAATCAAGATGTCTCCTTTGAAAATAAGGACTGTACGCTGTTTAAGGAACTGTCATCAGAAACAGAAACTGTGAATAGCGTGCCACGTGACTTAAGAACGGAAGTGAGCAACGTCGACTCTAATACTTCAGACCTAGTACCAGAAAAGGGAGAAAGAATCTGTGATGCATCTCATGATGTCAAAACTGTTGGAATTCGAAGCCAAGGATCTGCATCAGATGAACTAATGCGATTGAAAGATGAAAATAAGGAAAACGCATTGTGTGGTTTTACGAATGAAGATAAACAAAACAAAACCTGCATGTCAACTGAGCAGTTGCAGAAAAAAGGCGAATTTTGTCCGAACTTCAATGAATCTGATGCTGCCAGTGGAGAAAGCATTCAATGTGGAATGGGCAGTTCGTGCAGTTTTCCGCAAGAAAACGCGGATCTCCAAACTAAGAAGGGCAATGTGAAATCCGCCAAAAACAGCAACAGGTCATCATCTTTCAGAGAGTCTGGTACGAAACCGAATCCACCAAAAAGCAGACGAAGAAAATGTGAGAGCGAGAGCGCTGCATCGAATTCCACCGATGACGAGGGTTTCGACGATAAAGTTTTGAGATTTGGCGTTACAGATCTAGAGAAAATGATTGGTCAGTGTGTGAACAAGTTGATTCGAGAATCCATCGCCACAGCTGTTCGTGGCGTAAACGTAGACAGTCTTTGCGACGAAGTGTTAAGATCCATTTCAGACCGTTCTCAGTCTGAGAGTTCGTCAGAGACAGTTGAGCAGAGGCTGCATACGAACAGTGTCAAGGAATACGTGGATCTTGAAACGCTGGATACTTTTGAAAATGAAGAATCAGATTATGAGGCAGAGGAAACACTGGACGATGTTGAATTCCAGGAAGAATTAGCACAGGAGATGACGCTTAACCAAGAGAAGAATTCTGAAGGTACGGAATGCTTTCTGGAAGATACTGAAAATTCAAATGCAGTGGAAGAGCTGAAAGTCGCGTCTGGTTACCATGCCAACTGCGAAGAATCTTTGAGTGTGCATTCTACGATTCTGGATACCGGTATCGATGTAAAATCTGGTGAAATACCTTCCGGAAATTCTATTTCTGTCGGAGTTATTTCTTCTGAGGGCAACTCCCGCATAGTCCCCGGCTTGTCACTGCTGAAACAAAGCGAAAGTGTGAATAATTCACCGAAACAAGATAATGCAGAAGTAACTAAGGCAGATGTCAAACACGGAATTGCGGATAGTTCACTAAAAGAAGGTGATGGAGAAGTAAAAAACTCAGATGTTTCCAGTGACATTGCGGGCATTTCATTGAAAAAGGAGTCTGAAAAAGGGTCAAAATCCGATGTCACAAACGAAATTGCTGGCAGTTCACTGGAAAAGGATTTTAAAGAAGGATCAAAATCGGACATTACAAATGAAATTATGGACAGTGTACTGAAGAAGGCGCCTGAAGAAATGAATAGATCAGATATCACAAACGAAATCGTTGAAAGCACACTGAAACAGAATTCTGAAGAAGTTTCACACAAAGTCGGTGGAATGCTAAGAGTCGAGTCAGAAGATCTTATCAGTATGTCAGACGATGTGGTGCCTGAACATTTAGGTGAATCAGAGCAAACACAAGACGAGGTTGAGGATCCTCCAGATCTTGGAGTAAATCTTCCCCAGCAGCAGAGCCAGGCAACTGATGAAGAGAAGAAAGTGAAGTGGAAAGCTGGCTATTTGCACGTTAAACTTCCACATAAATCCAGAGGAAAAGGCCACTTGAAGGTAGACACATTTTTATTTCCAAATGATTTTAATGCTAATTCCAATGTTTTATGATCATCATTTCCCTTCCTAATGGTCAATTCAGTGATGTAAATGTTTAAAGTCTGTTAATTTTAATGTGGTGAGATGCTTATACGAATGTTTTATCCATCCGTCTCTAGTCAACATTTCCCAGACAAAACTACAAATACTATAAGAAAAGAGCTGTATGTCAAATAAAAGTTCTCGTCAAGACGAGTTCTCATACCAAACCTCAACCCCAAGTGGTAGAAATGGTGATCATGTATTTGAATTCGTTATATCTAAATTACAAATACTACTGGCATGCGTTCATATAATTCTCCAAAGGTCTAGTTTGAGATGAATTGGATTACATAAATTAAACCAGAAGTTCCGATCGGAAATGCTTGAAAATTCAACCGGAAGTGTTCTTCCAAAGTCAAGATATGGAAATTTCACATCTTGGCTGCAGAATATTATTGGTTTATTACTTGTATCTTCGACAAGTTTTCACGCCAGTTTGTGACCAAACTCGCAAAAGGTTTCTTTGGTATACGCTTTTTTAATTTGCTTATCCCTGTCCATAACCTCAATATGGTACAGCATTTATTTGTTTGAAATCTCTTTTGGATATTTAAAAATTAATTTATGATTGAAGAATTCTTGTCACATACCAAATTCTAATTATATTCTATTTAAATAACTTTTCAATCAAAGCACATTTTTAAATTGCAGTTAATTGTGCGATTACTACATAACATTCAATATCTATCGAGATGAATCAGGTGGTTATTTGCACAAAACCTTGAAGGATGGTTCCTGACGCGGACAAATATAAATTTATTTATTAATTTTTAAGTAACATGTGGCATAGCTCACATGTTCAATGCAAATATGTAATAGACATGATTGATATTGGACAGTAAGTGTATGATTTCGCTAGTTAGATATTTTTTAGGGTATCCAACTTATATTATTCCAAAATATTCATGCCGACCAAACGGTGTAGTGGTTAGCGTGCTAGCTTCTAGATCGCGAGGTTGCGGGTTCCGAGTCCCGTGTTGGGCATGGGTGTTTGTAAATGTATGTTGGCTTGTCTAATGACGAACGTTTCGGCGCATTATAGCCCTCGTGTTGCTGACGGCGCCAGATAATCTGAAAACAACCAACCAACCAATCCAAAATATTCAGCAGTTTACTTAAAATACAAAATCGGGGAACCTTTTCCCAAGAGAATGAGTTGATAAAGAAAACTTTCTAACTAAAGTACGACTGATTATAAGATTAGGGCAATAATAACTTCTTTTTTTTTTAAATCATCCTATTTTATCATTTAGCACTTAAATCAATGTATTTTAGGATGGGTTCTGTTGTTTTGCAAAGTTGCAGTAAAATTAGCAATATCACTAATACTAATCTACTACACTAATAACACTAATACTAAACAAAGGTTCTGTCTATCTGTTAGCAGTTAAACAATTTCAATTATAACAGAGACTTCGAAAAAATCAAATAAAAGGTCTAATCGAGGCGTTTCCATAAATTATCAATATTAAGAAGAAAGTTATGGCCATGTGAATGGCGACTTAAAATCAAATTGCAACTCGTTTAACCTGAACTATAAATGCTACACACATGTGTCATATATCAATTTGAAGGTCTTTATAAGCTTACATATAATTCAAATGGATGGCTATTAGTTCGACTATAAACTCTATGGGAAGTAACGCATCTCCGCTGCCAAATAGGCATACCAAATTAGAAATTAGGAATTCGGGGACAAGTTTTCTCGCCAGCAATGAAGAAAGTAACATGTCATATGTTATCAATTTTAACAGTAATTGAATGTCGCAGAATTGTAAATGACTGGTATCTTGACCGGATGTTTGACAATTGTAACGTGTGTAGAAACTGACTTTTAGTGACAATCACTGACAAAATCCATCTAACATATTTTTAAATTCCTTACACTAACCTCGATTTTGTTTGTGATGGGTATGTTTGTCGACGGGGAGACAAATTGGCAGAGGCCTAATTAACCCTCTTGCCGTCATCCAATTGGGCTGAATCTTGGCAGATGGATTCGATGTCGATGACAATGCATTCGATAAAATTTTGGGTCTGCAACTCTCACTAAAAGGTCGTTTTTACGCAAGCTTCTATAATCGCTTCGGAATACCACTGATCTCTACTACAACTTCTGGATAGCACTTGCTTGGTTACTGACTTGAAGTTGAAGAAGGCTTAATAATCACCATAGAGATCTATACTAGCCCCCAAAACTTTTTCAAATTTGTTTGTAACTATGGGCAACCTATTTCAAAGTATTATGAGGGGGAAGTATTCAAATGACATCATCTGCTTACAGAGTACATATCGCTTATAAGCAATCCAGAAGTTGTAGTAGAGATCAGTGCGGAATACTATTCTAAACTTCAACTTAACTTGACATCACTAGACGGTAGATCTTCACCGTGCTCATAGGCAAATAATCCGTTTTGGCGGCGTGAAAGCATAATGTTCGCCAAACCACAACCCTTTAAAGAGCAAAAGGCTATAAGGTTTGGCGAGAATTATGGCTTCACTCCGCTAAAATGGATTATTTGCCTATGAGCACGGTGAAGATCTATCGTCTAGTGATGTCAAGTTAAGTTGGAGTTTAGTACAATACATCCCACTTAACCAATCATTTGTTGCAACTCTTTTCTGTTGCCAAAATTACTAATTTAAACAAAATAAATAAAAGATAATCGAACGTGTATGCATAATTTCAGTATGGAGTAAAATCCAGTCAATTCAATTTTGCGTTGCGTAGCAACTCTATAAGTGAAACGATTTTAACCGATCATTGTTGAAACTCTTTCCTGTTGTCAATTTTTATTTTAATCAAAATGAATAAAAGATATGTGTTTTTATTGCCTTACGTCAGACTTATCAGCTATCGTAGATCGTTGACTCGTTGTAGATGACAATGCATTCAATCAAATTTTGAGGGGGAAAAAGAAGTTAGTAAATATTTCGGAAGGGATCTTTTGTTCTTAGTGGTCAAACACTATGAATACTCGATCTGAGTTCAAGAAGTTGCAATTGCACGTAAAAATTGGAAATGCATTATGAGGGATTTATATGAAAAATGTTGTTTTTATAGGTTCTATTATTAAATATCGTAATTTTTGTTCGTTAGGAGGAGATTCAGTGCATAGTGAGATAATACAACATTCTATATTGATTGAATTGTGAGTGTTATCAGTTTACGATAAGGAGAAGGCCAAAAGAGCGATGCTGATTTCTGATACTCATAGATGTGTTATTCTCTTATTTTTATAATTACCAGAATCTTTTTAAATTCGATTTTAATTTCTGGAGAAAATGTATGTTTAATAATTGCATTTTCACTGATTAACACATACTTTTACAAGTCAATGGTCAAGGAAGTACTTTTTAAAACCTATTCGCAAACTTTTCCATTTACTTCTGATCAAAACTTGGGGTGTGTAACAAGGCTTAACTTTCAGTTACATTAAAATACTGATCACTGCATTTAAATTTGGCGTGGATTATCAAAAGTTTTCCGTCGATGGATTGTCAAAAGTGTAATTGATCGTTTTCTTATTTTTTTCATTAATCGATAAACATTGGTCAGTTTGGCGATATTTTTGGCGATAATTATTACATTATTCCATTCGGGTGAAGTTTGACCTATGAAACTGAGGACGATCAGTCATTGATGGGTAATGCTCAAGGGAAGAGAAATCTGTATATGAACTTATTACGTTTTTGTATAATTTTTCTTGGAATTTCGAGAGGGATTGATGATGTTTAGAACTCCTTAAAAGCCATTACCACAGCGATATCGTTAGAAGAAATTGCTGAAAAAATACTTTTTTCAATAACAGCTATCTGACTCACTTGCGCCATTTCAAAGAAAATCTCCAATGGCAGGTTCCATGACAGCCACTGAACTGTATATAAAAGTCAGATCAACCTCCGTTATTAGAGAAGGCCCTATCATTATGACGTCACAGGTCATGGATACAAGTCGATGATTTTATTTCTTTGAAAAATAAGATTATCCCTACATCTTAAAACACTAATTTTGTATAAACTTGAGGATCTAAACTTCATCCATTCCCTTAGAAGTACGATCAAGCATAATTTCTGTTCGTAAATATGAATTTTTTTTTCAAAATTAATTTCAAAATATTTCTAAACTTTTAAAATATGAAAGGAAACAAGAAAAGCATTAATTCAAAACATTGATATATACAATTGACTAGCTGAATACCCGTGCTGCGCTACGAAATTTTACCATTAGCATTTTAGCGATCAAAAGACATTCATGTATTCTACACTTCAGACGTTTGCTCCCTTTTCGATCCCGACAAATTGATTTATCAAAATAGGAACTTTCCTTTGTTGACATTTTAAACGAACTTTATAATTGTGAATAGTAAACTGGAATAGTTTATTGTGTTTATGTTTGCTCTTAGTTCTAAATTTCAAAGTAGTAGCTGTATTGGAATTAAGTTAATTAGACATTAAGTTAATCCTCGTATAGTTTCAATGTTGCGTCGTCTTTTCATCCCTTAAAAATTCGTTAATCGATATTGGAATGACTTATTTTTTTAACATTTGCAAAAAAATATCAGAAAAATGACTACATTGGAAGAGGAACATTCGGATATCCCTCGTTTGGAACATTTAACCCCTTTTCGACCACTTAAAGTGTGTTAATCGAGATCGGAATAGTTTACTTTTTCTATTTTTACCATTGTTGATATTTGTGCCGATTTTCAGAGTTGTGACTATGTGGGAAGTAGGATTTTCGAATGTCCCCCGTTTGGAACGTTTAACCCCTTTTCGACCCCTTAAAGTGGGTTAATCGAGATCGGAATAGTTTACTTTTTCTATTTTTACCATTGTTGATATTTGTGCCGATTTTCAGAGTTGTGACTATGTGGGAAGTAGGATTTTCGAATGTCCCCCGTTTGGAACGTTTAACCCCTTTTCGACCCCTTAAAGTGTGTTAATCGAGATCGGAATAGTTTACTTTTTCTATTTTTACCATTGTTGATATTTGTGCCGATTTTCAGAGTTGTGACTATGTGGGAAGTAGGATTTTCGAATGTCCCCCGTTTGGAACGTTTGACCCCTTTTCGACCCCTTAAAGTGTCTTAATCGAGATCGGAATAGTTTACTTTTTCTATTTTTACCATTGTTGATATTTGTGCCGATTTTCAGCGTTGTGACTATGTGGGAAGTAGGATTTTCGAATGTCCCCCGTTTGGAACGTTTGACCCCTTTTCGACCCTTTAAAGTGTGTTAATCGAGATCGGAATAGTTTACTTTTTCTATTTTTACCATTGTTGATATTTGTGCCGATTTTCAGCGTTGTGACTATGTGGGAAGTAGGATTTTCGAATGTCCCCCGTTTGGAACGTTTGACCCCTTTTCGACCCCTTAAAGTGTGTTAATCGAGATCGGAATAGTTTACTTTTTCTATTTTTACCATTGTTGATATTTGTGCCGATTTTCAGCGTTGTGACTATGTGGGAAGTAGGATTTTCGAATGTCCCCCGTTTGGAACGTTTGACCCCTTTTCGACCCCTTAAAGTGTGTTAATCGAGATCGGAATAGTTTACTTTTTCTATTTTTACCATTGTTGATATTTGTGCCGATTTTCAGAGTTGTGACTATGTGGGAAGTAGGATTTTCGAATGTCCCCCGTTTGGAACGTTTGACCCCTTTTCGACCCCTTAAAGTGTGTTAATCGAGATCGGAATAGTTTACTTTTTCTATTTTTACCATTGTTGATATTTGTGCCGATTTTTAGAGTTGTGACTATGTGGGAAGTAGGATTTTCGAATGTCCCCCGTTTGGAACGTTTGACCCCTTTTCGACCCCTTAAAGTGTGTTAATCGAGATCGGAATAGTTTACTTTTTCTATTTTTACCATTGTTGATATTTGTGCCGATTTTCAGAGTTGTGACTATGTGGGAAGTAGGATTTTCGAATGTCCCCCGTTTGGAACGTTTGACCCCTTTTCGACCCCTTAAAGTGTGTTAATCGAGATCGGAATAGTTTACTTTTTCTATTTTTACCATTGTTGATATTTGTGCCGATTTTCAGAGTTGTGACTATGTGGGAAGTAGGATTTTCGAATGTCCCCCGTTTGGAACGTTTGACCCCTTTTCGACCCTTTAAAGTGTGTTAATCGAGATCGGAATAGTTTACTTTTTCTATTTTTACCATTGTTGATATTTGTGCCGATTTTCAGAGTTGTGACTATGTGGGAAGTAGGATTTTCGAATGTCCCCCGTTTGGAACGTTTGACCCCTTTTCGACCCCTTAAAGTGTGTTAATCGAGATCGGAATAGTTTACTTTTTCTATTTTTACCATTGTTGATATTTGTGCCGATTTTCAGAGTTGTGACTATGTGGGAAGTAGGATTTTCGAATGTCCCCCGTTTGGAACGTTTGACCCCTTTTCGACCCCTTAAAGTGTGTTAATCGAGATCGGAATAGTTTACTTTTTCTATTTTTACCATTGTTGATATTTGTGCCGATTTTCAGAGTTGTGACTATGTGGGAAGTAGGATTTTCGAATGTCCCCCGTTTGGAACGTTTGACCCCTTTTCGACCCCTTAAAGTGTGTTAATCGAGATCGGAATAGTTTACTTTTTCTATTTTTACCATTGTTGATATTTGTGCCGATTTTCAGAGTTGTGACTATGTGGGAAGTGGGAGAATTAGTGATGAGTGAGTCAGTGAGTCAGTGAGTCAGTGAGTGAGTGAGTGAGTGAGTGAGTGAGTGAGTGAGTGAGTGAGGGCTTTGCCTTATATATATAGAGATAAAACACAACAAATATACACAATAAACAAAATACAAATAATATAATAGCTTAAATATCACAACCAAATTCAAGGCTTATATTTTCAGAGAAATCCTACATTTTGAGTAAATATATATAGTATATATATATATATATATATATATATATATATATATATATATATATATATATATTCAATTCATAATGTTTTCCAAGACAAGCATGTACTGTCACCTTACAAAAACTAATCTTATCCAGTCTTCTTATCAAATGCCTCTTTTAAATATACAAAATCATTTGGATGAAAATGCAGCTCGCATACCTTAAATAGAGGACAAAATTTTTTAAACAACTCTATCGAATTTTTAACAAAACATTACATTGAAATAAGAAAAAGTTTCTACGTTAAATTTTATTTTATGTTGGTCATTTTGAAAGGCTAGAAAAGATTGGGTAAAACTTCCAAGTACGGTACGAATTCTATGCTAAGAATTGTTTACCATTCAAATTTTGTCAACCATAGGCTAACCACAAACACACATTTTTCTCGGCCACTTTTTATGGTCCGAGATCGATCCAAAATGTGTAGAAATCCAAAAACTAAAATAAATAAATAAATTTCTTGTAGTAGCATCGATTATCCTCACCATCAAGTAGAGACATATTATATACTCCTACTAGCTGCGTGGCTCCGCGTCGCTGTCCGCGTTGTGACCTTTTGTAAGACATTTATCAGTTCTGTCTTATACTGACTCGGAATTTCTTCTAAGGGGCGATCAGCTTCTAAGCTATAATAGTAAAATAAGCTGTATGTCTGTCTGTGGATCTATAGAAAGCTACTTAAAATTGGAGTAGAACTCTGAAATTTTCAACATAAGTAGTTTTGGTCTTCTAATTTTGCCTATGACAAACAGAATGTTAAAATGTTTATTAGTTATTTTTTAATTAATATCTCTTTTACAAAGTGACTTTAAAATAGAGATTCAGCCCTAAAATTTTCAATTTATGCAGTTTTAGCATTCTAATTGGACTTTTGAAAATCAGAATGTTAAAATTTTAGTTAGTTATTTTTTAATTAATTTTCTTAATTATGTAACAAATGTTTTTACAAAACTATTTCTAATAGGGCTATTAGCTCTGAAATTTTCAACATAAGTAGTTTTGGCCTTCTAATTGGACTTTTGAAAAACAGAATTTTAAGTTTTTATTTAGTTCTTTTTTAATAAATTTTTCTAATTAATTAATAAACGTTGCGAGCTCGATTTTGCGTAGCGATGAACCTTCCTGCGAGTGAAGTGCCAAAAACTATTAAATATACACCAATGATGGATTTCCGCAACGCGAGGCCTCACAGCTCGCTAAAATATTGCACATGGCAAAATTTCGTAGCGAAGCACGGGTATTCAGCAAGCACTATAAGAGATGCATGATTTCGTTCTTGAAAATAGGGTCACTCTCAAGTCGATGCTGTCTTTGTAGCAGTGATCATAGGCGCCAACTTCTCACTTTTACTAGAGGGGCTAGATTCGCTGGATAAACTCGATCAAACAGGATTTGCCCAAGATTTCCGCACACTACTCTTTTTCTGATCTACTTATGAATATATTGAACTTTGCTCCATACCACTTAATATTTTTTTTTATCAAACTGTTCGATATATGAAGCAAATTTATTTGTATAAAATTAGTTCAGAAATTTTTTATGGGAAAAAGTAAAACTGCTAACCAGTTAATCGTCATTATAAAATAATTTATTTCAATATCATACATTATTTTAAAAGATATACAATCACTTCCAAAAGTTAAGCACGGAGAGGAAAATGCTAATTTCCTAAGTCAATCTGAATAAAGAAGATCAAATTTGCTGCAAAGGTAGGAGGAAGTATGCAAATATGTTTGGTAACAGCCAATCAAGGTTTCGCGTCGAGAAATATGCAAAAGAGGCAGTCGTATAAGAAGCCGGCATTGTGAAGGGTTACAGGAGTTGCACGCAAGTGCTGATGAAAGGTGTTTAGAACATTCGTATGATTTGCTTTCAAGCTAAACATGTTTTTATGGCCTCCAAAAGACGAATGGAAGCTTCTGAGCGCTGATGGGCTATCGGACGCTTTGAAGCAGGACAGTCAATCACAGATGTTGCTCTTTTCTTCAGCATTCCATCATTTCACGATTATGGAAACTATTCCAAACTAACCAAATAGTTGTCCGAAAACCTGTAGAGGTTGTCCAAGAATTACGACCCCCCCTCGAGGAAGATCGATATAATGCTGTTATAGCCAAGCGGAATCAAATTTCGCCCTCCACACGTGTGACATCTATAGTTGCAGCAGTCATTGGTAAGACGATATTTGCCACTACTGTTCGTCGAAGGCTACAATGAATGGTCTGTACGTCCTGGTGTGTTGTTCCTTTATCCTTTCAATCCATAGGGGCACGATTAAAGTGGTGCCACCAGCATTTGAATTGGACTGTGTATGATTGGGGCAACATTATGTTCACAGATGAGTCCATATTTGCCTTACAACCCGATGATGAGCGTGTAAGGGTCTGGAGGGAAGAAGACACACACAATTGGCTCCAGAACGTCACCAAACATCACGCATTCCATGGTGGAAGATCATGGTCTGGGAAGGGATTTCATTGGGATATCGCACCGACCTACATATCTTCAGGCGAGGTTCTGTGACGGCTGTACGGTATCGAGATGAAGTTTTAGACACCATTAGGTTGCAGAAGTTGGTCCTTCTTTCGTTTTAATGAACGATAATGCTCTTTCTCCATAGAGCTGCCATCGTTGACAACTTTTTGGAGAGTGAAGGTATTGCGCGTATGGATTGGCCGAGCTTACTCTCTGGATCTTAATCCAATTGAAAATCTTTGGCATACCCTCGTCTGTGCTGTATGCAGACGCCTCCCACCTCCATCCACTCTCGGAGATTTAGAAATTGCCCTACAGGAGGAATGGTGATTACAGAACTCTGTGGTGGTTGACCCACCTCGTAACAAGCATAATCACACCTGCACACTTTGTATGCAGGTGTGGGGTGCTCACGTACTCTATTAATGTCGTTTTTTGTTGTTTGTTTTGAATTTAAATAGAGTAATCAATCTCATCATTACAAAATTACTTATTCCAATACCAAACAATGCTCTAAAATTTATAATTTTGTGAAATTGTACAAAAGAGCTGCTACACTTTATTTGATTCTCATTTGGGGGAGAGATATGGATAGTGTCAGTGTGCTTTCAAATGTCGTGTTTACTTTCTGTTTTTATAGGATTTTTTTTCTTTATAAAATTTTCTTTCAATATTTTATAATGGAAAAACACATTTTTACAGAATTTTGAAGCGGGGGCGAAATGATACCTTTGCCCCCGCTATTGAGGAAGCACGGGGGTGATAACCCCTTTTGTCCCCGTGCAGTTGGCGCCTATGCTTCCAATTACAGCTGATTCCGTTTGCGTCACAAATTCGAAATTATTCTATTAACATCACGCAAAGTTCATATTTAAGACTGAAACTTTTACAGGTCACCCTGAAGCTGGTTAATTTCTCCTTTCCAAAAAAATATCTTTAGTTTATTATGGTTAATTTTTGCAGTGATTTTTGCCCTACGTGCTACAAGACGTATTTGATCATGTGATAATTTAGAAATAACAAACCGAAACCAAGTGTTTCTTCTTGCAGAGGTTAAGTAATAAACTAATTACAAATTGTAATTAGTTTATTACTTAACCTCTGCACCTACCATAACCTAACCACCTACTGTGAGTCGTCACTCCTTCTGTAATTTAGAATAAGATCGGGAACAAACTTGGAAATTTCAACTCCAAATAACAACTAAATTCTAAACTACGCCTGGTAACTGAGGGATCATAAAAGCAGTTACTATGTCTTGAAAAAAATAGGCTCCAATATTAAAAGTCAACTTGAAGGTTTGTTCGAATGCTTCCTCCCTCGATCATTATGGTCAATCTTTCCTCATAACCACCTGCTGTGACTTTCTTTCCAACGATTTTATGTCTACTACATTACCAAGACGCTTTCAGAATCCTCCTGAGATCTTACCACGAGATGGAATGTCGTAGAGCATTGTTCTCTAACTGTAACTTCTGGATAACCCATTAGCGGTTTCTGCTGTGCATGAAGATAAAATTGAACAAAATGGGTGACATTTTTGTGTGCCCAAACTGACGCACTAGGCAACTATTCCATCCCTATGCCAATGCCGGTTTTTAAAAATAATTTCCAAACAATAGCTTAAAAGTACATTTCTTTGTCTGTTTTTTTAACCTTTCAATGCCAGAGGGGCACGAATAGATATTGAGTAAAATTGATGAATTTTTTTGTGTGTTCTAATTGACACACTAGGCCACTTTTCCGCGCTATGCCAGGACCGATTTCGAAAGAAAAAAAAAAGTTTTTGTCCCTCCACTCTATAATGGACACATACACAGAGACGTTTTTTCTTGACTACTTTCTTGAACTCAGCAGGTTCCAAAATGCAGAAGAAATCGCCATTTTTTTTTTACCGAATCCAATATCTTCATTACCCTATGATAACACACGGGTATAATTGAAAGCAAAAATGCATTCGCATTACCTTCTCATTATTGCATACTCATACCCACTCTTTGGTATAGTGGTTAGCGCGCTAGCTTCTTGACAGCGAGGTTGCGGGTTCCGAGTCCCGTGTAAGGCATGGGTGTTTGTAAATGCATGTTGGCTTGCCAAAATGAAGAATGTTTCGGCGCATTATAGCCCTCGTGTTGTTGATGGTGCTAGACAATCTTAAAACAACCAATCAGCACTTAAAACAATGTAATTTTTTTTAGTTTTTATATCATATTTTACACTGTCAACCACCGATAGCTGACACGGCCTAAGCGGAAAGTTCAGCGTCAGCCACCAATAGCTGACGTGGTACTCATGTATTAAAGTAGAAAAGTTCCCTGCAATTTTTGAGCGTTTTTATAGCTTATACACTGGTTCCAAATCTATTTGTGCCGACTAAACGATATAGTGGTTAGCGTGCTAGCTTCTAGACCGTGAGGTTGCGGGTTCCGAGTCCCGTGTAAGGCATGGGTGTTTGTAAATGCATGTTGGCTTGCCAAAATGAAGAATGTTTCGGCGCATTATAGCCCTCGTGTTGTTGATGGTGCTAGACAAACTTAAAACAACCAATCAGCACTTAAAACAATGTAATTTTTTTTAGTTTTTATATCATATTTTACACTGTCAACCACCGATAGCTGACACGGCCTAAGCGGAAAGTTCAGCGTCAGCCACCAATAGCTGACGTGGTACTCAATGTATTAAAGTAGAAAAGTTCCTTGCAATTTTTGAGCGTTTTTATAGCTTATACACTGGTTCCAAATCTATTTGTGCCGACTAAACGATATAGTGGTTAGCGTGCTAGCTTCTAGACCGTGAGGTTGCGGGTTAGGCGTGGGTGTTTGTAAATGTATGTTGGCTTGTCTAATGACGAATGTTTCGGCGCATCATAGCCCTCGTGTTGCTGACGTCGCCAGATAATCTGAAAACAACCAACCAAATCTATTAGAATTAAAAAAAAAAAAAAAAAGATGAAAGCTTTATAAATTATCAACACAAAATGAAAATAATATACTAAGCGCCAGATAAACTGAAAACAACCAAACAACCAACCATACCCACTCTTTTTCAGACATTACGATCACACAACCACTGAACAAGTTAAACCCGTTTCTTTTTCAGGCTTGGAAGAAGCGTTGCGTGTCCATCCAGCCGGACGAATTCGCTCACTCCGACCCGTGCCTCATCGTGAGCGTCTTCAGCGGCAGTGAGCGGAAGCGCGGTGCCGCCTCCTTCTGGAAGTCCGTCTCGTGCCAGCGTGCCGTGGTGTACAGAAGCAGTTCCTCCACCCAGCGGTACGCCTTCACTGTGGCCGAGGAGGACAGTCCCGTGGTGCACCTGGCAGCGGACAGCGAGGCCGACGCTCAGGGATGGATGGCCGCTATGAGGGCGGTGCTGTGGCCGCCTAGTCCTGTGGTAGAACTAGAGAAGAGTGAGTGGTATTCTTTCGTCTTTTCGGTTGCTGGATTTGAACGTTTGAACCCTTTTAGTGGCGCGCGAGAACGGATGCCCGTGCGAAGATAACTGAAGGAATTTGACGAATTCAGTAGGGGTTGGGAAAATGCTCGTAAAAACCCAAACTAAAAATGATATTTAAGAAATTCAAAATTCAGTGTGTTGTGGGAGAAAGAAAGAATAATTTCTTACCAATTATACTTCAATACTTATAAAAAATCATAGAAATAACATTAATAATCTTAGAATATAAACTATGATTGAAAACATAAAAACAAGTTGCTCTTGAACAAACAATATTTACACCTATCATCGCTTGATCAATTTTGTGTAAGTATCGTTGTATCAAATATAAGTATTTCTTTTTCAATAATTTTCAATAAAATAATTAATATCAGCTCTTCTGCACCAACCAGCAGAACACATAAAAAAATTATTGATTATAACTTTTTGTTAATTGCAATGGAAAGAATTTGTACCATTTATAACGTTTATAAAGTTATTTTGAAATACAATACTCTTGTGATGCGTAATAGGCGCCAACGCTTGCGTAACCATATATCGTCGTTGGCACTTTTCGCAAGTGTAACGAACAACGATATATCATCGTTTGGCACTAAAAGGGTTAATTATAAATGACGGAGGGTAGTATATTAATTATAAGCGCTTTGGGTACTGTATTAATTTAAGCTCTTTGAGACCCATTGAGACTTTGAAATCCACTTCTTTGACGGTCGTTCTTCTGTTGTTGGATTGCAGCACAAGCTTATTTCTCTTTGGAAACTTTGATAGAGATAAGTATGTAAGACGATGCATGGCCAAGGTGGATGCTTAAATGATTGGAAATCATCCATGTTGTTTGCATATAAAGAGAAATAAGTTCGTGCCCGCCAACAGTTGAAGAACGAACTTGATAGAAGTGAACTTCAACGGATCACAAAGCGTTTGAATTGATACAGTACCGTGAGAATACTGATAAGTCAGTAAGTAAAGGCTCACACTCAGGATGGAGAGCGAAACGTCATTTTGGTGAGGATTATTTCTTGCGAAGTTTTAAAACTTTGTCAAAAAAATAAAAAAAATAAAAATAATTGGGTTTGTCGAAATGGTGTTTTGAAATTCTCTCCGATTCAACTGTTCATCAAAGTATCGAAACCTTTGTCAAATTTCAGAAGGCATACGTTTCTCACAACTTCGAATGCTAATATGATGGAACATTTGCCACAAAACTAGTTCTGATTAATTAAAGCAAAAGTGTCATTTCCGAGAGTGTTCGACAGATATTTTTTTACACTCCCTTCCCCCTAAAAAAACTCATTTTATTTGAGGGTACACATAAGGATTCAGTGCGTTGGTAGAGGAAGTGTTTAAACCTCACAGAGATCCAGTATGACATTCTTCATTTGTTATACCTTCGATTTTGAACCGAGTTTTAGTGTCTTGTTGTATTTCTTCACCTAATTATGAAGATGCTCTCCATTCGTCATTTAAATGTGACATTTGCAGAAATTAAATGTTTCCATCAATCCATACCAATCCTCCACAGCAAACAGGTTCAATAAAATCTCAAACCTAAGCAATAGTTTTTGTACCATTACATAAAAATACCCAAACACTATATTTTTTGCAAACTATAAACTACCTTTTCTTCTTTTCCTACACAGTGCTGAATGGCAGTCAGTTCGAGGTGTCCCTCATCGACAACGAGTTCTCGTACCGGGCCGGCCTGCTTGGTATGTACGGCCACCTTACCATCACACAAAAGAAGCTCATTCTGGTCCACCCTCAGCAGGGATACGTCATCCAGGAGTGGTACCTGAACACGGTGGACAAGTTCGAACTCACGCACCAGACCAGGATAGAGGACGTGCACAAGGTGCTGTGCATGACCACATGCAGGTGAGTTGAATGAAGGTGGTTGCGACTTAAAGCTTAAAACTGATTATGTAGGACCTTCCTTCTGTATACTCACCAATGTTCGTTTTAGGCATTGACGTGTAATATGCATTTCTGCATGATCATCTTGCTCCTCTCTCGGCGGCCACTAAAGATCAATGTGTACCTTAATGGAGGCTGGTGCACATTAAATTTATTATGGTCCCAATGCCTTCTCATTGGTGTGGTAGGGTGGGATAACGAGGTTTACACTAGAAGATTTCGATCTCGTATTCTTCTAGATGCTCAATGTTAGATGCGACGTATGATGGCTGTGTTAAGCACTTTACAGTTTGCAGAAATAGACAGTCGGAACTTGCAAAGCAAACCATCTTTCTCCTCTAAACTTATAACTATGCCTATTGACTTAGCACTTCATCATTCTGTAAAAGCTTCACTTCTTTATTTGTATCGATTTTTCCTTCATGGGTATGTACATTGCACATTACCCTTCTGGGAGCTACTCTTTCTCTAACACCCACCCATGAATCCCTCATGTTCTTGAAATTAAGTCTATTCAAATAACGTTCTTTTACGAGTTCTTTACCTTTATTCTTATAAATTTCTCTCTCAAGCACATTCGTTGTCTTTATGCGAGACCTTTTTGCATTATTATCTTCCCACTATACTAAACTCCAACTTAACTTGACATCACTAGACGATAGATCTTCATCGTGCTCATAGGCATTTAATCCATTTTAGCAGAGTGAAGACATAATGCTCGCCAAACCTTAGAGCCTTTTGTTCTCTACAGGGTTGTGGTTTGGCGAGCATTATGCTTTCACGCCACCAAAATGGATTAAATGTCTATGAGCACGGTGAAGATCTATCGTCTAGTGATGTCAAGTTAAGTTGAAGTTTAGTATAGACAAATCTACATAAGTTCACCCCCTGCGAGTTACCTATTAGCATTTCAAGTCAAGAACAACCAATCTTCCTCAATTATTTCTTTTTCTCTTTTTCATCCATATATGCCTTTTCTTTTCTAACAAGAGGGTCATGATTCCCATAAATGGATTTCTGTCTCGTTCATGCTTAGGCATTGTTCATTTTTGTCATTTGAATGAAACATTATCGTAGTCCCAAACTTTTAAAGCGGAATTGCCATAAAAACCACACTCTTTTTATAATTCCTTACTTTTTTTTTATAGCGTTTTTACAGCTTACACTGATTCCAAATCTATTTTAATTAAAAAAAAAAAAAGAGATGAAAACTATATCAATTACCAACACAAAAGGAAAATAATTGCCTTAAGGCCAATGTGCAGTTTACGCTAGGCCTTAAGTCCAAGCCTATTACAAAGTTTTTTTTTTTTATTTGAGTTTTATAAAATATCGATACATGAATATAACTGAACAACATCAGCATACATCTCTTTTTGTAGATACAGACCCATTCCACACAATGCCTTTTCTGCGCATGCCCAAACACTAAGTAGGAACGGACACCGGACCACACTATTGACTACCGAACCACTATTCAAAACAATACCCTTCGACTTAAGACCCAGAGTAATAAAAATAGACCACGTAACAAACTTTGTTTATGAAACCCTGTTTAATAGATGACTGAATAATGCACGTCTCATGATATAATTACATAACAGTATGGATTCAATTTTGTCACTCAAAATAGGCAAGATTCTGTTGATTTACGGCTAAGTAAAATTGCCTTTTTACTTGTTATTTCAGTGACAGTTCTACTGGAAAAGGCGAAATTCTTATATTCTGTCGTGAGGCTGTCGCTCTACTCCAATCCTTGGCCTCAACCATT
Organism: Linyphia triangularis; assembly: GCA_963978545.1. Lineage (NCBI taxonomy): Eukaryota > Metazoa > Arthropoda > Arachnida > Araneae > Linyphiidae > Linyphia > Linyphia triangularis. The sequence continues at coordinate 16,696,509 of OZ021728.1, forward strand.
CACCAGATTCTCACTTACCACAGTAAGCAAGAGGGAGGAAAGTATCAGAAGGAACTGGAAGAAATTGCAGAGTGGCTAGTTCCGTCCACTTCATCGAATGCTGCAGAGGCTGAGGAATACTACAAGGTTCCCCCGAGACAGGTAATGGAAAACTTAGCATGTGAGGGCGTCTCTGTATGTAATGTTTATATTTCTGAATTCTACTGTCTTATCTGTTTCTACGGCTGCCATCTTCTTGGAATGCAGTGGATATTTCGCTGGATTTCATTTGTTTTGTTCTTGTTTTGCCTGCAACGTTTATACTTCTGAATTCTACTATTTTACCAGTTTCTACGGCTTCCATCTTCTTGGAATGCAGTGGATATTTCGCTGGATTTCATTTGTTTTGTTCTTGTTTTGCCTGCAACGTTTATATTTCTGAATTCTACTATTTTACCAGTTTCTACGGCTTCCATCTTTTTGGAATGCAGTGGATATTTCGCTGGATTTCAATTGTTTTGTTCCTGTTTTTCCTGCAACGTTTATATATCTGAATTCTACTGTTTTACCTGTTTCCACGGCTGCCATCTTCTTGCAATGTATTGGATTTTTCGCTGAATTTCATTTGTTTTGTTCTTGTTTTGCCTGAAACGTTTATGTTTCTGAATTCTACTGACTTACCTGTTTCTACGGTTGCCATCTTCTTGGAATACAGTGGATATTTCAGTGGATTTCAATTGTTTTGTTCCTGTTTTGCCTGCAACGTTTATATTTCTGAATTCTACTGACTTACCTGTTTCTACGGTTGCCATCTTCTTGGAATGCAGTGGATATTTCGTAGAATTTCAATAAGTTTTGTTCCTGTCTTATGAGAAAATCTTGCATTCCTAATTGAAATACTAATGGAGGAAAATAAGCATAGGGGGACATTCCAAGAGGTCTTGTTTGAGAATTACCTGTATATCAGGCAATACATAAATAAAGGGTTCAGGGGAATCACTTTCATTAAAAAAGCAAATATAAGTTTATCATTTCATAGAGGCTTGCTAGCTCTTTCTTTCAGCCTAATTTTACGTGGACTGACGTTGTTTCGTGCAGAAAATTATAGAATACCATCAATGTAGCTGCATGGGCAACAAGATAACACACAGTTTTTATTTCTTAAAAAAAGTGAGATGAAGTAACGTTTCTACCTGGACCCTTCAAACGCTTTACAGAATTTGGCATTGGTATATGATGTACTAATTTTATAATAGAATGGAATGGCATACATAGTGTAGGATAGTGGCATATATAGTGGATGAATAGGTATGACATGTAAAGGATCAGTACATTCGGCATGTATAGTCTAGTATATTAGGAAGTTGGAAGTTTAATTAGCAGAACCAGACTAAACATTTACTGTTTGTATAGACAGATGATACCCATGATGTACTTCTCTAGTATGTTTATCTCTATGATTTAGGTAGATTTAAGGTACGTTTAAATTGATGGTATTGGAAGATGGCATTTAAACAATTCATATGGAAGTGATCATAGGCAGACGAGGCAAATTAGTCTGGCTGACGCAGGAAGGTTTTGGCATTGTAAATTGTTTGCTATATGGTATAAAAGGACAAATATTAATCATCATGGATAAAGGAATGAATGAGAGATGTCGTCATGTTCTCCATCGTCAGGTAGATATCTGATTCGCCAGATTTCTGAGTGAGAGAGGATTTTCAACAGCAATTCAAATCCTCGGGAGGTACATTGCCAAATAAGCTGCAATCTTATGTTAGCTTAATAGACACCAACGTTTTTTGTTTGTTTTAATATCTTAAAGGCACGTGCTCATTCAGCCAGTAAGTGAATAAACATTCAACAATTATCATGGAAAAAAACTTAACAGAAACGTTGCTATCATTACCTTTGCACACACACCAAACTTACCATGCTATAATTCTTCCAGGTGAGGAGCCTCCTGGACATTCCCAACTTCATCTTCGACAAGCCCTTGACCCCAGTGGCGTCAGTGGCCTGCAGCTCAGGTCTCTCCATGGACTCCGCCACCAACAAACCCCTCTCGGAAGTGTCTAAGACCAACCCTTCGAGGGCGTCGCAGGATTCAGGGATTTCCGCTGGTGCCCAGTCCGCAGACGACTTCCTCAACTGTAGTCTCACATCGTTCGTGGTTGGTGGGGGCGCATTCCACCCAGGGAAATCGTCCGACAGCGAACTGTCCGATTCGTACACACCACCCGTGTCGCCCTCTGTGAAGGTGAGGCACGTGGAGGGATTGAAGGCGAAAGGGGAGGCCTGATGGAATGGGCATTTGATGGATTGAGAATGTGATGGAATGAGAACTTGATGAAGTGAGTGCTTGATTGAATGAGCACTTGATGGAATGGGCACTTGATGGAATGAATATTTGGTGGAATGAGGAGACGACTGAATAAGTGTTTGTTCCAACGAATATCAGTTGAAATGAGCTGTTTTGAATATTGTATTTTATGGAATTAGTAGGTGGATATATGTTTAATATGTGTTTTATTGATTAATTTCTTAGAATAAATAGTTACAGTATAATTTTGTTCTATGGAATCATTGTACATAATGCCAAAAACCCTATAAAATACATTATATCCAGCAACTTTATACATTTTTTTGGTGTGTTTTTAGTAAAGATATACAATCCGAGGCCTTGTAACTCATTCAATTTTAAAGAATAGCATTTGGGGATATTAGTTTTGTAACTTTCTAAAGCTCAGGTAGTGTCCTTTGCATCTGGACTACAGAAATACACATTAAACCCATTTTCAAAAGGACAACTACGCACTCGACATTATTTTGAAGGAAAAGTCTCTATCTTCCGTCGAGTTCTTGGTGATTGTTGATTTTTGCAGCTTCTTTAATTGAATAATAATACATGGAAAAAGTTTCATTTAAAATATTTTCATGGTTGAATACAGGAGAAAATTCATAACGACGGTCTTTACTCCAAGTTATGATTTTTTATTTTCTTTTTTGCACACAGTTGATTAGTCGCATGCATACTTTATATATATATTTTTTCTTTTCAAAACACTCCTGGATAAAGGTAAATGTACGTTTTCCTTTTTCTTATTGCAAATGGATGGTTTTATCGTATTTTTGTAGCATAATATTCAGACGAAGACCGTACTGCACCGAAAAGCAACACCCGCAAAATGGACGTTACATCTAGAAAACGAACTTTAAGAAATTCAAGGAAGATGACCTCCAGGAAATCTTACGATTGGATCTGACTAACATATGCGTCTTCCCAGACAGCATACTAGCTTACGAAAACCTTGTCAGTTACTTATCTTTAGACTTTCAGTGACAAGATTGCTGGGTAACCCTCATGAATGGTTTGGTAAAAAGGTTTATGATTGCAACCCTCCGTAAAGGTGGAGTCTAGCTTGGCATAATACAACGTAAACCTTGTAAAAAGCTTATTATGGAAAGGTCTTCAAACCTTTTAAATAGTAAATTGAAAGTTTTGTAGTGAAAACGTTACGAAAAGCTTCTCAACTGTGAACTACGACCCTTTTTTCAAGCTACTTAAAAGGTTGCACCCTTTTCACTTAGAAGGCTTACGAAAAGTTGATGAGAAAGTCAAAATGCTATCTGGGTTGATAGGGACAAATCATAAAATACCCAACAGGCATCCCTGTAAGCATGGTGAATCGGAAAAGAACCAGCAAACTCATTTCGTACTGCAAACAAAGTACGATCTTAAGTGAACAAATTGGAGAAAAGCTTCAGGAAAAAACAACAACTTATTTTGATCTGCAATTCCCGATTTACCGACATCTCCTGGTGAATTATGGACTGGTCTCTTCTGCCGTGTCTTTCATGAAGATGTATGCCAGCTTCAGCCTGTTCATGGCCACTATCTTTATCTCTGTTGGCAGCTCCACTCAAAACCAATGCGACCTTCGCTCTGTCACCCGGAAAGAACCCTCATAAGTTACTGATACAGTGGCGGCAGGTGATACACCCCCACACTTTTCACAATAATTCATGAACGCTAAGTCTTTAATTTTAATAATCTTTAATACTCAAACTCATCTGAAATTTTCCTTTCAATTTTTATAAAATGAATAAGATGAGAAAGAAAACACTTATTTTTTAAAAACCAATTCAATCCTCCTTTCTTTTAAGCTTGCGAATCGGTCACAATGATGTCGTCAGAAAATTGGGTTGTTTCGGTAACACACTCACCCCCACCCACGCAGATTCTCATATGCTGAGCCAATCAGCTCATCACATTCTCAAGGGCAGCCGAAGTTAGAATTAGTTCTAGATTGGCAGATCCGATAATACATTGCTTGGAGGGAAGGCTTCTATTGCTTTTCATTGGTTACCATGGCAACGCGCGGCAACGTGACTGCCTGAAACACGCTTCAGGAACAACGGTTGCTGTGTTCAGAGGAAGATCACTTTTATTGGAAGCTGTTTTTTTTCTCGGGAATTATTCAGGCCAGAAGATGGCCGTTTATCAGATTTTTTTATTACTTACAGTAGAAATTGGATCTTCCTTTTAGAAAATTGTAAAATATATAATTTTAGTTTTGAGCTAATAAATTTTTTTATGAAGAGGGTGCAAAATGTCACGAGTTGAGTTCAATGGTAAAATCTTTTCTTCCCAGATTGGAAGGATTACTTTATAGACAGAGAGGCAAGTTAAGGTACCACATTGAACATTATTCTGAATTTTTTTTTTTTTTTTATATAATGTTGAGAAATATTAGTAGACCTCATGAATGCACTGGGCTGCCGAAGCAAAAATGGCCGAAACTATTGAAAAATCAACTTTGAATGAGTTGAACTAAATCTGATTGCCAAATATGTTATAACTTGCCAAAAAAAAAAAAAAAAAAAAAAAAAATCCTTTTTTTTGTGTGGTAACCATCATTCTTTGATTTTCAATTAAGGAGATAGACAGTTTGTGTTTCCTCTGGAGTCAAGATACATCATCTTTTAAAAGTCGGCCGAATTTCAATTCATATTACGTTAACAGTGACGTAATATTTATCGCCAACTTGGCTCACTTTTAAAAGATTAAACTATTTTTCCACCAGGGAATAAATATTGTCTGCACTCTTCCTCGTTGAAAGTTAAAGAGCGCAGGGTTACCACAAAAAGAAAAGAAAAAAGAGTGGTCATTATTTAGCAAGTTATGACACATTTGGCTATCGGGTTTGGTTTAACTCATTCAAAGTAGATTTTTTAATAGTTTCGGCAAATTTTGTCCCGGCAGATCAGTAGATTCATGATCTACTAACATTTCTATATATTCTAAAAAAAAAATAAAAAAAATCAGAATGGTGTTTATGGGAGTACCTAAACTATCTGTCTCCTCTCTGTTAGCACACGACCCCATTGTTAAAAAAAAATCGGCTAGAATTCGATCAGGACTTGGAGCTTTAGTCAAATTATCAAGACCAAGCAATATTAAACCAGAATATCTAGTGTACAGTCCATACAGTAATAAATTCAATTTCATTTTAATATTCTTATTGATTTCACATTATTTTTTCGCAGTAATATTCTTCAAAATATAACAATATATTCTGTGTCCAAATAATGACAATATTTGGGATAAAAATAACCTTTGCGTTAAGACAATGATTCTATCTTTTGTAAAAGCAAGGAAGATTCACGTCTTTATTCATATACAAATTCCATATTGTTTATCTGTTGACACTTAAGGGGACATGGGATACTGAAATCACCTAACATTACGGGTATTTTTGTTTTCGTTTTATAAAATTTGCTGCCTTTACTAGTTTTAATTTTCGCGTTTCAATTTTTGAAATCCGATGACTTTAAATGGTAAAATCTTTATTTTAACTAACTATTTTAACGTATCGTACACGTGTTGCAAAAAGTTAAAAATGCATTTTTCTCTTTCTTCGGTTTTTTTTCACATTTTACGTATGTTCAAAAACCTCCTTGCGATTCATTTTTTGATAAATCCACCTAATTTTTGGTAGAAATAATTTTTAATGAACTAAAAAAAAAATTCACGCATGCTTTTTAATGTCACATATATTTTTTTTTTTTTTTTTTTTTTCATATAGGGAATTTGAAATATGAGCAGTTCTAATGAAAAATCACTAGCGCCAAGTTTGAAATTTTATTTGTGTTCAACTCTAGCACGTAAAGATAAAAGCATGAGTGAAAATGTTTATGATATACTAGCTGAATACCCGTGCTTCGCCACGAAAATTTACCATGTGAAATATTTTAGCCAGCTGTGAGGCCCCACGTTGCGGAAATCAGTCATTGGTGTATAGGCCCCAGTTTTTGGCGCTTCGCTCGCAGGAAGGTTCATCGCAAAGCAAAATCGAGCTCGCTTCACTCGCTGAAGAAGTCCTTGACACATAAGCACAGGCTTACTTAACTCGTTGAAAGGTTCATAGCTATGCAAGTATTAGCTGGCTTTGCTCGATGTAGTAAGAATAGTTTCCACATTATATTGTAAGATAAATGAGCATCACAGATAGCTAATATTTACAGATTGGACAGTAAAATGAAAGCCTTGACACTTTTCACAAGAAAATAAATTACAAGAGATGGATAATAAATTAAGGCAGTTCAAAATTGATACGACAAAGCTTTTTAATATTCGGAATGTAAAAGTTACAGAAGAGAGTAACAACGTAATAGTTTTTGTTTTATCTAACACATGGTGTAAACAATGTTAAGATTTTTCATTATCATTAAGTTAAACTTAACATCTTCCTCATTATCATTCATCAGCAGGTCAACAATTGCACTGTTGTCACATAAGTCATCATCTCCACCACATGAGCACATCTCTGTGCAAGACAGATTGTTGATATTGCATCGGGAACATTTAGTCATCTCCAAAAGCTCTTACCGGAGCACAAAATGTATAAGATGTTCAGTGTTGCACTTAAAAGGGTTAGTTGTCGATTTAAAGCCCTCTATCAACTTTTCAACGTTGTGATCTTTACGCTTGCGAACCGATAGACAATGCTCATGGTGACACTTTGCATTGGGAGTGACATTTTTAATCATTGCTTCGGTTGCTGCAGCAATTATTTTGAGTTCCGGATCTGCCAGAAAGAATCTTGTCCGAGCAGTTTCGTTTAGAGTGATGCCTGTAAGTTCACCTTGGACTTTCAGTCTTCTGTTCTGGTGCTCCAGAGCTTATTCGGCTTCTAAAACGCAAAATGGTATTTTGGTTTTATTGACTACTCTCTTCTCTTGCTGTAATTCTCGCCACATGCTTCCATGCTTTTTACTAAATCTTTCCATACCCATCAAGTACAGTGGAATCATTCTTGCATAGTTTTGTCGATCAAAGGCATACTTTACGAAGTCCTGTGTGGCTGCCAAGTGCAAATCCCAGTCTGCATTTCTAATTGGCCTGATGGCTGTGTTGTTAGCTCTCTGACTTCGCATGCTAAGGGTGCCGGGTTCGAATCCCGGGTTAGGCATGGATGTTCTTTGTGTTTCGGAATCCACATTAAGTTGCATGTACCGGCCTGGTATCCGTTACTGTGCACAAGTATATGTCATTGAGCGCTCAAACCACCTGACCAACCTGAAAAACGTACTTTCGCGATGCGGCGGCCATTTTGAATTTAACCTAACATACATATGTTTTATACCACTGAAAAGGAAATTTTATATCCTACAAGTTTCCTAATAGTCAACAAGTCGATAAAATGATCTAAGATGCCATTATTCGACAAAAACGTACGTTAGGTGGTAAGGAGGTGGCCATTTTGGATTTTCGACTGTAGCGCCACTCATACCGGGATGCCAGATACCCACCATCGGATTTCATTTTCTACGCATTCATACGAAGCGAATGACACCACCCACATGTTTGCATCATGAAGTGGCCCACGGGACCATTCTTTTGGACATTATAGCGCCCAGACTACTGGGAAATTCCTCAAAATGGTAAAACGCTGAATAAAAATTTATTAAAAACATTCAGTAGAACCCATCTCCAGTTAGCAAGCAGCAAGCGTGGTGACAGCTTTTTTTTTAAAAACAAAAACAAGTAAACAGAAAGGCCTCGTGTACGATATCAGCGTAGAGCGGTGTACAACTGGCGGCAGACTGAGAGAACGATAGAGCGGTGGAAGTTGTTCTGGCTACGATTTACAAGTTATTCAAAAAAGTTTTAAATTTGAATTATAATTTGAAATGTTATTTTATTACTTTTTTTTAAAAAAAAGTTCGTTTATGTGATGTTTTTGTGATAATCTCGCCACTATTAAACAATTTTTGGTTTTAGGAATTTCATCTTGTATATGACAACTAGCTGCGTGGCCCGTCGTTGACGGATAAACTCAGTTTTTGGTACTAAATAAAAGTAATATAAAAGTTTATCACCCCATTGTAAATTCATTCTTTGTTCGTTTAGTTCGGCATGTCTTAGCCGATCGGCTTCTAAACGAACGGCACGCCTCTCTGATGTTTCTCTACTCCTTACAGACTCCTGGCGTCGCCGTTACGACGCTAATCTGTCCTCTGGGGAAATGTCCGGCTGCCGCGAAGTCGAAGCTTCTTGGTTGTCATTTTGTAATTCGTTCCTCTTTAAACGTTTTTGAAAAACTTTTTTGTCGATTTTGCTTAATGATGGGCGTTTTTTTCCTAGGCATTGTGAATGTAGAATATCATTTGCGATTTTCAAAACAAACCAAACGAAGATTGTCATTCAGTTGCCATTCAGGAAATACTAAATTGTGTCTGCTTAAAAACACCAAAAAAAAATTATTTCGGAAATTTTAAAACTCAATTAAAATTAAAAATATATCGCCTATTTTACTCCTGGTCGTTTAATTAAGCGATATACCAAATTTCATCCTAATCCGTTAGGTAGTTTTTACGTGAAACGGTCCCCAAATCCGTGTGACAGAAAGTCAGTTTTATTTATATAGATAATTCAAACTGAAGCGCTCAGCTAGTTCGCTGGGTGAAGTCACGTTAGGAATTGATGGAAAATACCTCCTTCACTCACATCGTAGCCAAAAGAACTCGCACCGTTCTATTACTCCCTCGGTCTGTCGCAAGCCTTTCACCGCTCTCCATTCGTATCGTGCCTAAGGCCTCGGATACAATACGAGCGGCGAGCGATAGGACCACAGTTCGAGAGAGCGGCACCGCTTTCATTTTGGTTTTCATTGATTGCAACGGGAGTATGGGGTGGGCCGGCTATGATATAAACACCAGTATCTGGGTGAAACATATTGCCGCTTCACGTTACCGCTTACCGCTTCCCCCAGACATTCATTTTCAATCACCACCCAGAGTCTTTTCAGTTTCGTAGAAGCTCTCGTCCAATAAAAATGGCAGGTAACATAATTGATTTCGGAAGTTCAATGCAGGTTATTTTAATCGAATGACCAATATAACGATTTAAAAAAATATTGTTTTGGTTTTACATTAATTCAAAAAAGTTTTATATGGAATTGTTATTTTATTATAATTATTATTTTTCTTTCTCAAAAATTCGTGTTTATGTGTTGTTTCGTAATATTCTCGCCACCATAAAACAATTTTGGTTCGAGATGTTTTACTTTGTAGGTAATAATCATTCAGCTAGTTCATTGGACGACGCGACGTCGTCGTGTTAGGAACTGACAGAAAATACCGCCCTTCGCTCTCATCGAAGCCAGTGCCACTCACCGCTCTATCGCTCATGTCGCTCGGCAGCAAGTCGCCCACCGCTCGTGTCGAGGCCTAACCGTTTAAGTACTCTCCAAGTTTAGTTGCGGGTCAAGTCAGTTCGATTGAGCCAAATTGGCAATAAACATTACGTCACTGATGACGTAACTGATGTCGCCAATTTGGCTTACTTTTAAAAGATACAAGTTTTCTGAGCCAGATATCAGAAATCGTTTGCGCTTTTTTCTCATTGGAAATCAAAATGCAGTGGGTTGTCAGATTAAAAAGTTTGTTCTCTTTTTGGCAAGTTATGACATATTTCGCAATAGTATTTCAGTTCAAATCATTCCAAGTCGATTTTTGATCAGTTTCGGCCATTTTTGCCACGGCAGACCAGTGGATTCGTAATCTACTCACTTTTTTCCAATTTCTATAAAAAAAAAATCAGAATGATGTTGCTTATAAGTCAGTCCGATCTGGCCAGGGGCCCTTATCAGGACGACCAAACCCAAGATCCGGTCAGATCTTGCCACATGTTTAGACGTTGCATATCACGGATAAAATTTCGAATTTGAACCGTTTATCTTTTTTTTCAGATAAATGTGATGATATTTCTTCATAACAGAAACAATCACACGAGAATAACAATAGAAATTAAACGACCCAATAATTCTGAAGATAAATAATAACAAAGTTGGGAATAAGTTCAAAAGAGCAATGGCGTAATTTTTTGCAATAAGAATCTTATGTTAATTGAAGAGGCTTTTCTTCCTTCTTCTCTTATTACATAACAAAGTAATTTGATAAACCCATTTTAATAAGGTTGCGGGACCTGTTATATGCTAGGCACCTCTTTCAGTATAGTAGTCCAAATTCGGAAGAAGAGATATTTCTACTTTTAAGTGAAAGAGATAAACAATAAAAGATCATTATTAATATGACGTAATCTTCAAAGTGCATGACCATGATGCCTGATTTTTATTAAGAGTTTTGTGTGATAAGTGAGCTAAATTAGTGAACGCGTAAAAAATATCCAAAAAATAAGGATTAGATAACGTGATAGAGAAGGCCACCTGGAATAAAGTCTAAAGGTATATCCACTATATATCAATATCTTAAACCTCTATTTCGTTATTTATAATACACAAACTAACTACTAATTACTCCAGAGAGCATTCCGAAAGGTGGGTTTTACTATCCTGACTGTCGCGGCTTGTGGGGTATAGCCAGTACAGCTGGTCTGCATCTAAATTATTAGTTTAAAATTAAAATGTACTAATTGTTAGTCAACTTTGATAATTCGGATAATGTAGATTAGAATCGCAAATAAAGATGGAATTTCTACGGTATGTAAAAACCTGTTGCACAATGCACAATTGAGGGAAAGACGCACAAATGAACTAAATCTGACGATTATCAAGCTGGTACATCCAGAGAGTGAAAGTACTAAAAGGGTCGCACCGTTGCTAAGGTAACAACTGCTAGTATGGAATATCCCTACACGTTAAATGTAGACGTCGTGATGCCAAACCTTATGAGTTTCGCGATTTCGGCTGCACTTGTAAATTTGATGTACTGGTTGGCTTATGAGTGAAGATGTGCTCTAACATTTTTGACCTTGGGAAGCCATTGTATCCTGATTCCAATGAGGTGCTATCCTGATTTCTAAAAAGCCAACTTAAATGTAGGATATAGTCAAAAGAATGAATTGAAAATAAAATAAACTCTTTTCCACTACAACTAAATTAGGCCTCATAATCAGGAAAAATTAAATTGTAAGACAAATGAAATGAGTAAAAATAAAATAAGTTTTCAATAGCAGAATGTAAATGAAACTGAAAACGAAACAATAAGTAGTCTAATGCCATCACCAAGTTCACCCATGTGTTTTTTAAATTTCCCACATATGTTCAGAAACTATTCATATCTCACTAATATCTGGATGCCATTAGATTCAAATCCTTTCTGATACAGAGCTATTCATATTATATTACGTCACAAACAAAATAGATTCTTACTTCGAGAACCTTACAGAAGTACTTAGCTTGAAAAATACCACACGTTTTCATTAGCTAAATACTCTAAGCTGATAGTTGAGTGATTATTTTTATATTTTGCAGCAAGGTTGCTTCTCTGGAACAAATAGGTAATGAAAGTACACTAGGTGGAATTTTTTCTACAGACAGACGGTTACTATGACAACATTTAGAGCATTTACTTTAAGTGTTACATGACAAATTCGATTTTAGGACAAATTAAATAAGCCGACTGTTGATATTTAAGTTAAATAAGATTGGAGAAAAAATACCATGGTAAAATATGAATACATTTTCGAAACTTCACCACACAAACAATTTCTTTAGGCAACGAAATAAGCAAACAGAGCAGAAATCGTCTCGCAAATCTCAAAAAGCAGAACATTTCGCACTAAATGACCTGTCTTTTGCATACAGCTATGCATACAAAGCAAGTTTATGTCCTTAAGACTAAAATGAAGCTTTCAGGAAAAGTTGTGTTTTTACACGTTCTTGCAAGATTCTTCTTCCGATTTGGACATGAGCGGCAAAATTGCTACCAACTCTGCTATTCCCTTCTCCAGTTTGATGGTGGACCCGAAGCCCAGTTTCTGTATCCTCGCATAAGACACCTCGTAGTCCCTCTGGTCTTTATCTTCCCCAGAGCCACCGTAGACCACGCAGGAAGGGACTAAGCGCTGGATCCGCTCTGCTATCTCAGCTTTGGTCAAGTTCATGGTCTCGTCACCGACGTTGAAGGCTTTACCTATGGAAATGAAGTCATAATTTATTACCAAAATGTGATTGATAACATTTCACATCATGAGGATGCATATGACTCAAGTATTATCTGTTTGACTAATGATCATAGTGTAAAAGGGTGTGGTGAATATGGAAACCCCGGGAGAGCGATGCCAAAACTCACCTCCAAACACTGAGCTACAATACTGAACTGGAGTAACTACTCCCGGTCACTTAACTAGCGACCAAACGAGCTTCCGCGGAAGCATACAAAAGCGCATTTCAGACACCCAAATAGGCAAAACATGTCCCTTCTCCCAATTGCCTAGCGCAAAACATTCATTCAACATTATAGTAAAACATTCTGCGGTTTTCCACTTTTCAAGCAATGCAACTAAATTTATTATTAATTTTTTTTAATTATTTTAGAATGATAATTTCTTGGTTAAGCATTTAATTGCAGAAACAGATGGGGAAAATTGATAGAGGATGGATCGGAACTTCAATTTCATATCTTTAAGTTTAAGCACATAGTACGAACTTTAGATTTTTTTTTAAATGCATTTTGGATATTAAAACTAACTTGTAAGGAATTTTTTTTTTAGTGAATTGATGAAATAATCATTCATTGTTACAAACCGATTTATTGTTCAGATACTTTTAATGACTGGTTCAAAGTTTAGCAGGTTAAGGCCCAATAATTTACCTGAAATAAGGCCTTCTGACTGAACTAAATAAAACGCAAACTAAATTTAGTTGAGTTCGGTTTAACAGTTTGGACTAAATAGCCTCATAACTTATTTCCTTTGATTATAAAAACCATTTAGTAATGTGTGTGTGTGTAATAACTAGCTTAAAATATCGACTTTAAAACATTATATTTTAATTAACGAAGCATTTAATGCATGTGAAGCATCACATAATTCGCATGACACTGGACCAGATACCAACGTAGGGCGGACCATGGATTGTTCAGCTTTCCCGAAAGTGCATGGCATTACAAGTTCTTTTTATAAATAGCAATCACAAGGTCGTGAACATATATGTGACAGTATACCAACGGTAAAGCAAACAGACAAAATGATCAAATATACGATAAAGGAAATCCATCCGTGGCCATCCTCACCTTTCATGACCTTGTACTTGTAGAGGGCAAATAGGAAGGCTCGTGCGGCGTCCCTAACGTGGAGGAAGGTCCTGCGGTGTGATCCTTGGTAGAGGCTGAAGCCTTTGTCCCTGAGAGCCCTGCTTGTCAGGTCATTGACAAGCAAGTCCAGCCTCATTCTAGGGGACACGCCGAATAACGTAGCCAGCCTGAGGGACACGCCACCATGAGACAGCACAAGCTGTTCGGCTTCTGCCTTAGTACGGCCGTAGACGGTGAGGGGAGACGAACTTGTGTCCTGTTGGAGAAAAGGTAGAGGATACAGTACTCGTTTCTAATGGACAACGGACGATTCCCGCATTTTTTTAAAATTATTTTTTATTCAATTTTGAATGTTTCGAAAAGGCCATAAACACAAAAGTTTTTGCTCAATGCGCTTTTTCTTTTTTAATTTGCGATCAAAATTACCTTGCTCGACGTTGGCGAGAAAATGACTCATTTCGCTGGCATTGAATGTTACGTCAGAGATTCGCAAACATCTTGACTTGAAATGCAGCAGAGGGAACCAGATTTGCAAGTTTCTCGTATATCACGCCAACCTGTACGGAATGTGGCAATTGTCTACCAATGTCAAGTGTTTCATCCCCAACTATTTGGCAGAAACCTCACGATAACCATAGAAACGACATGGGCTCTGTACGTCACGAATTTTGTTGACTGTTTTTATCGGACTGATTTTGGTTCGGTTTTGGGGCATTTTCTTTTCTTAATATTTAAATAATTAATTTTTTTAAAGAACTTTTGTTTAAATATTTGGAGTCAGTAAGAAATTATTTATAAATATATACTAATTTCACTCATTTTTAAAAAATGCGGGAATTGTCCATTCTCGCATTTTTTATTTTTTTATTATTCAATTCTAAATGTTTCAAAAAGGCCATAAACAAAAAAATGTCTGCTCAATGCCCCCCCCCCCCCCCTTTTTTTTTTTTTTAATTTGCGATCAGAGTTCCTCTGTTTGACGTTGGCGAGAAAATGATTCACTCGGCCCGAATTGAATACGGTCAAGAGATCCCAAACATCTTGGCTTGAAATGCAGCAGCGGAAATCAGTTTTGCAAGTTTCTCGCAATTCGCGTCAACCTGTGCGGGATAAGGCAATGGTTTACACAATCAACGCCAACTATTTGGCAGATAACTTACGATAACCATAGAAACGGAAGGACTTCTTGACGTCACAGATTTTGTTGAGTGTTTTGATTGGACTGGTTTTAGCTCGGTTTTAGAGCCATTTCTTTTCTTTATATTTAAATAACTAATTTTTTTTTTTAAAGAACTTTTGTTTAAATATTTGGAGTCAGTAAGAAATTCTTCATAAATATAAACTAATTTCACTCGTTTTTAAAAAATGCGGGAATTATCCATTGCAATTTCTGGATGCTTGGTTACTGTCGAAGCTGAAAAAATTTATAAAGCATCATATTGATCACTATATTAGCAACTTTCCCCGTTAGTTGTTTTTATCTAAAGCTTAAGTAAAACCAACTACAGAACATTAGATAAGATGCAGTGTGATGGTAATTTAATTGGGTTTATCTGCTTGCAAAACAGTTTGCGCTTGAGAGCTATTTAGAAGTTCAAGTTATAGATATGTTGGTCTATGTAAAAAAATAGTCTATGCTTCGAATGTAACATCAAACTGCGATTATTTTTCATTAGTACCTAAAGTATGAGCTTTTTATCCATTTCATGTGGTATTTATAAGATAAGACAATACACTTTATGAATGGATATATATTTTTTTACAAAATTTTGAAATGCTTCAAAACATTTAGTAGATTAGGAGGCGTAAGGAAAGGGAGAAATCTCTTACTTTAGTTACAGAGAGTTCATTTTGTAGACTAATAGACCCATGGTCAGTGGCTAGAAGTGTGGGTAGACGCTGGGTGACGCTTCCCCCATTTAAGAAGAAAATACCCATGAGTCCCCCTATTTCTAAAACTATTGGAATCCCTCCCCGACACTTTCAAAAATACTCAATCCGTCTGAAAACTACAAAAGAAAAATAACATGAAACTTTAAATGTAGTAGCATTGAGAAAAAAGTGATTTAAAGTTTTCAAATGTTAAAAAAAATATTAGTTATGTTATATATATCATACTATTATAAATATGTATTATACTACTTTGCATAAAGATATAAGTAGTTTTATTTACAATTAATGTTCATTTGGTCAACTTTTAACTTTGAAGGAACTTTTTTTTAATTTTTTGGTGCACATTTCTATTCTCGTTTCATAAAAGGACAATCTATTTAATAAAAAAAAAAACAATAAAAAAAAAAAAAAAATAAAAAAAAAAAAAAAAAAACACGTTTTAGAGTTCTTTATTAATTTAATTTTATGAAAGTAGGCACATTTAGAAGTACTATTTAAATAAAAAGAAACTTACTATAAAATCTAAAATAAAAAATGTGTTACTTCACTTTATTTTTTATTTCCAAGTAAAAAAAACCAAGTCACAGAATATTTATTAAAATAACAATAAATTTTGAACCCTTGTTCAATGTTAGTGTTAGGAAGTAGGCTTGGGCGATGTATCGATACATCGTCCAAAACCGGTGTGAAATCAACATCGTCAAACAGGTGTCACTATTTTCGCATAACCGATACATCACGATCTTTTTCGACGAGAGCGCGATCCTTACTTAGCACTTCAAGGACGAAGAATCGTGATGCCACGATTGATGCGCGGGGTTTCTAAGATACTATAGAAACGTATTGAAACCGTCGACACCGCGCCGTTTGAAACACGATACTTCAACACATCGCAGTAATCCACCCTGCATATGCGCGGTGTCTCCAAAACAGTATAGAAGCGTACTGTAACAGCTAACACCGCGCCGTTTGAGACGATTCCTAATTGCTTTTGCTGAGGCGATACTTCATTCGCATCGTGGTAATCGTATCCACCATCGGTATGTGCGATGTTTACAAGATTGTATAGAAACAAAGCACCACATACGGCATCGCGCACTTAATCACTCATACATGTTGGATTCGCTTTTGCATCCCCTGCCTTTTGAAATTTCAAATAAAGTTGAAAAAAAGTGCAAATTTCAAGGAAAAAAAAAGCACGTATGACATTTTGAAATTATAATTCAATTTAACAATGTTTTTTTTTTTATTTTTTTTTTTTATAGGTCGCGTTTATTTCCTACATCGTTTTTACAGCTGAGTATTGAAATTTCGAGGTGGTTTTCAGGCTCCAGTAGTCTAGTAATATTGGAGATTCGATGAAAGAAGTATTCCTTTTATTGTTTGAAAATTTTGTTGTTGTTCTCTGAACTCCATAAAAACGTTTTGATTTTTATTTAATTTGTCATCAGATATAAGACCTTGATATTCTATTTTTGGAATTCAATTTAGTATTTCCTAGACATTTTTTGTTTAATTTTTTATTTTTTCTCTAACTTGGAAGAAATAAAATATAAAATTTTTGTATCTTTAAGTCTTTCACATTAATTTCACGATTTTTGTTATCTAACATTTTTACCCTTTGAGAGCTTTGCTTTATTTATTAACTCAATTGGATTGCGGTATTCTAGCGCAATAATTTCTATCTAATTCTTACCTAGTTTAGATAATCAGGTTATTTATTACTATGATGGTTTGTTATATCTGCCAAAGTCATTATGAACTAGCGCATGGACTGATCACAGTGGTTTCTCTAGTTTGATTGCTTAAATACTTATAAAAGATCTTTTTCCCATTTACGTTAAGGGATTTTCTCTTCTGACTCGTAAGTAAATAAATGTTTTATAATTTTTTTTCAGTTTGTACAATTTGAATAAAGTTTATTTCCGTAAGATTAATTACTGAATCCAACTTGCTTCTTAAAAATGCGGAAATGTAGATTTTTTTTTGCACAAAATAAAGATTATTAGAATTTTAAATGTTATGCATTAATTTTATTTTTATTGTTTAATAGTTATATTGTACCTAGTAAGTAATACAATATTCATTATAAAGTATGTTTTTGGTTTAATAATTAAGAATATCCAATAACTAAAGTAACGTGTGCACTAGGGTGGTTCGAAAAAAAATAATTTTTAATTTTTGAAACGCATGAGGTGAAATAAGTTGATACACATCTTGATAAGAAAAACTGTAAAAAAAAAAAAAAAAAAATTGAAAAAAAATTATATCTTCCGTTCGCGCATTCACCTCAAAGTTTGGAGAAAATACAAAAAATAACTATTCTTCCTAAATTTTTAAAAATTTCTAAACGTTATATATTTGAAAGGCAATAGTTTGCAATGTGTACTAAAAGGATGGTATAACACAGGAAAACACTATTTTATGCATTTTTAAAACATATATTAATAATAAAAAGTACTCAAAAGTTACATTATTTGTAAGAAATAATGATTTTTCTGTAAAATGGGTACTAATGTTATTTCTTACATTTTTTATTTTTTTTTATTTTAAACATGCTATTATTCATTTGGTTCACTTTTTTCTCAAGCTTTCTATCCCAGTGATGCACTTTGAAGGACATTTTTGTTGAAAAGTCTAGCATTATCGATCTTTAAAAAAAAGTGCTGTCCTAACGTCTTTTGCGTCAGTGCCACCTACTTTTGTCTTGTCTCTCTACATTAGAGTTACACAGCTTGTGAGTGACAAGGAAACGAGTTGAAGTCTGACTTCAATGGTCCATAGTAACATAGATACGCTGACCAATTTCCCCAGACATAGGCCAATCCCGATATGAAACGATGTGAATCGGTCGTTGGAAACAATATTAGCCAATCTCACCCAATTCTGGATAAAATTTAGAAGAGGTTTTGATAAGCCGATGTACAGTTTTAAACTTGGGATATTGTATTTATGAGAAACAAAACTATGTGGTGGTTTTTACTTGTTTGTTAAAAAATCGTGTATTTTGGAATTATGCTCGGTCAGACTAGTCAATCTTATACTCTCTCCCTGTTTCCACCAATACAGCTGTGCTACCTCGGATGCGCCAGTCTTTGCTAACTAATGACCGTTTGTTTCTCTTAACAAAGGAGGGGTCCTATTACGAGCATTCCAATTAATTATGCCCACTCATTGCAGTCAGGATACCTACAATAAAGTTAAGTTTAGTTGTCTTGAAATGCCTGATAGTCTTTCTCTAGGAAAGTTCTCGAGATTTCAGAACCTGTTGCCTCAGTTCTCTTACATCTCTCCTTGCGTACAAAATCATTGCCGAAATCAAATTTTGTGAGTGAGGGAAGAAAGCATTTCGTCCTAATAACTGAGTTTAAAACTTGCAGTAAATATTCAGGGAGTTATCGAGACAATCGAATTGCCACATATATGTTCTTAGGTCCTTCAGAAAATTAATTTTTTTAATGTAATAATATCAAGAAGATATAACTGAGTTGTGTTCAGTACTTTCCTCTCAAGTTGAGGAATTAGACATTCAACACGTAAAAAATCAGTCAGGGGAAATTTTTCAAGGTTCTTCAATTTTTTTATCTCACTGAAAGATGTTGTCCAGTTGTAGTACTATCTACGTGTTTAAATATGTGTCTGAATGGTAGTTCATTGGAGTATAGAAGGCATATATCCCAATGTAGTGGTCTCCCAGCGTGCAATTTGGTCTGTCAGATTATTTCCAGCCAGTATTCATGGCTGACCCAATCAGAGCCAAGTGCGTTATGATCCAATGACTAAATTAGGATGCGTTTTGATCCAAGTAAGTTTATGAGCTTCAAAGGAAGAGAAGGCACCACGAGAAAGGCCACCCAGATTAAAACCCGCCAAAACACAATTTTTATCAATGTTTCAAAGGTTATGCTCGAATAATTATTATTAAATAATTACTAATTTGATTTTTTTCCATGTTCTATCTATTTCATTCCACACAATACAAACTAATGTATCTCGATAATTTAGTGATTAGCGTATTCTACAAATTGATGGAAAAAAAGTGTTTTTTGTATTTATTCCAAACTTGGAAGTGAATGCTTAAAGTAAATAAAATAATTTTAACAAAAATATGTAAAAAGTAACGTTAGTATCCATTTTATAGAAAAATCATTTTTTTAATAAAAAAATGTAGTTTTGAATATTTTTAATTATTAATATACGTTTTAAAAATACATGAAATAGTGTTTCCCTGTGTTATACCACCCTTTCATTATACATTGCAAACTATTGCCTTTCAAATATATAACGTTTAGAATCATAAGAAAATGTAGGAAAAATAGTTATTTTTTGTATTTTCTTCAAACTTTGAGGTGAATGCGCGATTGGAAGGTATTATTTTTTTTTTCAAATTTTTTTTTACAGTTTTTCTTATCAAGATGTGTATCAACTTTTTTCACCTCATGCTTTTCAAAAATAAAAAATATTTTTTTTTTTCGAACCACCCTAGTGTGCACTGCCATGAAGTGCACTTCTCTCTCCCCCCCCCCCCCTCCTCTTCTCCTTTCCTGGATAACAACAAATTAGCTAAGTTAGCATAACTTTCGGCTATATAGCGTGTTATAAAAACGTTGTTTTATAGTATTTTGTAGAAAAAATTTAATTTAGATCGCGATGTATCATGACATCGAGATGTTTGCTTCCCGATATATCGCGATGCAGAAATGTTAACATCGCCCAGGCCTATTAGGAAGTATAAATTATTTCCTTACTAATTAAATTTTTTTTGTGAAATGCGAAATTTTAAAATGTATATGGTGATGGGGAAATGCACTTGTCACCAATTTTGGGGTATCCCCCCCCCCCCCCCACTTTTCTTTTCCCACTTCTACCACTGCCCATGGCAGAAGCGGAATCGCCGTGCTTTCTATAACACTCAATACGTGTCAGGTGTTGAAATTGGAATATTATTGATTTCAAGGTTTCTCGATAAAATAATGTTAGAAATAAAATTAAGAGTACTTATATACATGAAAGTTCAACCTGAACAACCTCTTGCAAAACAAGAAATAACCGCGTATGTTTACACTGTAACCCAACATTCATCTTAAAACAAATAAAATCCCATGATCACTGCTGCCATCTATTGAGCGTTTTGGAAAGCTCTAAACCCTCGCCTTTTACCCTCAACACCGTTGGCTAATGAGGAACTTGCACAAGTGAGGAAAATGTATATTTTTTTTGTATTTTCTAGTGTTATCCAACGAATATATTTGAGCAGTGCAATTATTTTTTTATCTTTATGCTTTCAATTAATCAAAAATCGAGTTTGAAATTAGCCGAAATCAAAGCAAAAGTCACGTGACCATAAACTCATAAAAAAATACCGTGACGTGTTTACGCAGAGATAAAGTCGCAAAAAGAAGGAGAAACCTCGCTCATTCCTAGTCTAAAACAGGTTTTAGACTGGTTCATTATCTGCGCGTTGACGTTTCTCGCAAAAGTGGCTTTTTCCCGCCAAATCTGCAAAATGAAAAACTAAATATTTTTTTTAAACTATCTATCCGAGCTCAAATTTTTGAAAGAATGGTATTGTTTCCCCACGATTTTTTCTCTACTTTTATCTAAAAAATAAAACCAAAAAAAAAACCCCGTGAAAGTTCCTCATTCTAATATAATACCAATTGGATCAAAGTTATCACGGTGGTCAAAATAGTACAAACACTGCGCACATACCTCATTGCATACCCCATCTACGGCCCCGTAGCATGAGCCTGTGCAAGAGTACACCAGTCTCTGGTGCGGCTTCATACAGCGGATAATGTTCCGCGTCCCTTCGACATTCACCTCTTGCGCCAAGTCTGCGTCCTCGTCGCAAGCCGGATATCCGACGACGGCGGCAAGGTGGACGACGGCGTCCACGTCGTCGCTCATGGCGACAGAAAGACGCTCGATGTCGCGGATGTCGCCTCGGACCAGTGTCAAGCTGCGGTTGTAGCAGTGTAGGAGAAGGGGAGAGACACCGAAGTTGAAGGTGTCGTACACTGTCACCTGGAAGAGAAGAATCGGATAATATCTTGTGAAAGGAATGGTTTCCTAGAACGGATTGAAAGTTTTTGTATTTCATCGAAATTCATTCTGAAATTTTTAAGGAGTGTTTGTACAATACTTTTGTAGTTTAAACCCATAGACGTTATAGACTGAGAGGCGACTGCAAGTTTAGGTGCCTCATCGAATATCATTCGGAAATTTTTTATAGAACGTAGAGAAGTCTTAATAGATCACATTAATTCACTGGTCTTGTGGAGTTAAAATAGCCGAAATTATTAAAAACTTGACTTTGAATGTGTTGAACTAAATTTGATTTCCAAAATGAGTCATAACTTGTCAAATAATGAGCTTTCTTGTCCGGCAACTCTTTAATTTTCAACTAAAAAGGTTGCAGACGATTTTTTTTTCCTGGAGCCAATCTTTGATTTTTTTTTAGTCAGCCAAATTAGCAATAAATATTACGTCATCTGTGACGTAAAATGGCTCACTTTTAAAAGATGGAAGTATTATTACCAGAGAATAAATATCGTCTGCACTCTTCCTAATTGAAAATTAAAGAACAATAGATTACCATATAAAAAAAAAGAATGCTCAATATTTGGCAAGTTATGACATATTTGGCTATCGGATTTAGTTTAACTCATTCAAAGTCGATTTTTGAATAGTTTCGGCCATTTTTGTGACCAGTTGATTCATGTGTGATCTACTAACATTTCTCTATGTTCTATAAAAAAATTCAGAATGTTGTTCAATGGAATACCTTAACTTACAGTCGCTTCACGGACTATAAAATGCTTTATTTTTTCCCACAATCTATGTCAAAGTATTGGTTTTATGCATATTAGTTTTTACACTAGTTGCAACAATAGTAATAAATGATCATTAACAGAATTTGAAGAGAAAATAACAAGCGATTTTTTTTATTATTAAAGTTTATAAAAACTTTTTAAAGTATGACAAAAAAATACCCTGTTAATTTTCCTCCAATTTTTGTTAATATTCTTTTATTACTGTTGTTATATACATAAAGCAAAACTTAGGCAGATATTGTGACAAAAATATTAAAGGGACTTGGTATCCCTTGTTTTCACAAAAATAATAAAAATATCAATTTTCTATTTTTTGCATGTTTATAATCTTTGAAATCTTCTCCTTATTCTGGCAAGTTTTTGAGCTGATCCGATAACTGCAACTGCAGAAAAACTATATTTTTATGGAGAATTTAGCATTGCTGCAATAGCTCCTTTGATGTTTCGAACACATTTTTCTCAGTCCGTGATTTTTGAAATTCCAGCCTTAATCAAAATGCTAAAACTTCAGCAAATATGAATGAAATGATTTGAATTTTTTTTGTGCGTGTCATTCTTTACATCATTTGACAAAAATAGGCATGGATTTTTGAATAAAATAAAAACTTTTTTTACAAATTTAAATGTTGAAAAATATCGGATTTTTACGCTTTTTTTTACATATAAGTACAGTAATTATCGTTTTCTCGAAAACTCTTTTACTTATTCGATGCCTAAAAAGTTAGAGTATATTACTAGGAAAATTTTTTCCAAAAAAAAATCAGGAAAAAATATTGAAAATGAAAAAAAAGATAAAATTTGAAATTTAGTGAATTTTTTATAAAAATTTAAAACTTCGAATTTTTAGAGCACTATGTGAACTTTTTTTAAAATAAAATTTAATTTTTACTTAGTAATACTTCCAAATATGTAATAACTATAACTTAAAAGGCTTAAATAAAAAAATGTTTGAAGGGGTACCAGTCCCCTTTAGCATTAGATGAATGGGATAGGAACCTGTTGACATTCCCTCTCTAGAACATAATTGTTTTCAGGAATCAATTTAGCCAGAATCATTCAAATGAGTTGAAATATAAGCGACTGATTTTTAACTGAGACTTCCGCCTGATAACCGGAATAAAGTACAAGATATCCGACAGTGTTTTTCGTATATCCGAGAGTTTATTCAACCAATGCCCAGTAGAAACAATGA
>OZ021728.1:16724971-16904692 GCA_963978545.1 Linyphia triangularis
ACTGGAATGAAATAAATTCTGGAGGGGTTTTCGACCATAAAATTGTAATAGAAGCAACAAAAAAAAAAAAAAAAAAAAAAAAAAAACACGTTTTTGTTTAAAAAATTTTTAAACTTGTTTTATTAATTAATTATTACAAAATTGTTTCATACAAAAGTTGCATGTTCTTTATGCTTGGCCTTTTACAAACTATCGTTTGAAACAAAAATTACTAAAATATATTAACTATATTTAAAAGAATTTACGGCTAAAAATACAAATGTTCTTTTTAACATTAATTTGCCATTTTTTTGACATCATTTAAATTACTAACCATTCACTGGAAAATTATGAAATTTGGTATATAGACGTTTTTTTTTTGGATTCTAAATTTAAATATGGTATAACATAATGGGGTTGCTATTGAACTTTTTAAAGTTTGGCTTAATTTTAATATGTAGATGACCCTTCATGATAAAAAAAATATATGCAATCAATAAAGACCTTCCACGATTTGCATCATAAAAAAAACTAGGGGTGTGGAACCTCACACAACTTTCAATTCCAGTATAGTACTGGTCACCACACACCACATTTGAATTTGACGCGGAATAATTATTAACGTTTTCTCATTTTCATTAATTTAAGAAAAAAAAATGGCCAGTTTGGCGACAATTCTTACATGGGCAATAAAATAATGCCAAAATGGCGATATATTTTTCGATTATCCTTACGTTATACTTTCTTCTATGTGAAACAGAGGAGAGAAGAAAAACGATCGTTGATGAACGATGCTCCAGGGAAAAGAACTTTGTGATGAAAACATCCGTTTTTCCATTTGGCACCTGTATAGCATTTTTACCGGAATTACTTAAATGGAGATATTTAGAACAGCTTAAGGGGCATTACCTCAGCGATTTTGATCAAAATCGTTAAAGCCGTTTTTTAGCAATTGCTGAAAACACGATTTTTTTTCATGTTTTGAGCATGCGCAATCTTGACGAAAACCATAGTGACATATCCCACGGCCACCATTAACTTGCACACCAAATTTGAACACCGTCAATCAATTGGTTCGGGAGTTAACCTGACCACATGCATACAGGCAGACATTTTTTCTTAATCAATCTTTTTGAAATCAAAATATCCTGAAATGTGGTAGGGGAAAGAAAAAGCAAAAAAAAAAAAAAAAAAACTATTTTTTTTTTCTGACTGAAAACAATACTTTCATTACCGTAAAATGGGGTGAATCGGAACGAAACTTCATGAAATTACAAAGAAATTATTATTTTACACAAATAAAGCAGTTTTATTAATTATTATATATTTTTCATTTGGTTAACATGTTTTCAATCTTGGAACATGTTTTGTGGAGCTTTCAGCACTGTCCTTTTTTTTTTATAAAAATTCTGAAACAGCTTGCATACAATCCAATGAGTTTTAACCTCTCCAAAACTTATCCCGTAATTAATAACATGTACCAGTTATAGATTTAACTAATATATTTTTAGATAAGTATAAACATCCACAACAGATGCCATACTTAATTTAACTTGGTTTTAAAAACTTTTTATTTTACGAATTTTTATGTTTTGCCTCGTCTCGATTTTGAGATTTGCGGGGTGAATCGGAACACTTGAAAAGTGATATTAAAAAGGTGTTTTGGCAAGAATATGTTCCACACAAGATTCAACGACTGAATAAGAGTCTAATTACTCCCTTCAAGACAGTAATCAAGATTGCAGGCTTGAATAAATGTCAGAAGAGGAGCTTATTTCCGCATGGCAGAAAACCCGATTGTTCCAGTGGTTTTTTTCTCTAAATGACTTCGTTATCTTTAAGTTATATGGAAAAATGTATGAAGACTCTATTTGAGCAAAGTTTTACACCCACAAGTTTATTGCTATATCAGTGTGTTTTACAAAAAGCGCTTATGAACGAAGAGATTTTCTGAAACAAATGAGGATGCTTTTCTCCTTTCTCAAGATATTTTAAAGAATTTGCAGTCATACGACACGCAAACATAAAGCAGATTTAAAAGTATTTTTAATTTTAAAGACTATTTGGATGAGTTATAGGAGAGTTATATAAGAGTTGATAAGCTTTCAAACATATGATTTGTTTTGACAATAATTGAGAAACACAAATTTTATCCGTTATATTAAATGATTTTTTTTTATGATAATTTTGTGTTCCTATTCACCACAATGCATTATTATTTGCTTTTTGTCACCCTGTAAACATTTAAATAAGGACAGACATAAATGGTAACGAGTGTTCCGATTCACCCCTTTCTGCGGGGTGAATCGGAACACCATGAAAAAATTCAAAATAAATTAAAGTCCTAGTTTTTACAAAAATTTTGGGGTTGATTCTCAAAGAAGAAGGTAAGACCCAAGTTTCTATGTCAAAAATATGTTCCTTAACGATCTTATTACAACCGATTATTACATTGAAAGTTGAAACGTGTTCCGATTCACCCCATTTTACGGTACCTTATGTTAAAATATAAGTAATTAAAAGTAAAAACACCGTACAGAAGAAATAATATATAAAAGAGCTTACCTCTGCTATGGATCCAACGGTTTTTGTTGAATCTCTTAAATTAAATCTCCTGATTATATCTTTAAATAGTGTTCTAACTTTAGGACTGCTTTTTAATGGAAAATTCAGCCAAGAAGATGCCAAGTACAAAGTGAAGCTTACTTATGAAATCAAATCTAAATTCGTTCTAACTATAGACTTGTTCAGTAACATGCGCTCAAAAGATTGGATACTTTGTGATAAGTCTGTATACACTGATTATGATGTTATGCCACGTATCGATATTGCTTTGTGAACTAAATAAGTTTTCGAACTCTTACATTGGTTTGTGGTTACGAAACTAGTAGAAAATGTGTAACATTTTCTACTAGTTTCTTTCTCTTGGACTTATTTGAACAGGAAGTGCACAAGTCATTTTACAAAACTAGAGGTGTGGAACATCGCACAACTTTCAATTATACACTATATTACTGACGTGGATTTGTGTCATTTGCCGTTTTTATATTTTCATCATTCATTTAGGCCGACCAAACGGTGTAGTGGTTAGCGTGCTGGCTTCTAGACCGCGAGGTTGCGGGTTCCGAGTCCCGTGTTAGGCATGGGTGTTTGTAAATGTATGTTGGCTTGTCTAATGACGAAAGTTTCGGCGCATTATAGCCCTCGTGTTGCTGACGGCGCCAGATAATCTGAATACAACCAACCATCATTCATTTAGCAAAAATGACCAGTTTTGTCTTGATTCTGGTATGGGTTTGCCATCATCTAATCAAGTTGAAACTTGGCATGTAGACGCGTTGTCGATGGCAGTCTTTCCATCAAGTTTTGGTTTTCGATAGCAAACAATCGTTTTTACTCATGTTTCTATTGTTCTAAGAAATATTAAATAACCCACTTACGTTCAACCAATCAAGCTGGACCTCGGCTCGGCAGATTAGACTCTCGTTATCGATGACAATGACTATTAACTTTTGGGGGTAAAAAAAAAAAAAAAAAAAGATTTCGTTTATGACGTGGAATCTATACTTTTTTTCGTAGTGATCAAACAATATGAAAAGACGACCTGATTTAAAAATCGTTTAAATAAATAGCGATTGCACATAAAAGTCGGGAATGCATTGAAGGGATTTATATTAAAAACTTGTTTTTATGGATTGTCTTAATTCTTTTTCAATCCTTTATATTAACTTCGATTTTGTATGTTTGTCGATGGGAGCGGAGTCTCCAGAGGCCCTAATAACCCCCTTGCCGTCATCCAATCGGGATGAAATTTGGCAGATAGGTTTGATGTCGATGATAATGCATTCTATCAAATTTGGGTTGCTAAATTTTTTAATAAATAAATAATTATTTAAATCAGTGAATGAATGAATGAATAAATAAATAAATAAATAAATAAATAAATAAATAAATAAATAAATAAATAAATAAATAAATAAATAAATAAATAAATAAATAAATAAATAAATAAATAAATAAATAAATAAATAAATAAATAAATAAATGAATGAATGAATAAATAAATAAATAAATAAATAAATAAATAAATAAATAAATAAATAAATAAATAAATAAATAAATAAATAAATAAATAAATAAATAAATATTTATATGAGTGAATGAATGAATAAATGGGTAAATAAATAAATAAATAAATAAATAAATAAATGAGTGAATGAATGAATGAATGAATGAATGAATGAATGAATAAATAAATAAATAAATAAATAAATAAATGAGTGAATGAATGAATGAATGAATGAATGAATAAATAAATAAATAAATAAATAAATAAATAAATAAATAAATATTTAAATGGGTGAATGAATGAATAAATGGGTAAATGAATAAATAAATAAATAAATAAATAAATAAAATTACTTTGATCAGAATAAATAAATGATATTTGGATGTGAGAGCATAAATTAAGATTCATTTTTAATAAATAAATTTTGAAACGTAGTTTGCCTCACATTTTGCTGATAGAAATGTTTTTGATATCGACGCTGTGCTAATAAATATAAAATTAACGATGCATATAAAAGATTTTTTAAAAACTCTGTTTTTATGTGTTATGTTATTACTAGGGGGCTCCGCCCCTGCTCGCTTACGCTCGCCAACCCCCTAGATTGCTATGCAATCAACTTGGTTCGCTCCGCGCTCGCTTCAAAGTGAGGAATTTAAATTATGCCCTAGAAAAAAGGTATTTCGGCTGCATAATCAATAAAATCCTTGAAAAGTGATATTGTGCCATGAAACTGAAAACGTTGGATTATTTTTGATGAACTACGATACTTTGGACGTCATTATCTTATGCTTATGTCGAGACGCGTTGAGCAGGGACAGTTTGGCAACGTAGCAGAACGTTTTTGGATCAGAAAGAAATTTAAATTTATGGACTGGTTTTGTAAGAAGCGCCAAAATAATTAAAGTTGCACATTGAAATTTCTTGACGAAGCAATATTGGTAATCATATGTTTGCATAATCCTTTTAACGATACTTAAAAAATAACACAATTTGTTTATCTGCAATGCTGAAGTATTTATTCAATTAGTGTGAATGTGAGCATGGAAACCTTAATATTCTTAAAGGAAATTCCGTGCTCAGTTTTTATAGCCATGTATCCGGAAAACGTTCATAATAAATATGTTGTGGTTATTTGCTGAATCCAAACAAATAAGAAAGAGAATTCCCGGAATTCTAATCCAAAAGAAATATACACATCTTGCATCATTTTAAATATTAAATCAATGCGTTTTAAATTGGCAATAATTTTGTTTTGTTTTGGAAACCACCGACTGTCTATATCTGCCACTTATAAAGTTCTTAACACAGCCAAATACGCCTCGTAATTTTGAGCATCTAGAAGAATACGAGATCGAAATCTTCTAGTGTAAACCCCTCTCTCCGACCCCACCACACCAACGAGAGGACATTGAGGCCACGACAGATTTAATGTGCACCCATTAGGTACACACCGATATTTGGCGGGTGGAGGCCCGAACCCACAACCCTCCGGTTAAGAGCTCGATACTCTACCGCAAGGGTATCGGGAGCCTACTGTAATAAGAATAACAAAATATAGTGAATCCAAGTTGTTTTCTGTTGCCAGTTGTATTAGTCAAATTTCGAAAGATATATTGTTGATTGGCTGAATTGCTGAATTCGGAAATTCGTGGATAAAATACATTTAGGAGATTTATGATTGGATGTTTGAAGTCGTTGCCATTCTGCTAATAGAAATACAGTCGAATTTGGCCGGTACGCAAGAGAATTATATATAGAGATGGACTCATTTTCTTAAAAAGAATCACACTCTCAAGAGTAGGTTTTTTTAAAAAAAAGGTTAATGAAAAAAAAAAAAAATAGTTTGTAATATGACTCAGTTTGTATACAACATCATTATCTGTAATCAATAATTGCCAAATAAACAATAAGTCGCCAATTGTGGGCACAAAATTCAATTAGCATAAGTAAGTTTCTAGTTTTGGCATTCCAATGGTTTTTACGTAAGTGTGTGTTTTGAATACAAGAAGAGCATTTTGATTATTGTTCTTTAAAATTTTTTTTTTATTTCACGACATCTTTCAAGGTTAAAGTAACACTTGCACTTTTCTTAGAAAAGAAAATCAACTTCACATCCGTTTGAAGTTATTAAAATTGATCAGATGTGAAACGTTGAAGAAAATATAATCAATTTTAACAAATATTTCTTTTCGCGAATTTTTTTAATGAGCAAATTTATGCAGTGTTTAAGTTATTGACACTTAGTTCTGATTTTGATCATTAATATTGTGTTTACGAAATATTTAGTTCAGAACTTATTTCGTACTGTAAGAGTTTTAGAGCACTATTATAAAGTAAGTATAACAACAAAATTAAGAAACAAACACGCTTTTATAAAATTGAATTCTAAGCAGTGCTAGAAGTGTGGGTAGACGCGGGGTGACGCGTAACCCCACTTTTCAAAAAATCACCCATGCGTCTCCTCTCTTCTAAAACCATTAAAATCTATCCCCCCCCCCCCTTTTTAAAAACATTCAATCCATTTAAAAACTACTAAAGAAGAATAACTTTAACTTTTTAGCACTTTTTTTAGCACAAGAAGGAAAATATCAATTCGCAAATTTCTTTTTTTACTTTCAATTTTTGATTGCACGATATAATACTTATCTATACAATCAATGACAAAATTGTTGAAAAAAAATCATCCTATCAGTGTCTTGCACTCTGCATAATTTTTAAAAAGATGTTTGAGGTTTTTTTATTTTTTATTTTTTTCAATTTCCTACGATTTTTTTCAGTTCTTATCACTAAATTTTGAACAATACTGGGTATGGAATATTAGATAGTACTCAAATTAGATAAACATAGATTTTTTTTCTTCTTAAAAATATATCAAGCATGTAGGGAAATGCAAAATGCTGTATAATGTTGCATAATGTTATAAAAATATATTCTAGTACTTTGTAAAAAGAAAGAAGTACTTTTTTTTAACAAATACAGTGGGGGGGGGGGGGTTGCACTTGCCACCAACCTTTGGGGGTTACGTGGCACTAGCCGACGTGTCACGATTATAACATAAAAATTAAAGAATGGAGATCCTACCCTCTGCACATAAACTAGCAGTTTGTGCGCTCATGGTACCATTCGCTTGATAAATGAGAGGCAACTCTCTTCCCCCCCAAATACTGCAGGTGTTTGTGCGCTCTTGGTACGATGCGCTCATGACACGTCGGCTCGTGCCACGACACCCCTTTGGTTGTCCCTCCCCACTTTTTTTTCTCCCACTTCTACCACTGATTCTAAATAAAAAAATAATGTTTTCTTTTCAACTAACTTTCGAATGTATGTTTAATATGTTATCGTAACTGACTAAAAATAAATGTCTTGGGCTCTACGTTTTAGAAAATACAGCATTTGTATTTCAAATACTACAGTATATTGCACATATATTTATAAATACCCATTACGACTCAATTGGGTTTTTACTTTCAATTACCCATGCGTTTACATAGGGTAATGAAAGTATAGCATTCGGTATATAAAAAAATGTGCTTTCTGGCATTTCTCCACGTTTGGGAACACCCTGATTTCAAAAAAGTTGTCTAGAAAAGATGTATGTATGTTTGTGTGGTCAGCATAACTCCAGATCAAATTGACCAACTATGTTCAAATTTTGTGTGCTGGTTAGTGGTGGCAACTAAGGTTTTCGTCAAAATCACGCCTGTGCATAAAGTTGAAATCATGAAAAATCTAGTTTTTCAGCAATTGCTAAAAACCGGCTCTAATGATTTTGATAAAAAAAATCTCTGAGCTAATGCCTCTTAAAGTGTTCTAATCGTCCCCACCTTCAAAATTCCCGTAGAAATGCAACAAAAGCGTAAAAAGTTAAAAAAGGAGTGCCTTTAACACAGAGCTCATCCATCAACAATGGATTTTCTTGTGTCACGCCCAAGAAAAAGGCAACGTAATGTCTATCGAATAACATCACCAATATTTCGCCATCTTGGCGTTTTTTTTTATTTTTTTTTATTTTTGCCCATGTAAAAATAATTCTAAAAAATATCATCAAAATAGCCATTTTGTATTTAAATGAGCGAAAATTTGAAAACGGTAACTAACTCCATTAATTTTAATGCAATGACCAATATTATAGTGTAATTGAAAGTTGCGCGATGTTTCACACCCCTAGTTTCAAAACTAAGATTCCCTCCAAGTGGTTTTTTGCTTCAAGTCGCGCATTTTCGACTGATTATCCAGTTCCTAAAAGTGACACAAGCATTTTTTTTTTTTTTTTTGCATTTCTTTTTCAACCTACAAAACACTTTCTGATGTTTAGTTTTCACGTTCAACGTTGACCTTGAATGTCATGTGCGTTCTGTTCAGATAATCAGTACGCATTGCACGTAATTCGGGGCTGGAATACATCGGAGAGAAATTTTGCGCCAATGTCACCTACTGGAGCCTAGGGGAAAAATCCTATCTTATTCACTGAGTAGAATTTTGTCAAAAGATGTAATCTTTCGGATGAGGGATTTAGATAAACTATACTAAACTTCAACTTAACTAGACATCACTTAGACGGTAGATCGTCTCAGTGCTCATAGGTATTTAATCCATTTTGGCGGCGTGAAAGCATAATGTTCGCCAAACCACAACCCTATGGAGAACAAAAGGCTATAAGGTTTGGCGAGAATTATGTCTTCGCTCCGCCAAAATGGATTAAATACCTATGAGCACTGAGACGATCTACCGTCTAAGTGATGTCTAGTTAAGTTGAAGTTTAGTATATACATTTCTCAATTTTTTTCCCCTATGAATACATAGGGAAATTAAAGTATAACATTCGGTTAAAAAAAATTCGAGTTTTACATTCGATAATCCATATGCATTACATAGAGTAATGAATGTATAGTATTCGGCCAAAAAAAAAAAAAAAATGTTTTTTGTTTTTTTTGTTGTTGCATTTCACCTCTTTGGAATATCCTGATATTTCAAAAAAGTGATATAGAGAAAGTTTGTGCCTTTGTGTGTGTGCTCAGCATATGTTCATATTTTGTGTTTGGGTTGGTGATGGCACAGATTGACCTACCATTGAAGTTTTCGTCAAAATCGCGCATGCGCATAAGGTCTTTGAAAAAATCATGTTTTTCAATAATTGCTAAAAAAAGGTTCGAACGATTTTGTTCAAAATCGCTGTGGTAATGCCTCTTAAGGTTTTCTAAAAGTCCCCTCCTTCGAAATTCCCATAAAGATGCTTTAATAGCGTAAAAAGTTGAAAAACAAATGTCTTTAACACAGAGTTCTCTTTCCTTGAGCATACCTCATCAACGATCGTTTTTTTCTTCCCTCCCCAGTTTCACTTATAAGAAAGGATATAATATACGATTTATCGAAAAGTATACTGCCAAAATCCTCATTTTGGAGGTGGTTTTTTTTTGTTGTTTTTTTTTTACATTTAAATTCAATATATACGAAGTATTTAATAAAGATTCAAATTTTTTTTTAACATTATGCAAATGAAAATTATTTCTGTTGTATAAATTAAATGGTAAAAAAAAAAATATTTAGCAAAAATAATATTTAAAAATGAAGAACTTATTGAAAAACTAAATTGCGCTCGAATAAAACAGGAAAATTGAGTACATCATTTGTTCTTCACTTACAACCAGAATAGGCGCTAAAGTAGATTTGAGAGTGACCGTCAATCAAATTGATTATCTTCCTATTCATTATCACAGCGTCAATTATGTTGTTAGCGTGTGCGATCACTTCCAGAACGCGACTCAATTCATTTGGATTCCTCGATTTTTAATGCCACGATGTGATGTGGCAAACATTATTCTCTTAAATGTTCCACTATTTCTTACACAGTAAATGACATGGACGCCCCCAGGAATATTTGTAAAGGGATTGCAAAACTAGGTTTTTATCAAAATCATCAATTTTTTTAGAAATGTTAATTAATAATTATGCGTTATAAATCACCTTGAATAAATCTCTTTGAAAATAGTAAAAATTCATGGTATTGTTACGAATTTTTGTATATTTGTAAAAACTATTTCGTAGTGTTAATTTTGTAAATAGGAAAATTTATGTACATTTCGCATAAGGCAGTGCAATAGTTTGTCTTAACTTGGCTTCCCTGCAGTGTGTCTATTAATGCTTGATAACGAGTTTTACAGAGATAACGCTTGGAAGCGAGTTTTACAAGGAGCAGGGCATTTAACATTATAGTAATGGAATTCTCGCCAAATTGGCGACGGTTTTGGCGACTAATTTTTGTCGCCAAATTTGGCGAGAAATCGCCAAATGTCGCCAAACTTGGCGACATTTTCGGTCCCCATGGACATGTATAGGACTTTTCAACTACGATCTGGAAAATTCTCCAAATATCTACCTCTAGAAATTTCCAAGAAGGTTTGACTCCTATATAAGGCCGTGAGTTGAGTCCGTGATTTTGAGTCACTGAATTAGTTAGCCAGTTAGTTGACTGAAATTACTGAGTTGAGATACTGAGTCTCAGTGAGCATTCAAAGAGTTCCGAAAGCTAACTGTATTGCATTGTCTTTTGCGGTGATTTAGCAGTTGTGTGCCAAGTTTAACTGCTGTTTTTGCTCTTTTGTTGTATATAGAGCTGTAATGAGTCTACTAGAACGAGAAGTTCTGGAGTTGTAAGAGAATCTGTAAAGAGTTATATTGGAATAAATTTCTGCAAGTTTTGATCTGCTTTGGCTTCAAATCTTTCGAACCCATCCACGCAACAGTGTATATTTTCGTAAGCGCAACAATGTTAAAGAGAAAAAAATACAAAATAGTAAAAATTTCAAAATATATATTCTTAACAATTTTTTTATCATCCAATTAGTTCTCATGACATTCAGGAGACAGTGTTTAGAATAGAGGAACTCGCAAGAGACAAATATACAGAAGAGAAACATTTATTTCTTCCAAGTTTCCGATATAACCAATTAACATTTCCCGTGATTTAAGGATTAGCCACACGCTAAAATGGCTTTTAATACATTTTTTAGCATATAATCAAATCAGTCTTCATATGCTAAAAACAACTTATTTCTTTAGAAGTCGTTTGGAAAAAATGTTGCACATAAACAAATTTAAAAAAAAAAATCTGTGCGTAGATTTTAATAATTGGCTTAGGGCGTGTATATACAGTTTACTCTGGCAATTAATCAAAGCTCATTACAAAGTTTTTATTTATTTATTCATTCATTGAATTATTTATTTAGAGTTTTATAAAACATCGATACATCAATACAATTGAACAATATCTGCATACATCTTTTCTTAAACTAACAGGCGGAACAAGCGCATGCCCACACAATAAGTAGGGACGGACACCGGACCACCTTTTTGACCAATTGAAAATAATAGCCTTGGGCTTATGGCACAGGGTGAAAAAATACACACAGGCCAATGGTAAGGGGAAATTGCAGGGGAAAGAAAGCAAGATATTGTTACATTACCAACAGTGGTAGAAGTGGGAAAAGAAAAGTGGGGGGTACGCCTGGTGACAAGTGCACCTCCCCCCCAACTATAAATGTTAATATTTTCATTATAAGATACGAAATTATAACTAGTAAAGAAATAATCTATTCTTCTTAACACTCTATTTTAACAAAGATCCAAAATTTTTTGTTATTTTAATGAATATTCTCTGACTTTGTTTTTTTATTCGGAAGTAAGAGATAAAAAGAAGTAATAATTCAGCATTATATACATAACTGGTTATTTAGATATAAAAAGTCCTTCCAAAAATGTGCATACATTCATGAAATTAAATTGATAGAGGATTCCAGTTTTTTTTTTAAATTTACATTTGAAAACTTTAAATCACCTTTTCTTAGTGTTACTACATGTAAAAGTTAAAGTTATTTTTCTTTAGTAGTTTTTAAACGGATTGAGGGTTTTTAAAAGGTGGGGGGGGGGGGTGGATTTCAGTGTTTTTAGAAGTGGGGGGACGGGTCACCCTGCGTCTACCCACACTTCTAGCACTGATTACCAAAGAATCCAAATAAATAATCTTTTTAAATCAGGTTTGCTATAAGAATGTTTAACTGATACCTAAACTACTAATTTACATTTGAAGAAGTGTTAGACCATCAAGAAGGTTGTTAACAGTTTTTGCTAAGAAAAGCTAGAAAAACAGATGGCCGCGCTGAAAAAGAGATAAAGGCTATAAAGCTTATCCTTTTTTGACAAGCGTGGTTACAGTCAACTAGCGATAACTCGAAGTTCAAGGGACTGGTCAAATTGTTCCGAGTTATCCGAAGTTCGAGTCACTTGGAAGTTATTTTCTATTCAAGGTATATTTCATCAGACATTTTTTGATTGTGCATGTGGAGTTCGGAAGACAATATTGTGTCTTGCTTTAAATTTTCTAGCCATCCTGCACTTGCTATAAATAATCCTTCAACTTCTAGAAAACGAGCAAAGTCCTTTTCTTTTAGCATCATCCCATTAAGAGGGATTTTGGAATTCTGGTTTCGATATGTCTCAAACCATTTTAATACCAGCAGCTTCGACACCAAGAAAGGCCTTCACTCATTTACACGATGGACCGAGTTTCGGTGCATGTCTTCTCAAAATCGTCTTTGTTTTTCAAAATGGTCGAAAGAGTATTCTGAGGAATTATGTTCTTTAAAGCAACGTCTTTCTTCTTACATCGAAGATTTTGTTCAGTTTCGTTGATTAATTTAACTTTTTGAGTTAGACTAAGCCAATTCAATTTACGTTTTAACATTATTCAAAGTCAACGTAAACCAACACCATTGACTCGCACTTTAAATACGGAATCGAATGGAAAGGCAAAAGCCCGTTTACTTTCTGTACTTGTCAATGGAAACAGGTTTTTCCGTGTAACAAGTTAAATTATAAAACACGATGTAAAGAGGAAAGAAATAAAAATCTTTAAGATTAAATTGTCTTGGGGCCTAATGAAAACATCCGAGATAAACGAATATTTGATTTACGAGACTTGGAGTTATCGCGAGTTGACTGTAATAACAAAACCCATGGCCACTGATAAAAGCTTCGTTTCACTCACGTGGTGAACCTGAAACTCAATTTTGTAAACATTGTCGGAATACAAAAATAGGATATATGAAGATGGTTAAGGTTGAAAAAGATGGTGTCCAAGGTTTGATCAGATAACCAGTTTCATCGAAGATAGAAAATTTCCATTTTTTTTTCGAATCGGCAAAGAACCATAACATAGTTTATCAATAATTACAAATTGCTTAAATAGAAAGCACTTGATTCTCAAGATTTTGTTTGAATATTGCCTGTAGTTATGCAATAAATATTGTTACGAATTTTTGTATATTTGTAAATATTTCGTAGTGTTAATTTTGTAAACAGGAAAATTTATGTACATTTTGCATAAGGCAGTGCACTAGTTCGTCTTAGTTTGTTTCCCTGCAATGAGCCTCTCAATGCTTGATAACGGGTTTTACAGAGGTAACTCTGGGAAGCGAGTTTCAAGGGGCAGGGCATTTAACATTATGGTAATGGCAATCTCGCCAAATTGGCGAGATAGAGCCAAGTTGGCAACGGTTTTGGCGACTAATTTTTGTCGCCTAATCTGTCGAGAAATCGCCAAATGTCGCCAAACTTGGCGACATTTTCGGTCCCTAGGATCGGTCTATAGGACTTTTCGACTACGATCTGGAAAGTTCTCCAAATATCGACCTCTAGAAGTTTCAAGAAGGTTCGCAGCCTCCTCTATATAAGCTCGGCCGTGAGTGGGGTTAGTTAGTTGACTGATTTTGAGTCACTGAGTTAGTTGTTAGCTGAGTCCATTAGTTGACTGGAATTACTGATACTGAGTTCTGAAAGCGAACTGTACTGCTTTGTCTTTTGTGGTGATTTAGCAGTTGTGTTATCAAGTTTTTAACTGCTGTTTTGTGCACTATTGTTGTGAAAAGAGCTGTACTGTGTCTGCTAGAACGAGAAGTTCTGGAGCTGTAAGAGAATCTGTGAAGAATTATTGGAATAAATTTCTTGATCTGCTTTGGCGTCAAATCTTTCGAACCCGTCCCACGCAACAATATAAATAATTTCTTGCCATTGAAAAATAATTAAGAAGTCTTAGTAAGGATCATTTCCTGTGCTCGACTAAGTTGCATTTTTCTAGCCCAGTGTATTTAGAAAGTACTTTCTATAAAACCTTAAAATTTGGCGAGTAGGTACGAAAATGATCACCTGAATG
This sequence comes from Linyphia triangularis, assembly GCA_963978545.1. NCBI lineage: Eukaryota > Metazoa > Arthropoda > Arachnida > Araneae > Linyphiidae > Linyphia > Linyphia triangularis. Next base: position 16,739,227 of record OZ021728.1, read on the forward strand.
AAAAGACAGAAATTAAAAACTCGAAAATAGTGTCGAATGTATATTATTTTATATTTGAAGTCCTTATCTTTGACAGAAACCTCATGATAAACCATAGAAACGGAAGGATGTTTTGACGTCACAGATAAAATGTAGCGTTTTAATCGAAGTTTTCGGGCATTTTCTTGTCTTAATATTTAAACAACTGATTTATTAAACAACTTTTGGTTGAATATTTGGAATCAGACATTTTTCATAAATATAAACTAATTTCACTCGTTTTTTTTAAAAAAAATGAGGGAATTGTCCATTATAATTAAAAACAAGGAACTATTTAGAAATAAAGGAGAATTGAGAATAATGTTCTTGCACAAAACGTATATTAAATTTTAGTCATTCTGCATCGATTAAAAACCAACGTCGTTATTGATAACCATACAGGCACTTATCATGGACGTGGACTATTACATCAGCTAATGCCTGAATATATGTTTCCAAAAAGGAATCTTGGAAAATATGCTATTACATCAGTAGAAACTTCGACGAAATTGATCATCACTCCAATGTAAATATCAATGATAGTGCCCATGATATCATTTCAAATTTTAGCAGCAATTACATCAGCAAAATACTCGGCACAAATGACCATCACGGTAACATAAATATCAATGAAAGCACCCACCATACCAGCGCAAATCTCGGTAATATAAGATTCTACAATAGCGTGTCACTCGGCGGAAAAGTCCATTACATCAACGTAAATATCGGCGTCAGCGCCCCATATACCGGTGCAAATATCGGCAATAGTGACTATCGTTAGAGTAAAACTAGGTGAATATGTCCATCACAACATAATTTTCGGCGATAGCGTCCGTTATAGCGGCATAAATCTCGACAATAAAGGTCATTACATTAGCTTAAAGCTCAGCGAAAATGACAATCGCACATTAACATAAATAACGGCAATAGTCTATAACGTTAGAGAAAACCGCGGCAAAAGGTAATTACTACATTAGGAGGCTTGAACATATGCCGGTTCCTCGGTTGCCAGACTTGGTCAAAGGGATAATACGCAAGTACCGGCCATGAAAGCAATCTTTAGAAACATAAACACGCTCAAATACTCTAAACGTGTAAATAAGATAATGAAAAAATACCTTAATGTTTTTAGGAAGTTAATCTTCAAGAACCAGTAGACACATTTAAGTAATTAAATAAGAATCCATTGTTTAAGAAACATATATTTTTATTTGTTCGACAAGCTTAAAACAGGAAAATCAATAAATATCTAACATAAATTATTTCAAATATTACATAACATAAAGATATTAATAATTGGTACAATTGAAAAAGTTCTTTCAATAGGATAAAACCATAAGCATTAAATTATATATCAAAGCAGTACAGTTGTAATAACTGTAAAGAAACAACCCAAAAGAATAAGTTATAAAAAAAATCACACATTAAAATAATAAAATTTATATCAATAGTTTATCATTAAAGTGGAACTTTTAAGACTGGCCACTTTCACGCAGAAAAATTTACTTCTAATTGTTCCATTAATTTCTAGCACTCTCGCAAGTCATTTCCACATTAATCGTTTTATGCACCAATGTAGCTAATAGAAATAGCTAAAAGGCAACATTGAAGTATAAATCAGTATCCAAGACACTGAAATCCAGTAAAATGAAACTTTGCAGTCAATGCATTAAAAAAACAACACAACTCTATTTTTAGAAATAAGCTAGACTTTGGCATGTTGAGATCTACTAAAAAGTTTGTGAAAGAAAATAAAAAAAAAACGTTATAACATTTTCCAGTGAGGTAAATTAGACACATTTTAAAACTTATTTTTGAAATTTTTTTTTTAAAAAATTGTATGATCAAATTTCTCATAAGAAAACTAAAATTTCAATTACCAAGATAAACAATCATTTTAACAAATTCTACCTTCTTTAGTACCTAAAAAGATTGAACTGTACGATTTCCAAATGCCAGCATGAACAAAGGAAGAATAACTCATTAAAGAGGACTTTGAAATAGTTAAAAACAATGATTTTTTTTATCCTATACCTTGTTTATTTAGATCATTTAAAGTATATTTTGAATTTTTCAGATTTTTTGTGAAATTATTTTTAAAAAACACTAAGAGGAACCACAATCGTAATTTAATAACAAAGAAAAAAACTAAAATAATAATTGGCAAATTTTCTTATCAATCATCGTTAATGGGTTAAAGACTTGTTTAGAAAACAACAAGCTTTTAGTACTTTATGGAAATATGAGTCATGCAAAGAAAACTGTCATTATGCATATCTTTTTAAAATTTGCCTCAAAAGGCATTTAAATCACAGGCTATCTTCTTTTGCCATCTCAATCCTAATAAAAAAAAAAAAAAACGTCTAAAGACATTTGTAGACAGATAACTTTTAGCAGCATACATTGACCATAAAAGCAGGTTTGAATGCATTTGTTACTGCGAGGACAAACCCAAACTTTTCAAAGGAGACTGCAACAAATATTGTTACAACCTTTCCCTTCAGATGACACACCAATTGTGATTTCAAGAACTACGAATGACACGACATTTGGGTTTCATGTTCTATTCATTTTAAACACTCCCCATCACCGCAGACCTAGGAGGGAATCGTTCTAACCATCTCAGACGCTCAGTTATATAGTAAGGTTTCTGCCAAATAGTTGGCGTCGATTTAGTAAATCATTGTCATATCCCGTACAGGTTGGCGTGATTTGCCAGAAATTTGCAAAACTGATTTCCGCTGCTGCATTTCAAGTCAAGATGTTTAGGGCCTCTTTACATCACATTCCCTTCGAGCCGAATGAAACGTTTTCTCGCCAACGTATAACAGAGGTACTTTGATTGCAAATTAAAAAAAAAAAGAAAAAGTGCATTGAGCAGAAATTTTTGTGTTTATGGCCTTTTTAAAACATTTAGAAGTGAATAAAATTTGTTTTTTAAAAATATGGGAATTATCCATTTAACTTATCTTAGGTGAAAAACAGAAAATGTATTAATCAACCACATGATTGCCATTGCCATAAAACGCAGATATTTCACCCAATAAGCTAAAAGCGTTTAACATTATGTAAGTTTTTATATTGAGAAATTTAAGGGCAACAAACTTTACTAGAGGACAACCAAGATCACTACAGTAGTTGCTCTTATGACAACCATAAAAAAATCACATGATTCAAGCCTTACTGTCGACGCAACATTTGCGTCATTAAATTTTTAAAAATATAATTGCTTGTATAGCAGGCCATGAAATGATAAGAAGGACAAAATGAGTTGATAAATATGCTGGTAAGGATTTCACTTGTCTACAGTGGCTGAAATTGGCCAGAAGGCAGTGTCTTGTTGCCAATTCAACTACAAAGCAAAAAGTTCCTAAGCGAAAAAAAAAAGCTTAACTTCACACAAAAGAGATGAAAACCCTCACATTTTTATAAATTTCAGCAGTCAACTTGAAACAATTACACTATATTGACAAACAGGTGAATCTAATTGAACCAGTGTTTTAGTTTCGTAAGCTACATTTCAAATACTGAAATTTTGGTAAAAAAAAACCTGAAATCAGCGTTTCCGCTGAGCAGTAACATTTGCATTCAAATTACTTTTAACAATCGATCTTCCTACTGCAAAAAGCCATCTGTGTGAAAAGGTCCTAATTTCATAGAAGAGTTAAAAGCCAAGTTCTAGTATATTGGCAAGTGCAAACAGCTCTGTACTTTAAAATCTGTCCAATTGTTTGGCACATTGTCACCAATCAAAAGCCTAAACCCCATTTCCAACAGCTCAAAGGTGTATCTCTTCATGGCCCAAAAGGGAAAATATTTAACCATATTTAAGGAATTACAATTGAAATGTTTAACAAAATTAGCGCTAAACTAGGTTTAACAAAATAAAACTAAATTGTATAAAATTAAGTTTAGCAAAATTAGTACCTAAACTATGTTTAGATTTTCATATTCTGTATATAGCATTAGTTTAAAAGTGAAACACACTAAGTCAGTTATTTCAGTTTTGGAGCCATTTGCTTTTTCTGACTAGACTCCCCCAAAGTTTGATGTTCACTGAAAATAAAAATTAATTTAATAAAGAATGACGTTTGCAAATCATGAAATTTGAATGTTTTCTCTTCTCATTCTTGTAAAGTTAGGCTGACGATATATATTTTAGACAAGTAATAGGGTATCTCCAACATACTAGATATAAAATTTTGGCAAAAAATATATCAGGCACTGGTACATATGAAGAACACCAAAACAAAAGGAAAGCCATAAGTTCAAGTATAAGAGAAAAACTAATTGAAAATATTTTAGACTATTGACTATAGGGATATTTTCCCTAATTAAGCAATGCACTGCCATGCTTACAGATAGAATGAGAATTATAAATGCACGATTCAACTTATGCAGATTTACTTATACAAAATAATTTAAAATTGTTGCAGTCTTAAACAGAAATTGACATTACAGCCTTTAGAACTTGGATGGAAGAATTAAGATTAGCATTGAGTATTCAAAGTCAATACTACAAACCCTATTAGTGACTAGGATTAGAAAAAAAAAATATTCAAAATATATTTAAAAAAAAAACAAACAAAAAACACTCCTAGAAGAGAAATTCATCAAATAAACAGAAGAATCGACTTGACAAGAATTCAATGAGCACCCCAGTAGCAGATATTGTCTGGTTTGTCAATCAAAGAACTTAAGTAGACGAGTTATACATAGTTAATTCTATAAGTAGTTTTATTGAAAAAGTAGCGCTATCCAAATAAATCTGCATCCTTGACGTTTGCAGGTCTGAAAAAAATCTAAGCCATAAGTAGTCTTGTACTGCTTATCTGCTACTGAGCAACTAACTCTTCCTTTCCTTGTCAAAGAACATTAATGCAAACTGTGAAAACAAATTCCTCTTGAGCATTCACATATACTTCAAGTCTTAGTATCAACAGGAACAGCAGGGTTTGTCACTAACCAGCACTTATAATTCTTGACCTCACTCTCAATGTCCTAAATGCTATGCTATTTCCATCTTGCACAAGATCTTAATAAAACTCATAGGATTGTTTACATCCACAATTTCTATTCAAGTCGAGTTCTTGCCATCAAAAACTTGGTTCATTAAGCTTTCACCGAATTCTTAACATCGAGATATCTGATATTATTGATATCTAAGTCCTTGTTGCACAGGATGTTGAGCAAGTCTATCTTTTAGCTACCAAAGAGGTCAGAAAATCAGCGCATTGATTTTCTTAGTTCATCAGCTAATCTTTAAAGAACCCATTTATTATACAACATTCTCATCTTGCGCAAGGTTTGTGACGTTCTCCATTTCTTGATGAACATGCTTTGTCACATTGCAAACTCTGCTCATCAAGCCAGCACCAAGTTCACAACATTGATGGTAAAGATGAGGTAGCAAGTCAGTCCTGAAGCCACAGATTACAGAGATTAAAGAATCAGCAAAAGCAGGACTGACTGAGATATTCTAAATCCAAGATCTTTGAGGAATTCATAATCAACCATTCAAAGTTGTATGAGCTCATCTTGTACTAAGTTGCAACATCTGCAATTCAATGGTGAGCAGAGTTTACAACATTGAGAATTCTGTTTTTGCTGGACAAGATAAGCAGCAAACACATCCTGCAGCCTCAAATTAAAAAAAAAAGGTCAAAGAAATCAACAGGAGCAGGACTGGCTGGGCTCGTCCCTGTCTGTGACTTTGAACGAGTCCTTGACCTCCTGCTCAATGTCCTTAACCCGACAAGTGCCCACCAGCTGCCTAGCAATGTCAGTGAACATTTCCTCTACACCTGCTCCCGTTTTGCAGGACGTCTTGTAGATGCCACTCACCAGATTATGGCACTGCTCGCAGAAGTTCTCGATGTCCGCATCTGTGATGGGAGAATCCTCGCTGGTGGATGTCAACAAGTCCGTCTTGTTGCCGCAGAGGAATATCTTGGCACTCTCTGCGTAGGTGACAATATCCAGGAGGTGCTGGGATAGGATGTTGAATGAGTCTGGGCTGTCAAGGCTGAAGACTAAAATTGCTGCTTCAGCAAACTTGTAGTAGCTGCTGGTGATGGAAGCCACCCGTTCCATTCCGCCTGTATCCCACAGCTGGAGCTGGAAAGGAATAGGAAAATTCGCTTGTCATATAAAGCTATGTTCTATTAATTGATATTTCAGTGACAGAATACATTGACCAGTCTAAAAATAATACTATTCTACAAGTGCAAATACAAAATATCTTTTCTAATACTTTTTGTATGTCTACACTAAATCATTTTTCCACATGATAATTTCCAATTATGACATTGCCAGAGATCGTCTGGTAATATATAGAGCTCGTCCATAGTTATTTCATTTATTGATGTCCACAGGCATGATAATTTCCTTGTTATTGTTTAGTTCCGAATGGAACTTTAAATTTATAAGCATGAGACAACAAAATTGATATATGTGCAACTAATACTATCAAATAATTAATAATAAATATTTAATTATTTTTAACTAATTTTTATCTTGACCGCAGACATTATGGTATGATCTTTACAGTTGCAACTATTTCACAGGTAAATAATAAAATATGATTCTTGTATGGAAAAATGGAATTCACAATGTATATTAGAACCAAAATGGTTACATTAAACTTCTTTCCAATATCACAGTTGACTTGTAACGTCACTTGGTAGGATGTTAAACAACTAAACACTGCTGTCCACGGACATGACGCGTCAATCTTGCAACAAGAGGTGTTACACAGGGTTTCCACTCAAATCACAGAATGAAAATCAATGACTTTTCAATGACTTTTAAGGACCTAATTAATGTTTTTAAAGACCTTTAAAAAAAAAAATTTCAGGTATCATGTCCGCATAATTTTTTTTTATAAAGTATATTCTACCAAAATAGTTACAAGTTGGCGCATGTGTAATACAAATATGTCAGAAAATTCCGATATAGTGAGGATAAGTGGCGGACACGCGGGGATAACAAGTCTGAGTTGCAATTTTGAAGTTGGTCAACATACACAAAAATTAAGAACTTTTAAGGACCTCTAAGTATTTTCAAGGACTTTTAAGCACCTCTAAGCATTTTCAAGGCCTTGAAAACAGGTTGAAAAATATTAAGCACTTTTAATGACTTTCAATGACCGTGGGAACCCTGATTACATTAATTGTAATGAAATTACTACTTATAAAAGTTTTATCCAGACACAACATTGCTTAACATATCTTAGAGCTAAAAATAAATAATTATAGACATCAAGAAAATATGAAGAGGAATTAAAATACTGATAAGGCAAGCAACGCTGAGATTGCGACAGTCCACAGATATGACAATGCCATGTACATAAATATGTCATGTTTGTGTACATATTTTTTTTTTATCATAAGAAATATTTTTAAATTTATACGACTTGGTTTGAGGAGTTTTGATTGCATTAAAATATATTTCCTGGGTAACAGAAATATCCAACTTATCAAGTGGTGACAAAATTTGCAGTGACAAGCTTGTGTGTGTTTTACGGAGAATGACCCATAAATTTGTAGTAAAAAAAAATTCAGAAGCAAAGAATGAACTTAAGAACATAATGCAAGGTAAAAGTAAATTGTGCCATGTAGGTAAAGATAAAAGGGTTCTTCTGTTTAGAAATGGCATTTCAGACAAAATTGTATCCGAGAATATGGACAAGAATATAATTGGAAATAAAGAATTGTATATGAGAATAAGCAAATAGAAAAAATATCTGTGGGTACGGAGAGTGTTTTACGAAGTGTGTTTTACGGAGAATGACCCATAAATTTGTAGTAAAAACAAATTCAGAAGCAAAGAATGAACTTAAAAACATAATGCAAGGTAAAAGTAAATTGTGCCATGTAGGTAAAGATAAAAGGGTTCTTCTGTTTAGAAATGGCATTTCAGACAAAATTGTATCCGAGAATATGGACAAGAATATAATTGGAAATAAAGAATTGTATATGAGAATAAGCAAATAGAAAAAATATCTGTGGGTACGGAGAGTGTTTTACGAAGTGTGTTTTACGGAGAATGACCCATAAATTTGTAGTAAAAACAAATTCAGAAGCAAAGAATGAACTTAAAAACATAATGCAAGGTAAAAGTAAATTGTGCCATGTAGGTAAAGATAAAAGGGTTCTTCTGTTTAGAAATGGCATTTCAGACAAAATTGTATCTAAGAATATGGACAAGAATCTAATTGGAAATAAAGAATTGTTTATGAGAATAAGCAAACAGAAAAAATATCAATCTACAAAAGTATTAATAAAAAAATTAAAGTAAAAAACCTGAACATAGTGTGACAAGATTATGTATTTGCATCTGTATAGTAAAAAATAGGTTGATTAACAAGCCACTATCTAGGTTATCATTAGAAATTTAAAAGAAAAGCTATCAAATGCTGTTTTTTAACTTTTCTAGCAAAAGGTGTATCAGCAGAAAAAAAAAGTAAAAATAAATAAACATTACAGTGATTTTAATAAAGTAAACTCAGGGTTCCCACTCAAATCACAGAATGAAAATCAATGACTTTTCAATGATTTTTAAGGACCTAATTAAGGTTTTTAAGGACATATGAATTTTTTTTTTCAGGCATCATGTCTGTATTTAAATTTTTATTAAAGTATATTCTATCAAAAAAGTTACTGGATGCGTAATACAAATATGTCGGAAAATTCCTATAAGGTGAAGATAAGTGGCGGTCACGAGGGAATAGCAAGTCCGAGTTGTATTTTTATGAATTTTGCAGTTGGACAACATCTATAAAAATTAAGGACTTTCAAGGACCTCTAAGCATTTTCAAGGACTTTTAAGCACCTCTAAGCATTTTCAAGCACTTTCAAGGCCTTGAAAACAAGTTCAAAAATATTAAGCACTTTTAATGACTTTCAATGACCGTGGGAATCCTGAAACTGTAACTCACTAAAGCAATTTTAGATTGAAAAAACTAAAGGAGCTCATCTAAACTGAATATAAATTTTGCAGAGACTTTCTAATAGAAATGATACAATTTTACATTTGAAAATCCATAGGTTGCACATTTAGCATTATAATACATTAAATTATACAACAAAAATACAGAAGATACAATTTGGAATAATGAGTATCGAATCTTAATATTTTTATGAAAGTATTAGAAGCAGGGTTGGCATGGTTTAAACCACGATTTAGTTTTTACTCATAAAGAAAAAGAAAAGTAACTCATAAAAGGTTTTTTTAAATAATAATTTAAAATTGTATTTTTATATATTTATTTACAATTAGATTTTTCAAATTATTTGATGTTGTAAATAACTTCTACTTTTAAACAAAACTTTTTCATTCCTAAGATATCTTTTTCAAAAGGAATTTATTGAAAATGTAACAGTTATAGGATGATGCCAAAGGTAAGAAAATTATATAAAAAAAGTTTAATTCTGACGCATTGAAGGAAATTTAAGTAATTCTTACAGCAGAAACAACTACAGCGGAAGTAGAGAGAATTTTTTCTTTTTTTGGAGTTGTACAATTGTTGAATAACAGATAGGGTTTAGAAAAAGCACCAGAACTTGTTTTTTTGTTCAAAATGTTAAATCCTAAATATGTTTTTAGATGAAATAAAGAAACAAGAGTTTAGTTTCTTCTCTATTATTTAAGAAAATAATCCACTAAATGAAATATCCATTCTTGGTATAGCATGACAGAATCAATGTTTTTGTACATGAAAAATTATACGAATACTAGAGATAGATTAGTTCTATTTTTAAATAAGTCTTCTAATTAAAGGCTGTTGAACAATAAGTTTTTATATTAAATAGACATATTAATGTTTTATAATTATTTAAAATTATTAAACTTAAATTATAGGCTGCATTTTAAATTAGTTTCTAAACTAAGATTTTTTGTTTTAACAACTTATTTCTCAACCTTAAAAATATCATTTTGAACAACTTATCACTATTACTGATGAATCTAAGTGCAATATTCCATATGTTATGTAGTAAACAATTTTATTGTATTATATTTGAACATTTATTATTCTAGTTAATGTCAAATTGTATTTATCTATACAGGGTTTCTGTCAAAATTAATTGTTACAAATCCATGACTTTTTAAGACAGAAGCAAATAATTTTCAATGACTCAAGAAATCGAATCACAAAATATAAAAATAATAATAATGACTTAGACGAATTTTACTAACACGAACATAGTAAGCAAATCTATGTACCATAAAATGATTTTTATGAAGTTTTATTTTAAATTAAGCAAAAAATTCTTGTTTCAGTAACCTTTAAATCAGAAGAAAAAGGAAAATATAATTTTCCATTCTTTGATATTTCAGTATTAAAAGTTTATCAATCTTTAATAATAAAGATTTGAAAAAAAAATAAGTCAATAATAATAAATTACATCATCAAAAATCAACCGTTTTGAACAATGCAAAACAGTAGAAGGAAAAAAAAATATATACATATATATACAAACACAAGCTTATCGAAACTGTTCATTTCAGTTCTCATATTAATTAAGATAATATATTTTACAACCCAATGCTAACATATTGTAATAAAAAAGAAAATCTAACAGGATTTTAGGAAACAAATCTGTTGGAATTAATTGAATTAAACTAATAATTTCTTATCAAATAAATTGAAATTTTGACAAATCAATATTAAGACTTCATTTAATAAATAGGCAATAAGCATGCTATTGAAGAGTTTAGGTTCTTATTTATCAAAATTATTGTAACAGCATTTTGTTTCGGTAAATAAAGTAACTTATTTTTAAAGGTCAAAAATATAATGGATTTGATATTTAACCTTGTATTTTTAATACAAGTTGCAATGCACAAGTTAAATTTACTCTTACTTCCAGTAAAACTAAATAAATAAACCATTTTAAATTTATTTCAGTTGTACTGGAAATGTAATAACTTATAGGGATGCAATTGTTCTCTTATCTAATTTAATTGCATTAAAAGTCAAAATCTTGTTTAAAAAAAATGTTTTTTGAAATTTGAATTCAAAATTCTGTTTTTGAATGCATGTATTTAGCCGAGATTTTATTAGCAATTATTTTACTTAAGGTATAGCGAAACCACAATGCAAAAACCATTCAATTTATATCAATTTAGCGATAAATGCCTAAAAATGCCAGTTGTCCTGTCATAAACAAGACAAAACTCAGAGGGAAAAGTAGAGGTGAACTGGTAACACTGTTGTTAAATATCAACTTAAAATCGGCTTCCATAGCATCCCCTGGCATCATTTGCATGTACGAAAAAATCGGAATGCGCAATGGGATTGTGCCCACCATGCATCCCAGTCGGATTGAGTTTTCGTTGCTCTCTCGTCTCCAAATGAGGTAGATAGTACCTTTAAAGCTAGGCATCCACTATTGCTGAGCAGAGCAAAGCGGATTAGATTAAAGCCAATAACAAGGCTGTCAACATTCATTGTAGCACAAGGCTCATGCTACATTAGACGTTAGCAGCCTTGTAATTGGCTCTAGTCCACTCCGCTCTGCTCAACGATTGTGGATGCCAAGCTTTATTGTAAACTCTTTGCAGCTGTGTGTACTTTTGAAACACCTTCTGTTTTTGCTTTTGATATACCTACTATATATGAAAAACATGCCTCAATGTCCAAAAGAATGCGAAAAGTTTAGGAGAGAAATTGTGAATTTTAGAAAGAATAGACCAAATAGTAGAGAGTTTCATTTCAAACAAAAATAGACTGATTTGTCTCATCTGCTATAATTTTTATATACCATACAATTGGTATAAAAATGTGAGTAGTTAAAAGCAAATTTTGGTGGTGCTTATAATTATTTTGCAGCTCTTCAAAATTTTTTTGACTCTGAATATTGTATTACTCTTAAAGTAGAAAAGTCTGCCGACTCCTAAATTACCACTTTCGAATTCCACCCCTTCCCCAGAAAAATTTGACAAACTGGAATTCAATATCAACTTTTAAAAAAAAATAAAGCAACATTTTTTAGGTTTTTGTATCACACGAAAACATAAGATAAAACATCTTTTAAAAAATTACAGCCAGGCTCGACACAAACGAAAATGAATACCCGGCTAATAACCAGCAGAAGTAGGATTTAACTACTTCCCAACCAAACTCCATACTAAACCTTTGAAACCCACTCACCCTGACGTTTCTGCCATGTATCTGGAAGACCTTGTCGAAGTGGTCGAGACCCAGAGTCGAGTGTCGGTCCGAGTTGGAAACGAAAGTGTTCATAGCGAAGCGTCTGAAAAGCGAGCTCTTCCCGACTCCAAACTCCCCGCAGAGGATCACTTTCTGCTCTGGGATCTTCGTGGTGGCCATTTCAGCAGGAAGGGCAGTTACATATCAGAAGACCTGCAAGGGAATTTTTTTTATCATGTTAAGTTAGCAAGTAATGCAAATCAGCAACAAATAGAAATTTTAAGACCAGGCTCAAGGCCCAACAGGGTTAGTCTAGTAAAAAAATATATATACATGTACATAGAAACAGAATTTGCATACAACAAAATATAAGATTTTTTAAAAAATTAAAACATAAAAATAGTTTTTACTATAAATACTTTATACATAATGCAAATTTTTATGAGGTATTGCAACTTATTTAAAGCTATTTTGAACTTGGATTTCTATAGTGGTTGACTATTACAGTAGAACCTTGATTAACCGTCCCTCTGAACTCTCTGTTAACCGACCATCCTTTAGTCGAAAAATCTCCCAAATAAGTAATAAATCATTTGCCCTTTTTAAAACCGGAATATTTTCCTTTACACTAAATTTGCATAAGTAATGCTGAGGCTTCTGACCGTTTTTCAAAAGGACTGACATGGTTAGAGCAATAATCATATGCAGATCAAACTGGACTATTGCTTTTAAAAAGTCTTCGGGATAGAACCACAAAACAACGATTATCAAGATTACGGCAACAAAAACTCATTTCAACAATTATGTCATAAAAAAAACATTAAAAGCCCTGCATTTAATAAATGAAAATAATTTACTTTTTATTATTTTTTACAACTCTCTATTATCAGGCATTTTTGCTTATCCGACCTATCTTCGGTCCGAATTAAGTTGGTTAATCGAGGTTCTACTGTATGTAGAAAATATCCCTTCTACGCCAATGCCTAATTTTTTTTTCTCCCTAAAACTTAATCACGTCGTCAATCTTAATAAGCGATGATTTCAGTCATTAAATATTGTCAAGTTTTAGATGTCTGAATATTGCATGGTATCTAAATCTGATGTAGGACAATAGAAACAGGTGTAAAAATGGCATTTTAGTAACAGCCCCAAAAATTGATACAGTCAAACCCTGTTAACACGAAGTCAATGAATAAATTAAAGTTAAGTGCGGATAACTGCTTTCACTTCGCGTTAACGGAGTTTGACTGAATAATGCATTGTCATGAACAACAAATTTATCTGCTGTTTAACCTCGATGGGATGGCCGCTAGTGGGTTAATTAGCTTTCGTTAGATTTTGCCCCCACAAAAAAAAAAAAAAAAAAAATTAATAAAGGATTTAACAAAAACAAAGTAGCAGTTTTTTTTACCCATAATTTATTAACCATAACAGTGGAAGGTTTCAGTCATTGAATATCGCCAAATTGTATATGCTTGAATATGGCCTGGTACAGGTATCTTGACCTTAAGTTGAATAGTGTGCGATTGTGTTTGAAGAGATCTTTCATTTGATATATTTCATGTCTAGAATTCAGTTTCATCTGGGAATGTTGAACTTGGACGGACAGAACATTTGTACAAGCTACTCTCGACATTAATGAAGAAATGAAATTAATGTTTAAGTTGGAGTCTCTCTTTAGCAAAATGGTAAAATGATTACGAATTGTACCACTCATGATTTTTAATTTAACAAAATTGAAACATTTCCATTGCAAAATCATCATTAACTTTAACTATAAAGCTTTTATATCAAATATCAACTGGAAAAATACTTTTCACCCAGCATCTTATTTGCTTTTAGCAAAAGAGCTAAATCACTCTTCCTAATTTAAACATTAAGAAAATTTTTAAGCATTTTGCTAAAAAAGCCACCACAGCATAATCCCTGACTGAAGGAAATGTTATGCTATTCTAACTCTAACATAAAGTTATTAAAAATAAATTATAATAACTACTAGCCATAAGTTTTGAATTTTGTATGAAAAGTTTCATACCTGTGTTCGCTGCTATTAGGATTTAAAAATTTCATAACAAAGTGTGAAATTCATAGAAAAATATTCATATTTATAGATTAATTAAAAAAAAATTCATGATTTTTCAAGTTTATTAAAAAAGATTACATCTAAAAATCGAAGTTTAGCCACTTCATACTAAATGTCAATCTCAAAAACGAAGCTAACAGCAAACATACAGGCAAAAACTTGAAGATATTATAAGCCAAAACGGCAGTTTAAAATAACTATTATATACTCTGACAAAGCATGAATAAGTCACCAAATCAAACAGCTGAGGGGGGGGGGGGAGGGGTATGGCAATACAATGTTTGACTTGATGCCACCATCAAAAAGAAAAACAAACAATCTTGCTCTTTTACTCTATTATGGTAAATAACTAGTAATTGGATTTAAACACATTTAATAATTACTATTGATAAGCAATAACTGATTTTCATATTTTGTGTGTAGGTAACATTCTTTTACATTTAAAGGAAACTTTTAAGATATAAATTTTGAAAAGCACTAGATTCCTTCAAACAGTCAATATTAAAAACAGAGATTAAGCTGTAGGTGCTTGTTTAGCAAATTAAATGCTAAAATCAGAAAGTATGGTTTAGCACTTTTGCTAAAATATTTTGACACAAAATGTACGAAATCACCATTTTTATTATCCTAAGGTTAGTTGATTGGCCTAAAAGAACAAGCAATCTAAAAGGTGAAAAGTATTTTTCCAGTTGATATTGGTATAAAATAGCTGTATATTTAAAGTTAATAATAATTTTATAATAAAAAACCTCTTAATTGTTAAATTAAACATTCCAAATGATGGTAGTCAATCACTTTAGCAAAATGCTAATGAAAATTGTGTTTTAGCTTTTTTGCAAAAGAAATTTTGTGCATAAGCTTCAGCACTGATTTAAAACAAGTATATACAAGACAGTACTATCATTAAAAGTCTGTTTTTAAACCTGCTTCCATTACACTACATCCATATATCGGTTTCTGCACTGTTTAAGTTATATTGAATTTTACATTGTACAAGAGCTACACAAATGAAAAACTGTCGGAATTTGTACTACCAAGTCAATCCAAATGTCAAGTGCCATTTTTTTTTTTTCAATTATTGTTGCATTCGCAACTTCTCAAACTTAATTGTCCGCAAAATAGTCGGATGTAGCGATTTGACACATTCTTGACAGCGGTTTTGGTACATGGTTAAATTGGTCGGTTGTTTTCAGATTATCTGGCGTCATCAGCAACGCGAGGGCTATAATGTGCCGAAACATTCGTCATTAGACAAGCCAACATACATTTACAAACACCCATGCCTAACACATGGTTAAATTGTTAATTAAAAACAAGCATAGGAACTTGTGAAAGTAGGAATATTTAGAAACAAAGGTGGACATTAGTTGACATTTTTATAATTTAGCGTTATATAATAACCGGAAGCGTTGGTAATAAATTTAATGTAAGGATGTTACCAAAATCCCAAACCATCAGAATTCGGCGGCAAGATATGAATTTCCCTTAGAATTGGAATCAAACAGAAAAATTTCAAGCACTTTCAATTGAACTTTAGTGCACATAGGTGTTGCTGAGCCCTACAATTAGATATATAACACTGGTTGTTCATATTTTGTGTCATAAAAATGGTATTAATTTCACTATTCTTTAGTTATTAATGTTTAATGTGATTGAAGTATTTTACTAAGCATTAAAACTAGTAGTACGGTTTTACAAAATAAAGGGATTTTATAAAAATAATATCCGTTATATAAAAAAATATTTTTTTTTTTTTTTACACAAAACAATTTTCAAATTGAGATTGAAAAATTGTTTACATTGTATGTGGCATTACTTAGCAAAAATATACACATCCTTTGATTTATTAAGATATAGCGTTTCAAAATGAGATGGTATATTTTCCAATTGTTGCTTCCTTATGTTTGAGGAAATGTACTGCGCAAGTAAAATTTAAATGGAGACCATCGAACTAAAATTAGATAAAGTTCATTCAGAAAATATAGATTGTGTGGATTCCAATAATGTCAGAAGAGTTAGTTAAAAGATGGCTTTGTAAGATCTTTCAGTAAAACCAAAACAATACAGAGTACATAATTCAATAAGTGTTCTCATTGTACTTTACCCAGTTTTCTAAAAGTTGTTTTGAAAAGGAAGACTTGATAAAGGGGTGAAATTCATTCACCTCAATAAAAGACCTTACTTTTTTTTTTACTTAAAAGAATCCGTTATTGTAGTAACTTTTGTAAATGCTCAAATAACCATTTATGGTGTTCATTCACAAAAAATACGTCGTGCTTGATTGTTGGAGCATGACAAACAATTTTTTTTCTTTCTTTGGATATTATTGGCTTGATGCAGGATGACGTCAGAGCTTATCTGAACTATTGTGTACGTCACAACTGTAGGATCGAATGTTACATTACTCATAATATGTACAACTAGGGGTGTGGAACATCGCCCAACTTTTAATTACACTAAAAAAACTGGTCATTGCATCCAAACTTGTTGTGGTGTTATTTACCGTTTTCATGTTTTCACACATTCAAATAACAATGGCCATAGTTTGGCAATATTTTTGGCAAATGATTTTTACATAGGCCAAAAAAATAATAATAATAGTAATAAAGGAAGAAAAGAAAGAACGCCAAAACTGTGAAATTGGCGATTTCCTTCGACAAACCTTACATTATACGTTCTTGTGCTAGAAATAGACGAAAATCAGTCGTCGATGGTCAATAGTCAAGGGTTAGAGAACGCTGTGTTCAAGATACTCGTTTTTCACGCTTCTATCGCTCTTTGGTGGTGGGGGCGTTTAGAACACTTTAAGAGGCAATCAGTGGCGGTTCTAGGCTAATCACAAGGGAGGGGCTACAGCATGCAAAAATGTTCCGTAATGAGAAAGCAAAATTAATTAGAGCTACTGTTGTGGTCAATTAGATTTTATCGCAATCAAGAAATAGTACATTAATATACAGTGACAATTATTTAATTAACTTTAATTATATTTAAGTAATTAAGTGCAAATAATTATTTTAATTAATTATTCAAAATGGTGTTTTTTTTTTTTTTTAAAGCAATCCAAGTGGATGACATTAGCTAAAATTGAACAATAAAAAGAAAAAAACTGGTATTTAGACAAAAAAGTAACAGGCATATATGTAACTAAACACAGGACGACGAAAACTTTTATAATGACAAAAAAAAAAAAAAAAAAAAAAAAAAAAAAACTAGTTTCTCGATACATAAATACAAAAACAAAACATCAAATTTTGTGGAGTCTGTGCTTTTAGACATTCCAATTTGCAATTTTCATTCGTCTTGTTTTTTTTGAGACTGAAGATGTTAATGACGTCTTCTATGGAGATGTTTCTATCCTTTTGAATATTTGCCAGTGTTAGTCCGTTTAATCTTGCCTGGCCCATGGTGCTTCTTATATATGTTTTAATCCTTTGTAATGTGGAGAAGCTTCTTTCGGGAGTGCTTGTTGTAATGGGAATTGTTCCAAATATCTGTAGAAGAATAAAAATGTTGGGAAAAATTGTTGATCGCAGTTCTTCAGGGCTACAACTGCTGTATAAGGCGGTGCAATCTCACTATCCCATTTGTTTTTCCATAGCTTTACTTTTAACTTTAGTACAAGCTCAGAGCCATCTAGGTACTGCTGGTAATTTTTTACAGCCTTAAGGATTTCTTCTTCTTCGTACTTCAAAATATTTTTTGGAACAAGGCCTTCTAAAGGTAATATATCCACCAATTGTTGGGAAAATCTCGATTCCAGTTCTTGAATCAAATAGTCTATCAAAGGTAAAAAAAACCATTCGTCTGTAATACTCCTCGGGATTTGAAGCATCAATATTTTCTCGATGAGTCTGTCAAAAGCATTTTCTTGGTATGCGTAATTCGCATTCAATTTTGCTTGCTATTTGCAAAGCGTCTTCGAAAATACTACCGAATTCGATATCCACAGTTCTTCGTAGATTTCTGAAAACCTCTAATATGCAGTTTATATTTTGCATGGCATTTCCAAAATCTAACTGTGGATTTTGTAGTTTCTCACTTAGCCTTAGAGTTATTGCCATGCAATATACCGTTGTATCCAAGGCTATGATGAATTATCCTTTTTGAACAGCCGAACTGAGCATAGAAGCGTTGCTTGATGTTTCCGAGTTGGTATCTGGTGAAGTTGAAAGCTGATCAGTGAAGTTGAAAGCTGATCAAGCAGTGTTACAGTAGGGAGAAATAACTCTTTAAATCTATATAAGCTATGGTGTCGTTCAACCGATCTAGTGGGTCACATCACCTTTAAACTTTTCTTCTTTGTTTCTGGAAGTTGATTAATTACTTCCTCTAGAGCATTTTTGCGTAAAGCAGAAGCAGAAAGAAAAGTTGTTACCGCTCCTACGGTTCCTAACATGTTTCGTATGGCAGGAATGTCACACGATTTTGAAATAACCAAATTCAAGGATAGTGGCTGAAACAGTGACTGTAAACAGCCATGGGTTGCTCGTTTGATATCAGGGCCTGCACTCCTTTAAACTTTCCAGCCATGTTAGAACCCCCATCATACCCTTTTCAGAATAAGTAAATGATAAAGACCATATTATTACCAATTAAAGGCAGCTATGTCAGAAAGCAAAACACAAACTAACTTTTATAAGTCTTAAAAAATAAAATTGTTAGGATAATTTTTTAAAAATTACATGCCTGTGAAAGGTTATTGAATCCACTATTTCAAAATCAATCTTGCATCCAAATCCAGTATAGTATTTTGGCATTTTTTCGGCATTCAAGAAAATACAGTCTTCAGCTTTCAAATGTTTAACCTCTAAGTCAATGAAAGAATTTTTCTCCAGTTCCGTTTTGAATGCTGTCGTCACGTGACAGCACTGTTCGTATTACTAGGTTGCCATACAGACTTGGTCTAGTTCAGGGGTTCCCAACCGGTGGTACGCGTACCACTGGTGGTACGCGTGAGTGATGTGAGCAACATGCTATAAATAGCTTTTGTACGCATGAGCAGTGAGCACGCAAACATTACTCAGCTGCTTGTCTCTGCAGGAGTGGAAGAGTGACAGCGCCGGGGCGGCGAGAGCTGTCTTACCCCTCTTCCTCCACGGCCCACGCTATTACTAACTTCCCCTGCGCCTACATTCTTCCGCCTCACAATATTGTCAGTGATTGTGCAATGTTTATATGTTGTTGTAATGGTTTGCTGTGGGTGTTGTAATAATTAATTGTGATTTCGTATAAGAAAACTGAACTATGAAACGATTTCTGACATCCTCTTCTACTTCAAAGGATTGTGCTAAAAAACCTAAATCACTGGCCAATCGTAAATAAGATGAAAGCTACTTACAGTACGGTTTTATAGTGAAGCCTGGGCCATTCCTATTCCTCAATGTATTGTATGTCTTGAAACACTTTCGAACCAAAGCATGAAGCCTTCTTTACTGATAATACTAGGCACCCTGATTTAATTGGTAAGCCCATTGAATTTTTTAAAAGAAAATCTAATTTTTTTAAGAAAGAAACCCAATGTTTGATTAAGTTTGTCAATACTGATTCTAACTGATAAAGGTGTCATACCTTGCTAGTTTAAGAATTGCAAAAGATGGAAAGCCTCACACAATCGGTGAGGCGCTTTTACTGCCGGCCGCTGTGGATATGGTCCAAGCCGTGTTAGGAGAAAAGGCATCTAAAGAAATTCAAAAATACCACTGTCAAATAACACAGTAAAGAGACGAATTGCCGATATGTCTAATAATATTGAAGAACAACTGGCTTTAAAACTCCAAAAATGCACTTATTTTGCACTTCAAGTTGAGAAAAGCACCGATGTTAGCACCATTTTAATCTTTTTATTTCTCCTTTATTATAAGCATGTTATAAATAAACAAATATCTAACCATTAAATTTGAAGTTTTCTCAGGAATTTAATTAAAAAGCCTTTGAACACTTTTATAAGAGTAAATATTATACGTTTATTAAAATATTTAGGTCTGGTGGTACGCCAAAATTTCTCAAAAAGTCAAGTGGTACGCAGGTGCAAAAAGGTTGGGAACCCCTGGTCTAGTTGGTTTATTCTTAGTCTATGGGTACTTTGGTTATCTATTAACAGGGCACTTGGACTTTGGCCAAAACGCCGAAAACTACGACATTCTTTTACCTTTTACGGAGAATTGGGGTGAGAAGGGCAGGCGCGTCATTGCTTATATTCTTTGGGAGGGGAGGGAAAAAATGTGATTTTCTGCCCGGAAATTAAACTTTTTCTTAAATATTTGTATCTGGAAATACATTTAAAAAAATTCCTAAATCTTAGGGAGAGGGGGGGGGGGCAGGGTAGTCATGAAAACCATTTTATTCAGTGTAAGTTTCACCCTCATGGAGGGGGCTATAGCCCCCCTAGCCCCCCCCATGGAACCGCCTCTGGAGGCAATAGCACAGAGATTTGAATAGAAACCATTAGAGCCGCTTTATAGCAATTGAGGAAGAACATTATTTTTTCATATTTTCAACCTCATGCGCAATTTTGACGAAAACCTTAATGGTAAGTCCCAAAGCCACGCTATAACCCACACACCAGATTTGAACATCGTAGGTTAATTCGTTAGTTATGCTGATCACTTACATACAGACAGACATTTTTTCAAGACCATATTTTCACTACCCTGTGTTAACATAAGGGTAATTGAAAGTAATAATATAACCTTTAGAAACAAAGCTTTTAATATAAATCCCTTATATCCATTGTAAAATTTTTTATTCTTTAACACAGTGCCGATTCAGTAAACAGAATTCAGTTTTAAATATCAAAACATTTCTATCAGCAAAATATGCAGCAAACTACGTTTCAAATTTTATTTATTAAAAATAGCTTTCTTTTCACATCTTTCGCCAGCAAAATAACAATAACAGTGCTTTCTTCAATGGACAATTCTAGCATTTTTTAAAATTGTTTTATTAAATTCTAAATGTTTCGAAAAGGCCATAAACAGAAATGTTTCTGCTCAATGCGCTTTTTCTTTTTTTTTTAAATTTGTAATCAAAGTTAGACGTTGGCGAGAAAACGATTAATTCGGTACCAATTGAATCTGACGTCAAGGCTTCCTAAACATCTTGGCTTGAAATGCGGCAGCGGAAACCAGTTTTGCAAGTTTAATCGCAAAATCGCTCCAACCTGCACGTGATACGGCAATGGTCAACCAGCGCCAACTATTTCAACTCCAACTATTTGGCAGAAATCTCAGAACCTCATAGAAACAGTAGGAACCCTTGACTTCACATATTTTGTTGTGTGTTTGGATTGGACTGGTTTTGGCTTAGTATTTAAAACACTAATTTTTTTTTTTTTTTATAAAGAACTTTTGTTTAGATATTTGGAATCAGAAAGAATTTCTTCATAAATATAAACTAATTTCACTCGTTTTTAAAAAAATGCGGGAATCGTCCATTAGGTACTCCTCGTTTTCTTGCCGTTTTCTCTGGGTCGGTGATAGGAAAATCTTTTCCGATATCCATATAGCATCAGAGAATCTCAGTGAGTTTGAAGACAAAACTGTTCTAAAGCTTTGCTCGGGAATAGCGTTTGCAGTGAGAGCTGATTTATTTGCAATATTGCCTGAATTTTGACTTTTATTATAAAGTGCTGCAATAGTTTTGGATTTGGTTTTTGTACTGAAATTCCCCCTTTCCCCCCCCCCCAAAAGTGAGAAAACCAAAATCTTCTCCGCGATAACAAAAGTTGGAAAGAACCTTTTTGATTGCATCACTAGAAAATGCATTAAATAATGTTCTTCTCTATATATATAAGGCAAAGCCCTCACTCACTGATTCACTGATTCACTGACTCACTGACTCACTCATCACTAATTCTCCCACTTCCCACATAGTCACAACTCTGAAAATCGGCTCAAATATCAACAATGGTAAAAATAGAAAAAGTAAACTATTCCGATCTCGATTAACCCACTTTAAGGGGTCGAAAAGGGGTTAAACGTTCCAAACGAGCGATATATTCGAATGTCCTACTTCTCATATTTTCACAATTCTGAAAACTGGTGTGAATATCAATAAAGACAAACGCAGAAAAAGTAAACTATTCCGATCTCCGGTGGATCAAGGGGTGGAAAAGGGGTTAAACGTTCCAAACGAGGAATATTCGAATGTACCACTTCCCATATGGTCACAACTCGGAAATTTGGTACAAATGTCAAAAAAGATTAAACATAGAAAAAGTAAGCTATTCTGTTCTCGATTAACCAACTTTAAGGGGTCGAAAAGGGGTTAAATGTTCCAAACGAGGGATATCCGAATGTTCCTCTTCCAATGTAGTCATTTTTCTGATATTTTTTTGCAAATGTTAAAAAAATAAGTCATTCCAATATCGATTAACGAATTTTTAAGGGATGAAAAGACGACGCAACATTGAAACTATACGAGGATTAACTTAATGTCTAATTAACTTAATTCCAATACAGCTACTACTTTGAAATTTAGAACTAAGAGCAAACATAAACACAATAAACTATTCCAGTTTACTATTCACAATTATAAATTTCGTTTAAAATGTCAACAAAGGTAAGTTCCTATTTTGATAAATCAATTTGTCGGGATCGAAATGGGAGCAAACGTCTGAAGTGTAGAATACATGAATGTCTTTTGATCGCTAAAATGCTAATGGTAAAATTTCGTAGCGCAGCACGGGTATTCAGCTAGTGTAGATATAAAGCTTCTTTAAGGTACATAAGTCTGTGTTTGGAGCAACAATGGACGATTCCCGCATTTTTAATTTTTTTTTTTTAATCCAATTCTAAGTGTTCCGAAAAGGCCATAAACAGAAAAATGTCTGCTCAACACGCTTTTTCTTTTTTTTTTTAATTTGCGATCAAAATTACCTTGTTAGAGGTTGGCGGGAAAACGACTTATTTCGTTGGCGTTGAACGTGACGTAAAGAGATCTCAAACATCTTGGCTTGAAATGCAGCAGTGGAAACCAGATTTGCAAGTTTCTCGCAAATCACGCCAACCTGTACGGAATGTGGCAATGGTCTACCAAAGCCAACTTTTTTAACGATAACTATTTGGCAGAAACCTCACGATGACAATAGAAACGCAGGGATCTTTTTACGTCACGAATTTTGTTGACTGTTTTGATGGGACTGGTTTTGGCTCGGTTTCGGGGCATTTTCGTTTCTTAATATTTAATAACAAATTTTTTTAAAGAACTTTTGTTTAAATATTTGGAATCAGAAAGAAATTCTTCATAAATATGTACTAATTTCACTCGTTTTTAAAAAAATGCGGGAATTGTCCATTGAAAGACGGGAGAAAAACCACATTTTCAAGTAAATGCAGAAAACAAATATTGCAAGGGCTCTTAATACAGTGTGACTCATAATTATAAGGACAGCATTTATTTTAATCACATCATTAACACTAAATATAAGACATGAACTATACTCAACTTCAACTTAACTAGACATCACTTAGACGGTAGATCGTCACAGTGCTCATAGGTATTTAATCCATTTTGGCGGAGTGAAGACATAATTCTCGCCAAACCTTAGAGCCTTTTGTTCTCTACAGGGTTGTGGTTTGGTGAACATTATGCTTTCACGCCGCCAAAATGGATTAAATACCTATGAGCACTGTGACGATCTACCGTCTAAGTGATGTCTAGTTAAGTTGAAGTTTAGTATACACAGCATTCAAATTGCTTAAATTGGGAATAAGAAATTTTTAACTTCTATTTATTTCACTTTGCTTTGGGGTAAAACAAAATAACATGAAAAACAAGATTTTTAACACGTGCAAAAATATAAGGAAAGTTTAGTTTTTAGTGAATAATGGAAATTATTTATGAAGTCAATATTTGGTTGATCGACCTCTTCTTTCGAGACAGTTATCCAGTCTCTGTGGCTGACCAGTTCATTCAAGTAATTATTAGGATCAAGTTCACTTCATACATCGTAAACTTTCTCTCAAAGCTCTGCCAATGTGTCATATTGTTTTCTGTTTGCATAAATGCTCTTGGAAAAATATACTCAAACGTTTTGTATAACGTTAAAATCTGGAGAACTCGCAGGCCATGTTAAGAGCTTGATGTTTCTTTCTTCAAACCATTTTTTGATGCATTAGAAGTGCAGTAATATGTTGCACCATTTTGATGAAATATGAATTTTTCACCATCCTAAGGCGAACAATATCATAAAAGTTGTCTACACTTTATTTGAAGGTATGTCTTTTTGTTGACAGTTGCAGGAGCAATCACAAAATCAAGTTTTTCCACTAGACATTTTCCCCCCAAAACATCAAATATCTACCCTTAAAACATCTTTTTCATTTCATCAGAAAATTATATAACTGATAAAGTGGTAAGTTGATGCTTACTTGCTTAAATTAGTTGATTTACATCAACTTCAAATAAGCATTAAAATGGAACTTGCAAACAATACTTCAGAAAAACAATTGAATGGCCAAATAAATTATGTACTTCTTTGCCAATTCATTTTCTAAATTATAGAGCAAAAATCCAATTTCCCAATCTTGCCAGCATTTTGCAGCAGTGGATCATTAGCAGCTCTTTAAAACCAAAAGTACTGAAAACTAGGAGGTGGCGCAAAGTTATACCCTATATGGCTCAAAGTTACCCTGAATGACTGTGCAGTACAGCGTCTATTTAAACTCAAATTTACGTAGTTGATAATATCGTTAAGAGATGGCAGCACCATAAAATGACAATCACATTTTCGTCTCTTGAGTTTTCGGCTTTAAGTATCACAAGCGATCATTTCAGGATTTCAAATGTTTGTTACTAAATTTTATTTCGATGCTTGTATTAAATGAACGATACTTTTTAAATACTCCAAACGTATATTTAATTTTACTTACAAAAGAAAAAAAAAATCAGATTGATATTTACACAGGGACGCAAAAAAAATCAGAACAATTACTATAGTATTCTAATTGATAAAAAAAAAAAAAGAAAAAAAAAAGGAAAATATCGTTCTAATTCTTAGAAGAGGTTTTTAATTAACTTATTAGAGTTTTGCCATTATAGGAGGCATTAACATATTAAAGCCAAACTAAACTAAAAAGTTCAATGGCAACTCTAAAATATTATGCCATATTTAGATTTATCATACAAAAAATGTCTAAATACCAAATTTCATAATTTTTCAATGAGTGTTTAGCAATTTGATTGATAACTGAGGGAATGACAAATTAATGTTAAAAAGGAAAATTCTTCTTAGCTACAAATTCTTAAATAATGACTATATATTTAAATTCTTGTATCGTGAAAGAAAATTTGTTAAAGGCTAAACATAAATAGCACGCAAATTTTGCATTAAATAGTTTTTAATAATTTATTATTAATTTTTAAATTTTTTTTTAAATAGAAAGGTATTTTTATTTGATTCCATTTTGGTCAACTGCCACCACCCCCTTCAAAATTTTTTTCCTTTCCATTTTGACGTTTAGTTCTTAATATTTTTGCAAAAATGTAAAAAAACTTTTTTAAGGTATCGTATACTAGGCTATATTTGGAAGTAAAAAAAAAAAAAAAAAACAGTCTATGAAAAACATTATTTCAATGTAAAAAGAATTTATTTTATCTTTACAAAGTGTTAGAGAATAGGTGGTAAAATTAAAAATTTATATTTTTATGTAGTAGATTTAAATGGTCACAAATGTACACAGTTTGTAGAATTAAACTTTCAAAAAACTGTAAAAATACAATGCTCGGAATGACCTGCAATTTGACCTGTATAAACTCGAAGAAAGAAGAAACTTTATGGTATTCGAGCAATTTTTTTTTTTTTTTTTTTTTTTTTTTTTGTAACTTTCCACTTTTCCTCTTTTCGCGCATATTCAAGTATAATTTTAAGTCAGTCTGGCGAGTATTTCGTTTTTCTGCAGGTTTTTTGAAACTTGAAATTTAATTGTAATCATCTCGAGGTGAATAGAATCACATCAGGGTGATTATTCAACTTTTAAAAAGCAAGATTTCAAAAGCATGGCTTTTATTCTTATGCCACATCATGACTATCAAAAAGCAATGTATGGCATAAGAAATAGCAAAAGTGATGTATAATTTCAAAAAGGTATGATATACGAAAAATTCTATACTCTACTCTACTCTACTCTACTCTACTCTACTACACTACACTACACTGTACTAATACTATACTATAATATACTATATACTAATACTATACTATACTCTATTGTGCTATACTAATACTATAATAATACTATACTATACTACACTACACTATACTGTACTATACTAATATTATACTAATACTATACAAATACTAAGCTAATATATACTATACTATACTATACTATACTATACTATACTATACTATACTATACTATACTATACTATACTATACTATACTATACTATACTATACTATACTATACTATACTATACTATACTATACTATACTACGCACTACACTATACTGTATTATACTAATACTATACTAATATTATACTAATACTATACTAATACTATACTAATACTATACTAATAATATACTAATACTATACTAATACTATACTAATACTATACTAATACTATACTAATATTAAACTAATATATACTATACTATAATATACTATACTAATACTATACTGTACTCTATTGTGCTATACTAATACTATAATAATACTATGTTATACTATACTATACTACACTATACTGTACTAAACTAATATTATAATGATACTTTACTAATACTATACTAATATTATACTAATACTATACAAATACTAATCTAATATAAGTATACTATACTATACTATACTATACTATGCTATGCTCTACTATACTATACTGTACTATACTTGACTAGACTATACTATACTATATTATACTATACTATACTATACTATACTATACTATACTAATACTATATTAATACTATATTAATACTATACTAATACTATGCAAATACTGTACTATACTATACTATACTAATACTATATTAATATTATACTAATACTATGCAAATACTGTACTATACTATACTATACTATACTATACTATACTATACTATACTATACTATACTATACTATACTATACCATTGAAGCTAAAAGCAAGCTCTTCCTATTTACTGTAGAGTTAACAGGCACAATCAATAACTAGCCTACTCCTTTAAAAGTAGTTAAAAAAGGTTTTCTTGTAGAGATCGGTGATATATCGATACAACGATATTTTTATCGATATTTAAAAAAATATATCGATAGTAAAATAATCGATACCAGACACCG
The DNA here is from genome assembly GCA_963978545.1 of Linyphia triangularis. Lineage (NCBI taxonomy): Eukaryota > Metazoa > Arthropoda > Arachnida > Araneae > Linyphiidae > Linyphia > Linyphia triangularis. Next base: position 16,766,745 of record OZ021728.1, read on the forward strand.
ATATATCGATATTTTCAAGCTTTTTTAGTATTTTGATGGTCGTTTTGTAGTTCCATGTGTTTTTTCGATTTTCTTTATTCCCTTTTCAAAATCTTCAAAACTAAAGTTTGGACTGGGCTGAGAGACAGTTAAAAGGGCACCCTAACCGAAACGAAAACATAATGTAATGGAAAGATAAGATCATTTATTAGTAGTCATTAACATAGCGCCTTTGCTGTTGCTAACGTGTGCCTGGAATTTGCGTCTAATTTTAAATATTAAAACATCTCCATCAGCAAAATATGCGGTACACTACTTTTCAAAATTTCTTCTTGGAAAGAGAAATGTGAATATATTTGCATTGACTTCCAAATGTGTTTTAGTTATTCTGATTGATAATATAATTTATTTATTAAAACAATTTTTATCATTTATTTATTAAAACAATTTTGGAATGAATGCATGAAAAGTAGAAATTTACCCCGAAAAACTCGAAAATCAAATCAAAATTGAAAGTTAAATAAAAAAAATCGTGTATCGATATATCGATATTTTTTCTAAGCAACGATATAGTCTCGATATTTATTTTGATCGATATTCCCGACCTCTATTTTCTTGTCATATATTTTAAACAAGATTCTTTTTCGTTGATAATGACTCAGGGGTTCTATTTACAGTCCACCCTGATGATTCTACAACTTTCTCAATCCACGAAAATTTGCGCAATTTACTTCACAAGTTTATAGAAATTTTTAAGGTCGATTTTTTTCCCTTTTTCTTCTTCTTTTTTTTTGTTTTATGAAGTACAACAAAGCGTCCGTTAGTGATATCGTTTCACTTAGGATCAATATTTTTTTTTTGAAATCCTTTATATTTTTGACGACTTTGTTTGTTCGTGGCCGGCGGCTGGACAATTATCGAAGGGCAAATTAATCTACTTGCCTTCAACAAATCGATTTGAAACATGCCAGATACACTCGCTGTCTATGACAACGCATTCTGTCATGTTTTTTTTTTTTTAGGGAAAAAAGTTAGTCGATGGCAAAGGTATACGTGATTTTCTTCATTGTGGTCACAAAACTGTAAAAACTCTACTTAAACTAAAATTATTTAAATAAGTTGCAATTGTACATGAAAGCATAACTGATTTATAGTAAAGCTTATTGAATTTATGGGTGTGGAACATCGCACAACTTTCAATTACATTATAATACTGATATCAATTGGTGCCATTTACCGTTTTTATATTTTCATCATTCATTAAGAAAAAGTGGCCAGTTTAGCGATATTTTTTACCATGATTCTTGTATGGATCTTAAAAAAAAAAAAAAAAAAAAAAAAAAAAAAAAAAAAAAAAACCTTCGCCAAATATATGAATTTGGCGATCTATACTTTTCAATAATTCTTATATTATCCTTTCTTATAAGTGAAACAGAAAAGAGGAGAAAAAATGATCGTTGATGAGGTATGCTCAAGGAAAGAGAACTCTGTGTTAAAGGCATTCGTTTTTCAACTTTTTACGCCATTAAGGCATTTCTACGGGAATTTCGGAGGTGGGGATGTTTAGAACACCTTAAGAGGCATTACTACAGCGATATTGAACAAAACCGTTAGAGCCGGTTTTTTTTAGCAATTACTGGAAAACATGATTTTCTCAATGGCAACTACCTAATGCGCATGCTCGATTTTGACGAAAACCTTAATGGTAGGTCCCTGTGCTATCACCAACCCGCACTTCAAATTTGAACATTGTAGGTCAATTTGTTCGGTAGTTATGCTGACCACAGACAGACAATTTTTCAAGATCGCTTTTTTGAAATCAGGATATTTCAAAACGCGGAGAAATGAAAAAAAAAAAAAAAAAAATTGATCGATTACTATACTTTCATTACTCTATTTAATACGTATGGGTAATTAGAAAGTAAAAAATCTATCCATCTAAGGTCAACATTTGTATACAAAATCACAAATACTACGGATACTTGTGACCCGTCCAATGAAGGCAGAGTAACATTTAAAATCAGTTTCGATCGAATAGGTTTTAAATTTGACCGATATAGTTTATATAGTAATTCTATGGGTTTTGTTTCATTGTAAATGGAACTAAAATCGAATAAGAGCTTGGATATATTCGAAAAAAAAAAGGTTTTTCGGCAAGTTTACAGCCAAGCACACCAATTTGGCGAGATATTAAAAAAAAAAAAAAAAAAAAAAAAAAAAAAAAAAAATCCCCGTCAAATTCGTAGAGTTTTTGTCATTGTATACCAACCGTAACAGGGTCATTAAATATCGTCTAATTTTGCACGCTTGGTATTTGTATCTGATATATCTTAATGGAAATATGCGTAAAGGCATCCTTTTTGTGAACTGTTAATGTAATAATTTTTCTTGGTTCCACATGAATATAATACCACAGTTTTTAAGTATCAATTACTCATACGTATTACATGTACTGAAAGTATAGTAATCGGTAAAAAAAAAAAAAAAAAAAAAAAATTAAATAAATAAATAATTTTTTTTTTTCATTTCTCCACGTTTTGGAAAGGCGATCTAGAAAAAATGTCTGTCTGTGTGTATGAGTGTCTGTGGTCAGCATGACTCCCGAATAAATTGACCTGCGATGTTCAAATTTGTGTGCGGGTTGGTGATAGCACAGGGACCTACCATTAAGGTTTTCGTCAAAATCACGCATGCGCATAAGGTAGTTGCCACTGAAGAAATCATGTTTTTCAGTAGTTGCTAAAAAAAACGGCTCTAAAGAGTTTGTTCAATATCGCTGTGGTAATGCCCTTTAAGGTGTTCTAAATATCCCCACTTCCGAAATTCCCGTAAAAATGCTTTAATGAAGTAAAAAGTTGAAAAACGAATGCCTTTAACACAGAATGCTGTTTCCTTGAGCATACCACACCAACGATCAATTTTCCCCCTCATCCCAGTTTCACTTATAAAAAAGGATAATATAAGAATTATTGAAAAGTATATCGCCAAAATTTTCTATTTGGCAAAGTTTTTTTTTCTCTCCGCAAGACCCATACAAGAATTATCTTAAAAAATATTGCCAAACTGGTAAATTTTTTCTAAATGAATGATGCAAATATAAAAACGGCAAATGACACAAATTTACATCATTATTATAGTGTAATTGAAAGTTGTGCAATGTTCCACACCCCTAGTTTTTCTTGGTATTGTTAAAAGTACAGAATGTCTTTTATTCCTAAATAACAAGACAACGCAACTAAACCGTTTTATCAACAGTGAGTAAGAAAATTGGCGAAGGAGGGAGATAATCGCCGAAAAGCGTTAAAAACGTAAACGAATTACTGATTAAAAAAAATAATTAAATAATCCAATCACGAATTAGATAAATTAAATCAACCTTTGCGGAAAGGGTCAACTCTGAAGAACTACAGACTGAGAGGTGACTGCAATTTTTGGACCTCATCGAACATCATTCTGATTTTTTTATAGAAATTAGAGAAAAGTGAGTAGATTACGAATCCACTGGTCTGCCGTGGCAAAAATGGCCGAAACTGGTCAAAAATCGACTTTTAATAAGTTGAACTAAATCCAATTGCCAAATGAGAGATAACTTGCCAAATAATGAGCATTTGTTTTTTATTTGGTAACCCTTACTCTTTAATTATCAATTAAGAAGGTTGCAGACGATTCAGATAACTGGCGACGGTCTACTTGCATCTATTAAAAGGGAGCCAAGTTGGCAATAAATATTACGTCATGGATGACGTAACTGATGTCGCCAATTTGGCTTACTTTTAAAAGATACAAATTTTAAAAGCCAGAGATCAGAAATCGTTTGCGCTTTTTCTCATTGAAAATCAAAATGCAGAGTTTGCCAGACGAAAAAGTTTGTTCTCTTTTTGGCAAGTTATGACATATTTGGCAATCGGATTTTAGTTCAACTCATTCCAAGTCGATTTTTGACCAATTTCGGCCATTTTTGCAACGGCAGACCAGTGGATTCTTAATCTACTCACTTTTCTCTAATTTCTATAAAAAATTCAGAATGATGTTCGATGGGGTCCAAAAATTGCAGTCGCCTCTCGAACTACTAGGTACACGAAAATTTTTTATACTTTAATGACTACTATTTTGTTTAGATTGGAACTTCCGACTGTCTATTTCTGCCACATATAAAGTGCTTTACACAGCCATATTGTTACGAATTTCTGTATATTTGTAGATATTTCGTAGTATTAATTATGTAAAAAGGAAAATTTATGTACATTTCGTACATGGCTGTGTGCAAGAGTTTGTCTTCACTTCGCTTCTTGCAATGCGTCACTTAATGATTGAAAACGAGTTTTACAGAGTTAATACTGGAAAACGAGTTTTACAAGAAGGCCATTTAACATTATGGTTAATGGCAATCACGCCAAGTTGGCGACAGTTTTGGCGACTAATTTTGGTCGCCAAATTTGGCGAGAAATTGCCAAATGTCGCCAAACTTGGCGACCATTTGGAGACACTTTCGGTCCCCATGTACCTGTATATGGCTTTTTGACTACGATCTGGAAAATTCTTCGAATTTCTATCTCTAGAAGATTCGCGAAGGAAGCTTTCCTATATAAGGCCAATAGAGAGTTGAGTGAGTTACTTAGTTGGTCTCTCAGCGAGCATTCAGAGTAGTTCCGAAAGTAAACTGAATTGCATTGTCTTTTACTTTGATTTTAGCAGTTGTGTATCTAGTTTTTAACTGCTGTTTGTGCTCCATTGTTGTGTAAAGAGCTGTATTGAGTCTATTAGAACGGGAAGTTCTGGAGTTGTAAAAGAATCTACAAAGAGTTATAATATCGGAATAAATTTCTGCAAGTTTTGATCTGCTTTGGCTTCAAGTCTTTCGAATTCATCCACGCAACAATATATCTCTCGTAATTTTGAGCATTCAAGAAGATCGAAATTTTCTAGTGCAAACCCCTCTCTCCAACCCCACCACACCAACGAGAAGACATTGAGGCCACGAAAGATTCAATGTGCACAGGCCCCATTAAATACAGCGATATTTGGCGGTCGTCGTGGTCCGAACACACAATCCTTCGATCATGAGCTCTATTACCTTACCACCATGTTATCGGAGCCCATGACCACTATAATGCTGTGCCAAGAACTGTGGTATTTACAATTGAGCTTAACATGAGAAATATCGGTTTAATAGGAAGTGGTATACTAAACTCCAACTTAGCTTGACATATTTATAGACGGTAGATCGTCACCGTGCTCATAGGCAATTAATCCATTTTGGCGGCTTGAAAGCATAATGTTCGCCAAACCACAACCCTGTAGAGAACAAATGGCTATAAGGTTTGGCGAGAATTATGTCTTCACTCCGCTAAAATGGATTAAATGCCTATGAGCAGGGTGAAGATCTATCGTCTAGTGATGTCAAGTTAAGTTGGAGTTTAGTAGAGTAAGGATCATTTCCTATACTCGCTATGTTACAATCCTCTAACTCAGTGCATTTAGAAACTACTTTGTATAAAACATTGACATTTGGTGATTAAGTACGAAAAAGGAATACTTAATGAAATAACATAAATTGTTTTCACTTAATGTCTATTTATTACAAGTGAAAATTAAAATAGTAAAAGACAAAACTAGGGGGAGCCATAACATATGCATTAACGTAAGGTTTTCTTATATAAAATAAAATATATTAGGCGCTCTTTTCGAGTTTTTAATTTATGAAATTTCATTAAATTATCTTTTTCGTACCTACTCACCAAATGTCAAGGTGTTTATGGAAAGTAGTTTCTAAATGCTCTGGACTAGACGATTGTAACATAGCGAGTATAGGGAATGGTCCTCAGTATGACTTCCTTTGATTGGTTGTATTCAGATTATCTGGCGCCGTCAGCAACACGAGGGCTATAATGCGCCGAAACATTTCGTCATTTAACAAACCAACATACATTTACAAACATCCATTCCAACACGGGACTCGAACCCGCAACCTCGCGGACTTCCTTTGAAAGTGTAACAACTGCATGTAGTTAATGCCAACTTTTTGAGTAACTTATTATTATTTTTTTTTAATATTTCTCATGCGGAACAAAGGGTATAGTGGTTAACGTGCTAGCTTCTAGACGGCTAGGTTGCGGGTTCCGAGTCCAGTGTAAGGCATGGGTGCTTTTAAATGTATGTTGGCTTGTCAAATGTGTAATGTTTCGGCGCATTATAGCCCTCGTGTTGCTGATGGCGCCAGACAATCTGGAAACAACCAAACCATGCAGTACGACCATTAACCCTTTGCACTCCAGTGGCGCCTCTCAGGCGCCACACGATTGGATGCCAAACCACGAGAGGACTATTAGGTGTGATGCGGAAATTCGATGCAAGGCCAATGACTGTGTGTAGTTTCTATGAAGCAAATCCATAAACACCAGCCGAACCTAAAATGTCTCGAGTTGCTGATTCCTCCGCGCGAAAAAGGTCTGGAGTGTAAAGGGTTAAACTTCATCATGTAGAACAAATTACAAAGAAACACCTGTTAACAAATTAGTCGGTTTGACCAAAGAATGAAGATACCATATCTGTGCTTAGCACTTCAATATAGAATAAAACGCGACTCTTTCAATAAAGTATTTTGTATCAGCAATATAACAAGTAATATTTAATAAAATGACAGTTGTTTTTGACGCAGAAATTTTTTCCTCGCAATTTTACCGAGTTAAGCCCTTTTCAAAGATTCAACTGTGAGTTTACGGTCTGGTACCTTGAACCAATAGAATACTTTAATTTAGTATTTAATGCATTTGACACCAACGTAATAAAACTTGTAACTTTTTTTTTCTTCTGTTTTAAGTATAATCGTTGGAACGAAAAATAACTTTCACTTCAACTACAAGGAAATGCTACAAGCATTTCGAGACTCACCTTTTGCCTCACCCCAACTTGTTGCGAACTCACTCAGAAAATCTATTCCATTTTTCCCCCTTCCATCCCAAACGATAATTTGCCAGAAAGAACAGGGGGGGGGGGGGGGTACAGAGGGCGCTGCCGTTCAGGAATGGAATATCCCATCGCGGCCCAAAACACATCGTTCTCCGCGACTTCGACGATCGAGACGCGGATGGTAAATTCTATGCGGATTCGAATGTTTTCGCGGGAATATTCGTGAGTTCTCTATTTATTTTCGTCGCTTGTCTGGATCGTCTGTCCCTCGGGAATCTGGAAGAAATCTTTGAACTCTTTTGTCCATCGCTGAGAATCGTCTGGAAGTATACTTTGTGGTAAGTGGCGTTTTTTTGTTGTTGTTGTTTTTATTTATCTTGTGAGTGTTCGAAGTGGTTTTGAAGTGCACGGATGAATTAACGCAAGAAAGTTAGATTCGAATCTTAAGTGTTTGGTTGTTAGGTGTGTTGCTGGATTTGTTCTCCAAATACAGTGTTTAAAAGTTTTAGTTGTAAGGTTAATGAAGCTCTTTTTAAATGACTGAAATGCTCTGTTTAGCAATAATCGTGAAAAATCTGCCATTTAAACTTTTTGCTGTGCAATAATGAAATAGTGCCAGACAAGGGCAGAAAATTTCCGTGGGAGGGGTTTTCAATCAAGCAATATTCAAGGTCTTGTATTTCTCTATCAAAACCTCTTTTCAGGACTTTCTCAACCCATATTTGTCACATGTCACAATATTATAGCAGTTTCTCAATCTTCCATCTACATGAATATAATCGTACAGCAGAATTCGAGTTAAACAAAATACCTCAACATGTGACTTTATTGTATTTAGATCCCGTATTGCTAATAATATTTTTTTAGATTAAAGATTAATCTGAAAACTTTGTTTATATTCAATTAAAGAAAGATTATCGCCCATCTGATGGCTGTGTGGTTAGCGCTTTGGCCACGCATGCCAAAGGTGCCAGGTTCGAATCTCAGATTAGGCTTGGATGTTCGTTGTGGTTCGGAATCCACGTTAAGCTGTAGGTCCGGGACTGATAGTCGTCATTGTGCATAAAAATAGGTCGTTGCGCTTACAAACCAACCAACAAAAGAAAGAATAATATTTCTAGATGAACGGACAAACACCAACATCATTTAAGATATTTTTTTTTTTTTTTTTGGATATTTATGGCACTTGAAATGCAAAGGCCATATGTAACACAAATATTCTTTCAACATTTGGAAAAGAAAACATCTATATATTTTAATCCATTTCTGTTTCTTACAGTTTAAATTAGACCTAAGTAGACCAAAAATGTTGTATAACGAATTAATGCTATGGAATTTACAAATGCATCACTTCCTTCAAAGTTCTTTGATCAAATTGCCATTCCAGTGTAATACGGGCCGACCAAACGGTATAGTGGTTAGCGCGCTGGCTTTTAGACCGCGAGGTTGCGGATTCGAGTCCCGTGTTAGGCATGGGTGTTTGTAAATGAATGTTGGCTTGTCTAATGACGAATGTTCGGCGCATTATAGCCCTCGTGTTGCTGACGGCGCCAGATAATCTGAAAACAACCAACCAGTGTGATACGGAAGGTTAACTTTATCAGAATTATGATAAATATAATACGTATTCTTTTGAAATTATTTACGATTAGTAGTTGCTTGTGATTCATCAGAAATTTATAAGGATGTTGGCAGTTCTGGGGGGGGGGGGGGGAAGAGTTCTGACACTAACCCACCTCCCTGGTGCCAGATAAAAGTTTTCTGAAAAAGGTGTTTTACATTTCAAATAATCGTGGAAATAAAAATTTGTGTTTGGTGATATTCCTAACTTTCTCAACCAAGAGCTATAACACCATAAGGGGTTGCGTTCATCACTGACTCACTTTGTAATTCTGTAAGCGAAAGAACTTTAAACGATTATTAAATTTCTTTCCTGTTGCAAAAATTGTTTCAATCAAAACAAAAAAAATAAATGATAACTGGATGTGAAGGCATAAATTCACGTTCATTTCTAATAAACAAATTTTGAAACGTTCTTCGCCGCATATCTTGCTGTTAGGGATGTTTTGAATATTTAAAATTGTTTGCAAACAATAAGAGTAGGAAGATAATTGATTTGACTGATGGTAGATCGCAAATCCATTATGCCGACCAAACGGTATAGTGGTTAGCGTGCCAGCTTCTAGACCGCGAGGTTGCGGGTTCCGAGTCCCGTGTTAGGCATGGGTGTTTGTAAATGGTATGTTGGCTTGTTTAATGACGAATGTTTCGGCTCATTATAGCCCTCGTGTTGCTGACGGCGCCAGATAATCTGAATACAACCAACCAATCAAGCGATTTTGAGGTAAGATTGACTTTTCATAGAGTTTGACCACTACGGTGAAAACCATTGATTCAGTGTCATTGTTTCATTTTTGTGCCACTAATACTTTAAAGAATGTGTTGTCATCGACAATGAATCTATGTACCAGGATTTAGCTGGATTGGATGACTTCAAATGACTTAATTAGTCCTCCGAAGGGTTAATAGAAGCGTGTTGTAAAAGTGGCCTTTTAGTGACAATCCCCAAAACTTGATAGAATGCATTGTCATCGATAAAAAATGTATTTCCCAAGTTTCAGCTCGATTGAAAGACGGAAAGTGTGTTATTTGTCTCCCCAAACAAACCGAAAGGCACAAAATCGAAGTTAGCATACATAATTTTAAAATGTTTATTTTTATTGTCCAATTTTATTTTCAATAATTTTTAATTTCAATATTTTATATTTACAGTGTTTCAAAAATCATTCAATTTATAAAACTGAATTCGTGTTTGAGTAGCATTTTCTATTAGTCTTGAAATTTCAAAGACCGAAAATCAAATTTTCTTAACCTCATTTGTAATTTACTCAAGTTATTTTTCTGATCTGAACATGTTGGGTTTAATATCCTAAAAATATTTTAACATATTATTTTTAATCTAACTCGATTTTTAATCTAACTAGATAACAACTCCTAAGAGTTATTATTAAAAGGGTTTTCCAAATATATAAACAAACCAAATATTTGAGGGTTGTCTCTTTTACCTCTGATACACATACCTGTACCTTAATCTAAACACTACTATACTAAACTACAACTTCACTTGACATCACTAGACGATATATCTTCACCGTGCTCATAGGCAATTAATCCATTTTAGCTGAGTGAAGACATAATTCTCGCCAAACCTTATAGCCTTTTGTTCTCTACAGGGTTGTGGTTTGGCGAACATTATGCTTTCACGCAGTCAAAATGGATTAAATACCTATGAGCACTGTGACGATCTACCGTCTAGTGATGTCAAGTTAAGTTGAAGTTTAGTATAACAACCAATGATATTTAATTAAGTCTTGTATACACACGCGACATTCATCGGCATCTGTGGAAAATAATTTACGAGATAATAACTCTAGAAATTATTAATCTATAACTTGGATATATAAAAAAAAAGAAACAACGTTGGAAAACATAGCGTTCTCATTTTGTACAGAAATTATTTCAACATTGATAGTATAACGGTACAGATTTATAACGTCTATACTAAACTCCAACTTAACTTGACATCACTAGACGATAGATCTTCACCGTGCTCATAGGCATTTAATCCATTTTATGGAGTGAAGACATAATTCTCGCCAAACCATATAGCCTTTTGTTCTCTACAGGGTTGTGGTTTGGCGAGCATTATGCTTTCACGCCGCCAAAATGGATTAAATGCCTATGAGCACGGTGAAGATCTATCGTCTAGTGATGTCAATTTAAGTTGGAGTTTAGTATAAATGTCACTCCGGTACGCTTACTATCTTGTAGAGGACGTAATATATATTGTTTTTGCTCTCTTTTCATTTCTCAGAAAACATCTCTTCCCCTTAAAAGACCTCCCCGAAAGCTTCTCTCTTAACACATCTTTATTTTACTATTTTTCGGCGTAGTGTAGACTCTGGTGTATCTCAAACGTGTCACAGAATGGTTTTTTCATACTTATTCCCCTACTCTTTGTGCATTGAAGTGTTCAATATTAAATTGGGTACTTTAATATTTTTCTCATCGACAGTTGACGAACTTTTTATTGTCAGCAAAAATTTCGAATCATCGCCTGGTCTCCTCGGAGGTTCGGTTCTGATCGGATAATTTCGCTTCGATGCATCACACCTTCTAAGCCACTTGCTGATGAGCCTGTAATCTAAAGATATTTTTTAACCCCCCGGCAATGTGAAGGAAAAGATATGACCCTGTTAACAAATAATAGTAGTTAGAAAATGCCGATCCGAAGCCATGGCGCAGCGCGCAGAGGGATGAGGGATGATGACGTCACCGGAAGGGGGCGTGACCGGATATGACGTCACCGGAAGGGGCGTGGTCGGATATGACGTCACCGGAAATCACGTGACCGGAAGTGGAGTTGAGTTGTTCCCCTCCTGTTGCTGTTTTAGTTTCGGTTTCATTATAAGCTGTTTGTGTATGACGTCACAGTAGATATGACGTCATAATGTGTTTTATATCAAAGTTTTGAGTGGTGGCAACACTTTTTAGTTTCAGTTTATCTAACAGACGGAGTTGAGTTGTTCTAGGACTGTTTGTAAACGAATAAGTTAGAGTGATAGGTTTTTATTGCATGACGTCACAGTAGGTATGACGTCATAATTTGTTTTATATCAAAGTTTAGAGCGATGGCAACACTTTTTAGTTTCGATTTATCTTTAAGATGGAGTTGAGTTGTTCTAGGACTGCTTGTAAACGAATAAGTTAGAGTGATAGGTTTTTATTGCGTGACGTCACAGTAAGTATGACGTCATAATTTGTTTTATATTAAAGTTTAGAGCGATGGCAACACTTTTTAGTTTCGATTTACCTTTAAGATGGAGTTGAGTTGTTCTAGGACTGCTTGTAAATGAATAAGTTAGAGTGATAGGTTTTTATTGCGTGACGTCACAGTAGGTATGACGTCATAATGTGTTTTATATCAAAGTTTTTGAGCGGTGGCAACACTTTTTAGTTTTTGCTTCTAGTTAACTGGAGTTGAGTTGTTCTAAGGCTGCTTATAAACGAATAAGTTAGAGTGATAGGTATTTTTACTAATGACGTCACAGTGGGTATGACGTCATTCTATGTTAAGATTTACGTTTTAAGTGGTGATAACATTGGATATATACCAAATTTAGTTTTCAGGTGTTGGCAACGAGTTCTGATCGGTCAGCTAAATGCTCGCTTGTGACTGATAAGTTTTAAACTTGTGACCAAAAGTTAACTCCTGGTTGACTGTTTGGTTTTCTAGCGAGTTACTTACATATCCTTTAATCAAGTTAAAATACCTGCAACAAAGTTACACAAATAAAAATGTTAAATTTGAAAAGTTAATAAAAGGAAGGCCATTTGCTAAGGGTCTAAAGAACCCTAACCCCGAGCTACACGTGACATTTCAATATTTTATCAAACAATTGTTAAAATATCGACTATCGGACGTTGCCTTCATGGTAACTCATCTACCCACCCCCCTTCCCTAACTAATTTTGAATAAGTTAAGACTTTAGAATTACAATTAATAAATTTTGAAAAATTATTTATTAAAGGTGAGGACCCACCTCCAGCCCGATACCTCTTTTAGGAAGAATTGGTACCGCCTCACTCCACCCTAACAAAAAAAAAATCTGTGAAAAAAAAAAAGCACGAAGTATTAAACACGTCTTTCACACTCAGGTATCCAAGTAGAAATGGCGAGACGGCAACAGGTAGCGTCTATATATGAGGGGTGATCACGTGACTTCACCGACCAATCAGGTTTCACGGTAGAGGGTGCTACTGACTATCGACCCGTCAGAAGGGAGGGGAGCGAGACTAGGGATGTTTCAACACGCTTCAACGCGTTTGCGAGTTGAGTTGTTGTGTAACGATCTTGCTTGAAACAGTTAAAGTGATAGATAATTTGTTCGTGACGTCATAGTGTAGCGAATGGGTTTTTAGCGTAGACAGTTGTTGCAATTGGAGTAATTATGAAATTTATTAAATATAAAGATAATATTTAGTAATAATTATCAGATTTTATTATTATTATTATAAAAAATAAACTTATAAAAAAAAGTGAACGTGAAAATTTACTTTGCGAATAAAAATCATGTCTTTAAAATGTGTACGAATATCACTAAATAAGAGAAAAAAGTAACATACTTAAACTCTTTAAAATAAATAACTTTAACATTAACGTAAAAAATTTACTTTTCACATAAAAATCACTTTAAAATGAGTAAAAATATCGCTAAATAAGAGAAAAAAAAGTAACTTACTTAAAATTTCTAAGATAAATATTTAACCTTTACTCGAAAATTCCCTTCATATATAAAAATCACGACTTTAAAATATGACATGCAAGAGAAAAGTAACGTACTTAAACTTTCTACGACAAATAACTTTAACATTAACGTAACATTTTACTTTACACATAAAAATCCCGACTTTAAAATATGTAGAAATACCGCTAAATAAAAGAAGAAAAAAAAAGTAACATACTTAAACTTTGTACGACAAATAACTTTGACATTAACGTAAAAAATTTTCTTCACATATAAAAATCACGACTTTAAAATGTAACGTGTAAGAAGAATTAGCATACTTAAAATTTCTACGACAAATAAATTTAACCTTTACGCGAAAATTTACTACATATATAAAAATCATGTATTTAAAATATCGCTGAATAAAAGAAAAAAGTAACATACTTAAACTTTCTACGACAAATAACTTTAACATTAACGCAAAAATTTACTTTACACATAAAAATCACGACTTTAAATTTGACATGCAGGAGGAAAGTATAACATACCTATAATTTCTACGACAAAGAATTCAAACATTGCCATTCATGTCTTTAAAATGTATAATGACAACTCTAACTTTTAGAAAAAAGAAACACTAAAAATTTACAAGGCAAAGAATTTAAAATTGAACGTGAAAATTAACTTTACATGTACTATCATACTCTTATATCAACGATAAATAAGATAAAAAAAGAAACTCTAAAAATTTATAAGGCAAAGAATTCAAATAATACGCGAAAATTTACCTCACATATAAAAATTATGTCTTTCAAATGTGTAAGAATAACGCTAAATTAGAGAAAAAGAAATATTAAAAATTTATAAGGTAAGGAATTGAAACAATACGCGAAAATTTATTTCACACATAACATTTTTATCTTTAAAATGTGTAAGAATAATGCTAAATTAGAGAAGAAAAAAAAAAAAAAAAAAAAATAACATACTTAAACTTTCTTCGACAACAATTTAAACAATACGCGAAAATTTCATACACAATTATTTTCTTAGGTTAATGTTAAATAATGGGAAATTTAACAGAATAAAAATTTCAAAGATAAAGAATTTTAACCTTTACACGAAAATTTACCTCACAAAAATATCATATCCTTAAACTTTAACGTGACAATTTACTCTTCATATACAATTAAACTCTTAGGTTAATGTTAAATAAAAGAAAAAGTAACATACTCAAAAATTTCTAAGATAAGCATAACGTAAAAATTTCATATCATGTGTTTAAAATGTAACATATAAGAGAAAAAAAAATAACATACTTGAACTTTCTATAGCAAAGAATTTAAGCATTAGCGTAAAAATTCACTTTACATATAAAATTCACATCTTTAAATGGGAAGATAAGCAGGTGACGGTAATTAGCCAATCCGGGTAGCGGTAGGTGATACGCCATTCGCCGGCATTTTTAGATCGGAGGATGAGTCACGCTAAAACTTGTTGGAACAGGTCGGGAGATTTGTACAGCAAGAACAACAGCATCGACGCGCAAGCAGCGGGTGATGCTGTGATGTGTCAGCAGGTCTTTGAGATTATCGTTTTCCTACTTTGCCGTTTTCATAATGAAATGTTTGTGAAAACTTGGAATGAATGAAGTGGATTTCAAAGACACATTAGTAAGTGAAGGTAGAATTCGCATGGTCTTTCTTCCAAAAAGTATGATTCACTTGGAGAATTTAAGATCATTTCTACTTGAAAACTTTTCTATTATTTAAAACATTGAATATTGTTCAAACTCAGTGGGATTATATGCTATAATACGGGTAAAATTTAACAAAATTGTTACATAGAAGAAAAATAGTAAGAGATTTCAAATAAATATTAGTTATAGATACTCCAAAGAAAAAAATTTCACCTCTACTTTTCAATCGGAAAATCAATACAAGTTGGAAATTTATGTTACTTCAAGAAAGACTTAGACAATTTACTTTGTAATAATATACGTTAAGGTGTCATATTAACTCGTGCAATAAATGCTGACCAAGGATTATTTTACTTATCAATCTAAGAAAGGTGAATTGGGGGAAAATATTAAATAAATTGTAGATATTAAATACATTGTAGATATGCATTCAAGTTTTGAAAATCGCCTGCAAGACTTTTAAAACATCTTAAGATAATTTGAAAGAAACTTGCGAATTATATGTAAACTACATAACTTTTTATACTCTGAAAGGAAATCACAAGTAACTTAGTTAACTTTTTTCATGGTAACACTCATATTCAATGACATGTTTTTTAAATTTAACCTTCTTTACATGATATTAGTTATAAATTTGTTCAATCTCAGATGCGATATACTATTATTTCTAACATATATGTTACGAATTGTATAAAGTTTTTAAAAGAGTATATGCAAATCACCAATCAGAAACATAAAAATCTAACATCATTCAAACAAACAAAAATAATAAGATATTTTCCTTAGTGGAAATAGTTAACTACTCATGTAATGGAATATACTAGAAAATTTAAATACTGAAAAAAGTTTGCTAGGCAAACTTAAAGAATATTTTTTTTTTCTTGTGAAAAACTAGCATAAATTTGAAAAATGTAGAGTTTGTTACTACGTAAAATTGAACATCATCTGGACAAACTAAATTATACGCGAATTTTTAACTTCCATCCATAATTTCTAAATAACTTATACATAAATTTCAGAAAAACTGAAACGGAATGTGTTTTACAAGAGGCTTATTTTGTAAGATGAATATTCAATATTAATATAACTGAGCAAAGTTCATTCCGGAAAAAACTTGTAAAAGATACTTATATTTTGAAAATAGTTTGAAATATCCTTTTAAATTTATGAATGCTCGCTTTCGAAAGACACAAATAAAACTGATATTACTCATGATAATTAACACATACATAACATTAGTCAAACAAAGTGAAATTTTTATTGCTTGTGACCGATAACTTTTCAGTGAAGCAGAACTTACATAGGAAATTTGTGCAAACTTTTTCAACTTTTAAACAAAGTATCATGTAAAATTATAAATTACGATAGGAAATAGCATACTTCAGAATCGGAACAAGTCTTGTAGTTAAGCTAAATGTATTTCTCAAGGAATTGAAAGCATACCAGAGAAGTCCTTATCATTTCGCATCTTTTCTCATGTTGCAAGAAGACATACTTTGTAAAAGATCGTCTTAGCACTTAACAAAAATCAGTAAAAATAAATATATTTTCTATGGCAAAGATAAAACTTCACAACTTAATTACTTAAATTTAGCTAAGTTGCATATGGTTTATTCACATAACTCGCATATGCTTCGAATGTTGAAATATATTTGTCAGTTGAAATCAAACTCATCGAAAATAAATGCTATCTACATTTTCAAGTCGGAAATTACTATTAAATAAACTTTACATGTAAGACATTATCATGTTAAAAAGAAAAATCTACAAAAATGTAAATGATAATTTTACTGTTGGTACATAAATGATGAATAATTTATGATTTTATTCTAGGCAAACGTTTTATTGTCTAACAGAGAACTTAAACTTTAGCAGAAAAACGAAAAAATACAATTTTTATATCCTATCATGCTTGTCGAAAATTGAATTTATTAGCTGTTGTAATAGATTTTTATTGTCCAAATTTCTATAGTTCTTCCCAGTGCAATAATATTAAGTTCATGTGTAATGAGTAGGTTTTTTTTGTTGTTGAATCTTATAAATTTAATGAAATTATTATGACCTAAGAGATTGAGTGAACTGAATAAATCAATGACGTAAATTTAAACAGTGACTTGAACTGATACATACTATAACTGTAAAGAAGTATGACAAAGTGATAGATGAAGTGAAAATAGAAGTTGAGTGAAATGTGTTGAAAAAAGTTGAAGACGACAAGAAATTCATAAATGAGAATTATCATTGACTTATATTAACTTCGTTTTTCTTGCTTATGACAAGAAAATACACTCTTGTTTATTAAGAACCAACTTGATATCTTATCATAGAATGACAATGATGAAATATCTATACATTAAAAAAAAATACCAAACTTAGACATAGCAAATTTCTTGAAATTCATGTATAATGTGAGAAGTTTTACTGGAAATATAGAAGATACAACATTGAAAGATGTGAATGTTTCGAAGTACTTTATCAGAAATAAAAAAATAAAAAAAATGCGCTGAGGTCCGCTATAAATTTTTTTAGGAGAAAGTTTAAACAAAATTTAAAATCAAACATGCTTTTAAGTGGGAACACATATATTAAAACTATAGCACATTTAGCAATTTATATTATGTCATCTCAATTGGTATCAAACTGAATAATATGAAAAACAACCACAAACTGAATAAACATGAAAATTATCAATATATGTGGAAAAGTTTCCTTTTTTCACATATAAAAAAAAAAAATAACAAATTGACATACGAAACACACAAGATCACGAAACATGCGTAATCATATACCGATAAGAGCAACCAATGTTGCGGGGAGATATTCACGTGATGGACAATATCCCATGAATAAATTGAGTGATTTAATTTCTAATGCTAATTCCAATAGTATTCCACGTAACTTCAACTTTATATGTTACACTATAGATATATTTATTTTTCAAATATATTGACTTTCGAAAAATCATCCTTCAATATAAGAATGATCATAGTAAGAATAAAAGAAAAGATACTAAGCATTGATTTAAAGTGTATTTATTTCAACTTAGCAACAAATCATATGCGTGACACGAAAATTGCTTCGAACCAAAGTATAACTATCCAATTTCATTGATTCCTACAAGGAAATTTTTCTCATCTAGCAATTGAATTTTTTTCTTCTCGTACACATTATAAGTGTTGTGCAATCAGGTGTAGAATAGCTGAAGATATCCGACCTCTTTCTAAATATTAATAAGTCACTGTTGAAAAACTTATAAAAATTTCAATTTACACTTAAAGTTTTTTTTTTTTTTTATATATATATTTCAAAGAATTTTTTCAAATCAATATGTATATTTAAATACTGAAACTTATTCACTTCAATAAATGTATGTTTAAGTTATAAAACTTGTCGTATGTATTGAAAAATTGTAACTTTTCGTCTTCATATAAATCGATAACTTATACACTAGTTCTTCATCAATTAATCTTCTAAGTAAATCTTACAAAGGCAAAAATATACCTATAGCTTTGCATTTGTAACAAGTTAAATTGTACATGTTTCATGTGAAAGTTACAAAATTTTATATATTTTCATGAAAAACATATAAAATTTTAATTTCACGAGAAACATGTACAATTTAACTTGTTACAAATGCAAAGCTATAGGTATATTTTTGCCTTTGTAAGATTTACTTAGAAGATTAATTGATGAAGAACTAGTGTATAAGTTATCGATTTATATGAAGACGAAAAGTTACAATTTTTCAATACATACGACAAGTTTTATAACTTAAACATACATTTATTGAAGTGAATAAGTTTCAGTATTTAAATATACATATTGATTTGAAAAAATTCTTTGAAATATATATATAAAAAAAAAAAAAAACTTTAAGTGTAAATTGAAATTTTTATAAGTTTTTCAACAGTGACTTATTAATATTTAGAAAGAGGTCGGATATCTTCAGCTATTCTACACCTGATTGCACAACACTTATAATGTGTACGAGAAGAAAAAAATTCAATTGCTAGATGAGAAAAATTTCCTTGTAGGAATCAATGAAATTGGATAGTTATACTTTGGTTCGAAGCAATTTTCGTGTCACGCATATGATTTGTTGCTAAGTTGAAATAAATACACTTTAAATCAATGCTTAGTATCTTTTCTTTTATTCTTACTATGATCATTCTTATATTGAAGGATGATTTTTCGAAAGTCAATATATTTGAAAAATAAATATATCTATAGTGTAACATATAAAGTTGAAGTTACGTGGAATACTATTGGAATTAGCATTAGAAATTAAATCACTCAATTTATTCATGGGATATTGTCCATCACGTGAATATCTCCCCGCAACATTGGTTGCTCTTATCGGTATATGATTACGCATGTTTCGTGATCTTGTGTGTTTCGTATGTCAATTTGTTATTTTTTTTTTTTATATGTGAAAAAAGGAAACTTTTCCACATATATTGATAATTTTCATGTTTATTCAGTTTGTGGTTGTTTTTCATATTATTCAGTTTGATACCAATTGAGATGACATAATATAAATTGCTAAATGTGCTATAGTTTTAATATATGTGTTCCCACTTAAAAGCATGTTTGATTTTAAATTTTGTTTAAACTTTCTCCTAAAAAAATTTATAGCGGACCTCAGCGCATTTTTTTTATTTTTTTATTTCTGATAAAGTACTTCGAAACATTCACATCTTTCAATGTTGTATCTTCTATATTTCCAGTAAAACTTCTCACATTATACATGAATTTCAAGAAATTTGCTATGTCTAAGTTTGGTATTTTTTTTTAATGTATAGATATTTCATCATTGTCATTCTATGATAAGATATCAAGTTGGTTCTTAATAAACAAGAGTGTATTTTCTTGTCATAAGCAAGAAAAACGAAGTTAATATAAGTCAATGATAATTCTCATTTATGAATTTCTTGTCGTCTTCAACTTTTTTCAACACATTTCACTCAACTTCTATTTTCACTTCATCTATCACTTTGTCATACTTCTTTACAGTTATAGTATGTATCAGTTCAAGTCACTGTTTAAATTTACGTCATTGATTTATTCAGTTCACTCAATCTCTTAGGTCATAATAATTTCATTAAATTTATAAGATTCAACAACAAAAAAAACCTACTCATTACACATGAACTTAATATTATTGCACTGGGAAGAACTATAGAAATTTGGACAATAAAAATCTATTACAACAGCTAATAAATTCAATTTTCGACAAGCATGATAGGATATAAAAATTGTATTTTTTCGTTTTTCTGCTAAAGTTTAAGTTCTCTGTTAGACAATAAAACGTTTGCCTAGAATAAAATCATAAATTATTCATCATTTATGTACCAACAGTAAAATTATCATTTACATTTTTGTAGATTTTTCTTTTTAACATGATAATGTCTTACATGTAAAGTTTATTTAATAGTAATTTCCGACTTGAAAATGTAGATAGCATTTATTTTCGATGAGTTTGATTTCAACTGACAAATATATTTCAACATTCGAAGCATATGCGAGTTATGTGAATAAACCATATGCAACTTAGCTAAATTTAAGTAATTAAGTTGTGAAGTTTTATCTTTGCCATAGAAAATATATTTATTTTTACTGATTTTTGTTAAGTGCTAAGACGATCTTTTACAAAGTATGTCTTCTTGCAACATGAGAAAAGATGCGAAATGATAAGGACTTCTCTGGTATGCTTTCAATTCCTTGAGAAATACATTTAGCTTAACTACAAGACTTGTTCCGATTCTGAAGTATGCTATTTCCTATCGTAATTTATAATTTTACATGATACTTTGTTTAAAAGTTGAAAAAGTTTGCACAAATTTCCTATGTAAGTTCTGCTTCACTGAAAAGTTATCGGTCACAAGCAATAAAAATTTCACTTTGTTTGACTAATGTTATGTATGTGTTAATTATCATGAGTAATATCAGTTTTATTTGTGTCTTTCGAAAGCGAGCATTCATAAATTTAAAAGGATATTTCAAACTATTTTCAAAATATAAGTATCTTTTACAAGTTTTTTCCGGAATGAACTTTGCTCAGTTATATTAATATTGAATATTCATCTTACAAAATAAGCCTCTTGTAAAACACATTCCGTTTCAGTTTTTCTGAAATTTATGTATAAGTTATTTAGAAATTATGGATGGAAGTTAAAAATTCGCGTATAATTTAGTTTGTCCAGATGATGTTCAATTTTACGTAGTAACAAACTCTACATTTTTCAAATTTATGCTAGTTTTTCACAAGAAAAAAAAAATATTCTTTAAGTTTGCCTAGCAAACTTTTTTCAGTATTTAAATTTTCTAGTATATTCCATTACATGAGTAGTTAACTATTTCCACTAAGGAAAATATCTTATTATTTTTGTTTGTTTGAATGATGTTAGATTTTTATGTTTCTGATTGGTGATTTGCATATACTCTTTTAAAAACTTTATACAATTCGTAACATATATGTTAGAAATAATAGTATATCGCATCTGAGATTGAACAAATTTATAACTAATATCATGTAAAGAAGGTTAAATTTAAAAAACATGTCATTGAATATGAGTGTTACCATGAAAAAAGTTAACTAAGTTACTTGTGATTTCCTTTCAGAGTATAAAAAGTTATGTAGTTTACATATAATTCGCAAGTTTCTTTCAAATTATCTTAAGATGTTTTAAAAGTCTTGCAGGCGATTTTCAAAACTTGAATGCATATCTACAATGTATTTAATATCTACAATTTATTTAATATTTTCCCCCAATTCACCTTTCTTAGATTGATAAGTAAAATAATCCTTGGTCAGCATTTATTGCACGAGTTAATATGACACCTTAACGTATATTATTACAAAGTAAATTGTCTAAGTCTTTCTTGAAGTAACATAAATTTCCAACTTGTATTGATTTTCCGATTGAAAAGTAGAGGTGAAATTTTTTTCTTTGGAGTATCTATAACTAATATTTATTTGAAATCTCTTACTATTTTTCTTCTATGTAACAATTTTGTTAAATTTTACCCGTATTATAGCATATAATCCCACTGAGTTTGAACAATATTCAATGTTTTAAATAATAGAAAAGTTTTCAAGTAGAAATGATCTTAAATTCTCCAAGTGAATCATACTTTTTGGAAGAAAGACCATGCGAATTCTACCTTCACTTACTAATGTGTCTTTGAAATCCACTTCATTCATTCCAAGTTTTCACAAACATTTCATTATGAAAACGGCAAAGTAGGAAAACGATAATCTCAAAGACCTGCTGACACATCACAGCATCACCCGCTGCTTGCGCGTCGATGCTGTTGTTCTTGCTGTACAAATCTCCCGACCTGTTCCAACAAGTTTTAGCGTGACTCATCCTCCGATCTAAAAATGCCGGCGAATGGCGTATCACCTACCGCTACCCGGATTGGCTAATTACCGTCACCTGCTTATCTTCCCATTTAAAGATGTGAATTTTATATGTAAAGTGAATTTTTACGCTAATGCTTAAATTCTTTGCTATAGAAAGTTCAAGTATGTTATTTTTTTTTCTCTTATATGTTACATTTTAAACACATGATATGAAATTTTTACGTTATGCTTATCTTAGAAATTTTTGAGTATGTTACTTTTTCTTTTATTTAACATTAACCTAAGAGTTTAATTGTATATGAAGAGTAAATTGTCACGTTAAAGTTTAAGGATATGATATTTTTGTGAGGTAAATTTTCGTGTAAAGGTTAAAATTCTTTATCTTTGAAATTTTTATTCTGTTAAATTTCCCATTATTTAACATTAACCTAAGAAAATAATTGTGTATGAAATTTTCGCGTATTGTTTAAATTGTTGTCGAAGAAAGTTTAAGTATGTTATTTTTTTTTTTTTTTTTTTTTCTTCTCTAATTTAGCATTATTCTTACACATTTTAAAGATAAAAATGTTATGTGTGAAATAAATTTTCGCGTATTGTTTCAATTCCTTACCTTATAAATTTTTAATATTTCTTTTTCTCTAATTTAGCGTTATTCTTACACATTTGAAAGACATAATTTTTATATGTGAGGTAAATTTTCGCGTATTATTTGAATTCTTTGCCTTATAAATTTTTAGAGTTTCTTTTTTTATCTTATTTATCGTTGATATAAGAGTATGATAGTACATGTAAAGTTAATTTTCACGTTCAATTTTAAATTCTTTGCCTTGTAAATTTTTAGTGTTTCTTTTTTCTAAAAGTTAGAGTTGTCATTATACATTTTAAAGACATGAATGGCAATGTTTGAATTCTTTGTCGTAGAAATTATAGGTATGTTATACTTTCCTCCTGCATGTCAAATTTAAAGTCGTGATTTTTATGTGTAAAGTAAATTTTTGCGTTAATGTTAAAGTTATTTGTCGTAGAAAGTTTAAGTATGTTACTTTTTTCTTTTATTCAGCGATATTTTAAATACATGATTTTTATATATGTAGTAAATTTTCGCGTAAAGGTTAAATTTATTTGTCGTAGAAATTTTAAGTATGCTAATTCTTCTTACACGTTACATTTTAAAGTCGTGATTTTTATATGTGAAGAAAATTTTTTACGTTAATGTCAAAGTTATTTGTCGTACAAAGTTTAAGTATGTTACTTTTTTTTTCTTCTTTTATTTAGCGGTATTTCTACATATTTTAAAGTCGGGATTTTTATGTGTAAAGTAAAATGTTACGTTAATGTTAAAGTTATTTGTCGTAGAAAGTTTAAGTACGTTACTTTTCTCTTGCATGTCATATTTTAAAGTCGTGATTTTTATATATGAAGGGAATTTTCGAGTAAAGGTTAAATATTTATCTTAGAAATTTTAAGTAAGTTACTTTTTTTTCTCTTATTTAGCGATATTTTTACTCATTTTAAAGTGATTTTTATGTGAAAAGTAAATTTTTTACGTTAATGTTAAAGTTATTTATTTTAAAGAGTTTAAGTATGTTACTTTTTTCTCTTATTTAGTGATATTCGTACACATTTTAAAGACATGATTTTTATTCGCAAAGTAAATTTTCACGTTCACTTTTTTTTATAAGTTTATTTTTTATAATAATAATAATAAAATCTGATAATTATTACTAAATATTATCTTTATATTTAATAAATTTCATAATTACTCCAATTGCAACAACTGTCTACGCTAAAAACCCATTCGCTACACTATGACGTCACGAACAAATTATCTATCACTTTAACTGTTTCAAGCAAGATCGTTACACAACAACTCAACTCGCAAACGCGTTGAAGCGTGTTGAAACATCCCTAGTCTCGCTCCCCTCCCTTCTGACGGGTCGATAGTCAGTAGCACCCTCTACCGTGAAACCTGATTGGTCGGTGAAGTCACGTGATCACCCCTCATATATAGACGCTACCTGTTGCCGTCTCGCCATTTCTACTTGGATACCTGAGTGTGAAAGACGTGTTTAATACTTCGTGCTTTTTTTTTTTCACAGATTTTTTTTTTGTTAGGGTGGAGTGAGGCGGTACCAATTCTTCCTAAAAGAGGTATCGGGCTGGAGGTGGGTCCTCACCTTTAATAAATAATTTTTCAAAATTTATTAATTGTAATTCTAAAGTCTTAACTTATTCAAAATTAGTTAGGGAAGGGGGGTGGGTAGATGAGTTACCATGAAGGCAACGTCCGATAGTCGATATTTTAACAATTGTTTGATAAAATATTGAAATGTCACGTGTAGCTCGGGGTTAGGGTTCTTTAGACCCTTAGCAAATGGCCTTCCTTTTATTAACTTTTCAAATTTAACATTTTTATTTGTGTAACTTTGTTGCAGGTATTTTAACTTGATTAAAGGATATGTAAGTAACTCGCTAGAAAACCAAACAGTCAACCAGGAGTTAACTTTTGGTCACAAGTTTAAAACTTATCAGTCACAAGCGAGCATTTAGCTGACCGATCAGAACTCGTTGCCAACACCTGAAAACTAAATTTGGTATATATCCAATGTTATCACCACTTAAAACGTAAATCTTAACATAGAATGACGTCATACCCACTGTGACGTCATTAGTAAAAATACCTATCACTCTAACTTATTCGTTTATAAGCAGCCTTAGAACAACTCAACTCCAGTTAACTAGAAGCAAAAACTAAAAAGTGTTGCCACCGCTCAAAAACTTTGATATAAAACACATTATGACGTCATACCTACTGTGACGTCACGCAATAAAAACCTATCACTCTAACTTATTCATTTACAAGCAGTCCTAGAACAACTCAACTCCATCTTAAAGGTAAATCGAAACTAAAAAGTGTTGCCATCGCTCTAAACTTTAATATAAAACAAATTATGACGTCATACTTACTGTGACGTCACGCAATAAAAACCTATCACTCTAACTTATTCGTTTACAAGCAGTCCTAGAACAACTCAACTCCATCTTAAAGATAAATCGAAACTAAAAAGTGTTGCCATCGCTCTAAACTTTGATATAAAACAAATTATGACGTCATACCTACTGTGACGTCATGCAATAAAAACCTATCACTCTAACTTATTCGTTTACAAACAGTCCTAGAACAACTCAACTCCGTCTGTTAGATAAACTGAAACTAAAAAGTGTTGCCACCACTCAAAACTTTGATATAAAACACATTATGACGTCATATCTACTGTGACGTCATACACAAACAGCTTATAATGAAACCGAAACTAAAACAGCAACAGGAGGGGAACAACTCAACTCCACTTCCGGTCACGTGATTTCCGGTGACGTCATATCCGACCACGCCCCTTCCGGTGACGTCATATCCGGTCACGCCCCCTTCCGGTGACGTCATCATCCCTCATCCCTCTGCGCGCTGCGCCATGGCTTCGGATCGGCATTTTCTAACTACTAATAATGTTTAGTTTTTTCTTAAAACATAATATTTGAAATTTCGAATGACTCATAATTTAATTTTTTAATTTTCAATTTAATTATTGTATTCGTTTTTTTTTTTTAAATCGAATATTTTACATTTTTACACGTTTTGGAACTAAGTTGAAAAAAAAGTGGCCTAGAAAAAATGTCCGTGTGTGTGTGTGTGTCTGTGGTCAGTATAATTCCCGAACTGATTTATCTGCGATGTTCAAGTTTTGCATACGGGTTAGTGATGGCCATGGGATAAGTCAATAAGGTTTTCGTCAGAATTGCGCCTGAGCATAAGGTAGTCCCTGTAAAATTATCCCTGTGACAATACCTATCAATGACTGTTTCTCCTCTGTTTCACTTTCCTGAAAAGATATTGTACATCGAAAAACATATATCCAATTTTGCCCCTTTGGTGTTTTATTGCCAATGTAATAATTATCTCCATTTTTATAGTTAATAAATGTAGGAGAACGGTAAATTACACCAAATTATGGTAAATTTAAATGCAGAGACCAGTATTATTGTTAATTAAAAGTTGGGCGATGTTTTACAGTGTGGTAACGTTTATACTTGTATTTTTGAAAAAATTCTATGGGACGAATGTTTCGTCGCATTATAGCCCTCGTGTTGCTGACGGCGCCAGATAATTTGAAAAACAAAAACAACCCAAAATTTCTATGATAAATTTTGAATTGTGTGTAACAGTGGTTCCAATATCACGATTAATAGGTTCAACTTCTTTATAAAAGTTTCACAGCCGAAGCACATTGTATGGTCGTTGAAATGAGTTCAAAAAATTTTATGTTAATAATAAAACCCATTAAAACCGAGCATATGCATTGCCAATTTTTATATTTATTAACACAGCGCCGATATGAAACGCATTTCTATCAACGCGGGGCAAACTAAGTTTCAATATTTATTAAAAATGAACGTGAATTTATGCTCTCACATCCAAATGTCGTTAATTTATTCTGATTAAAGTAAGAGGCGACTGGAATTTTTGGACCCCATCGAACATCATTCTGAATTTTTTATAGAGATTGGAGAAAGGTGAGTAGATTAGGAATCCACTGGTCTGCCGTGGCAAAAATGGCCGAAACTGATCAAAAATCGCCTTGGAATGAGTTGAACTAAAATCCGATTGCCAAATATGTCATAACTTGCCAAAAAGAGAACAAACTTTTTCGTCTGGCAACCCTGCATTTTGATTTTCAATGAGAAAAAGCGCAAACGATTTTTGATCTCTGGCTCGGAAAATGCGTATCTTTTAAAAGTAGGCCAAATTGGGGACATCAATTACGTCATCAGTGACGTAATGTTTATTGCCAACTTGGCTCCCTTTTAATAGATGCAAGTAGACTGTCGCCAGATATTTGAATCGTCTGTAACCTTCTTAATTGATAATTAAAGAGTGAGGGTTACCAAATAAAAAAAAATGCTCATTATTTGGCAAATTATGGCTCATTTGACAATTGGATTTAGTTCAACTTATTAAAAGTCGATTTTTGACCAGTTTCGGCCATTTTTGCCACGGCAGACCAGTGGATTCGTAATCTACTCACTTTTCTCTAATTTCTATAAAAAAATCAGAATGATGTTCGATGGTGTCCAAAAATTGCAGTCGCCTCTCAGTCTATAATTTTATTACTTATTTATTAAAGATAATTGGCAACAGAAAAGAGTTCATTGCCAATTTAACGCGATTGGATGACGGCAAGTTGGTTTATTTAGTATTCCGTAAAAGCGACCTTTCAGTAACAGTAACAGCCCAAAAATTTGACAGAACGCATTGTCCTCGACATCAAACCTATCTGCTAAGTTTCAGTTCGATTGGACGATGGCAAGGGGGTCAATTAGTCCTTCGCAGATTCCACTTCCATCGACAAACAAACGCACGAAATTGAAGTTAATATAAAGGATTTAGTAAAAAATAAATAAGAGTGAAGCTTTCAATGTGAATAGAACACTATTGTGAATGAATTTAGAATTTACAAGATTTAAATAGTTTACTCTTCGTTTCCAGAATTTTTTTCTTATCTTTCTCTAATTATACTACCATGAATCTTTCGTTTGCTGAAAATAAACCAATATTTTGATTAGAAATAGATACCAAACCGAACAAGTATAATTGAACAAATTTGACACTAATAGTATATCTTCAATTAGCGCTAACCACGCAATTAAATGGGGGAAAAAAAACTCAACTCGAAAGTTATTAATATTTCATTACATATTTCCGCTAAACAAACGAATATTTTGCTCGCAATCCTATTTACAACCCAACACAGTTTACAACTTTCATTTCTTAAATAAACAACACATGCCAAACATTGTCATAATTGGTATCAATTATAGAAACTAAATTACGTCCTGTATTTTTTTTACTTAGAAAAGTGTAGGCGTATATTACGGTAATGAGGAGAAATTTTTTATAATTTAAAATATAATTGAGTGATTTAGAATTTTTCTTCGGGGAACATAGATACAAAAATAATATTTTCCCTATACATTCACATCCGATGCAAAAGGAATTATGTTGTACGTTAAGAAAACTATTTTTTTTAACAATTCGATGTTTACACCGCGTCATGATTCTAATTCTTAAATAAATATCGTTTGGTATAATTTTCATTGTCGTAATTACAAAAGTTTATTCTCTAGCAAGTGGCATTTAAATAAGTTTTTCGGTGTTCTATTTATTTCTGTTTCTGTTGATGAAATTGAGTAAAAAAGCCGTTCTAAAGACCTTCTCCACCTGCTATTTAAAAGCCTTATAATAAAGTGATTGCAGAAGAAAACTGAGAATCGTTTTTTTAGAAGTGTAATTGAGATTAAAAGCTATCGACAAGTGATGGTCCGTCAGAAGTGAAGTATCATTCGATATTCTATAATATTACGATTAATTTAAATCTTGAGATTTGCTAGTTAATGATTCTTTGGGTGTAATACGATAAAATCGTTTACATAGTTATTAAAACTAGAATGCTGTAATGTGGAAAAGGCATCCGTTGAAAAATACAATATAACAAACTCTTTAATTTAATACACATGAAATCTTTATTAAAACTCATTTTTTTTTTAATATTGCGCAAATTAAATATTTATGAAACGGTAAAGATGGTTCTGATATATATATATGAAATGGTAAAGATAAATGTTTTCTACTTACAATTCATCAAAATCTTATAAAAAATTAGTTATTTATGCAACTATAGTTGGGAAAGTAATACTTTTTCAAATGAGGCAAAATACTTATTTGACGAATACGATAGCGCGAGTCAAATAATTTGACAAGTTTGAAAATGTGATTTCCCATATGCTGTATACAATATTTTTTATAATCACTTTAAAAAAATATCTTTAATATCTCTCTATATATAAGGCAAAGCCCTCACTCATTCACTGACTCACTCACTCATCACTAATTCTCTCACTTCCCACATGTCCACAACTCTAAAAATTGGTACAAATGTCAACAATGGTAAACATAGAAAAAGTAAGCTATACCGATCTCAATTAACCCACTTTAAGAGGTCAAAAAGGGGTTAAACGTTCCAAATGAGCGATATATTCGAATATCCTACTTCTCATATTGTCACAACTCTGAAAACTGGTGTGAATATCAATACAGACAAACGCAGAAAAAGTAAGCTATTCCGATCTCGGGTGGATCAAGGGGTGGAAAAGGGGTTAAACGTTCCAAACGAGGAATATTCGAATGTGCCACTTCCCATGTGGTCACAACTCTAAAAATTTGCTAAAAATATCAACAAAGACAAACGTAGAAAAGTTAAGCTATTCCGAGCTTTATTAACCCACTTTAAGGGGGGGGGGGGGGAAGGGGTTAAACGTTCCAAACTCGAATATCCCACTCCATATATAGTCACATTTCTGAAAATTGGTAGGAATGTCAATAAAGATAAACGTAGAAAAAGTAAGCCATTCCGATCTCGATTATCGGAGGGCTTGGGATCAAGCGTCCGGCTCGTCTGCTGGGAATCTCGTTAAGGTTGGAGACATCTACAGGGACGAGCCGCTCGCGTATAGACACTAGATAACCTGATGGTGTTATGCAGTGCGTAACAGTTTAGTTACTATTTTTTCTTTTCTTGGTTTTGTTGCTTGCCGGCGTGCACTATCCCTGATATCGAGGACTCCATGTTGGGTGGGATTCTAGTGTCCGAACTTCTATTTCTTTATTTTATGATGGCTTCTTCTTCTCTCTCCAGCCCCACAGGGAGGCCTAAATCCCAAAAATCCGCCAAGTAAAAGACAAAATGATACCGATGACATTACCGCAGTGAAAAAACAAGCTCCATCTCTTAATTTGCCTTCATTTTTAATAGTCCAATCTGAATCCGGTGAATTGGGGAAAATGTCCCCGTTTTTCATCCAAATGAGGGGATAAAGGATATTTGTGGAAACGAGCCGAAAAGCATAAAAAAAGCTAAAGTCGGGTGACTTTCTTGTCCAAACCAAAGACCAAAGACAATCGCAATATCTAATAGCTGCATCGACAATGGGAAATATCACAATCAAAGTAACTCCTCGTAAAGGTCTTAATTCAAGCAAAGGTGTCATCTCGGAATCGGATCTTCAACACGTTGAAGATTCCGAAATCCTAAAAGAACTTACTCCCCAAGGGGTTACAGATGTTCGCCGAATAACAATTAAAAGGGATAACAATATACTAAAAACAAAACATATAATATTAACATTTAACTCTCCTGCACTACCTAATAAGATCACAGCTGGCTACTTAATCTGTCCTGTAAGACCATTCATCCCTAACCCATTGCGATGCTTCAAATGTCAAAAGTTCGGGCATTCCAAGAACGCTTGCCGTGGTGACCACGAAGTTTGCGCTGTGTGTGGCAGCATTGAACATCTAAGCGAAGGCTGCAAGGCTGAGCCCACCTGCGTAAACTGCTCTGGAAACCATCCATATTTTTCCAGAACGTGCAAAACATACATTAAAGAAAAGAGAATATAGGAAATTAAGTCCCACAATAACATCTCGTATCCGGAAGCCCGAACTGTATATGAAACTACAATAGAAAATTCTATGGCCAAAACTATAGCTAAAGCAACTGCCTCCAAACCAACCCAAGTTAAGGCTACGGCCACTCAAACAGATATTCACATACCACATACCCCAATGTCACCCGAACAATTGCTTCAATGCTTTTCCTTGCCCGCCAAACACAGTACCTTTTCTTCCCAAACAAACCCAATTCCTGGTACTTCAAAACCAACAGAAATTCCACCCAAAAACTTCTGTCAAACCCAAAAAAAAATAATAAAAAACAATCTGAACTAAAGCTTTCAAATAAACCTGGTAAAATTGTAAAAAGTAAAGTGAAATCCAAAATCAAACATAATACGCAACAGAAAATTAAAACAAAGGGAGAGAAATCAGAGTCATCGGGAGCATCAACCGATGGCGAAACTAATGTCATTTCGGGTCTTGACCCAGGTGACATGGAGGTCGACCCAGGCCTCGAGACCCCTAAGCTTCTTCAACCAAGAAGCAGGTCACTCGACCGGCGGATTGCTAATCTTTCCAAGTAACATTCAATATGTTATCTTGGAATTGTCGCGGTTTCCACCACAATTTGGTAGATATAAAACATCTTGTAGATTTACACAAACCTGTCTGTTTCTGTTTACAAGAGACGCTCTTGAAGCCTTTCCAGAGCTCTCTTGTTAGGGGATATAGTCCTCTACGCAAGGACTTTGTCTTCGGCTGCAGTGCTAGCGGTGGTGTTGCTGTATTTACATCTAACAGCAGTCCATCCACCCCGCTATCGCTCACGACCACCTTACAAGCTGTTGCCGTTAGAGTAGCTGTGAAAAATGTATTGGTAACAGTTTGCTCTATCTATCTCACCCCTAATCGTAACATCCGACAAACAGAACTAGACAGGCTTTGTGACCAGCTTCCACTCCCTATTATTTTAATGGGGGATTTCAATGGTCACAATCCTCTTTGGGGTAGCCCAGACATAAACAACAGTGGAAGACAGATTGAAAAATGTATGAATGACTAGAATCTCTGTCTTCTCAATGATGGACAACATACATACTTCCACGTCCCATCGAGGACGTTTCACGCCATTGATCTTGTCTTATGTTCACCATCTCTCCTACATCTATGGTCTTTTAATGTCAGACGGGATCTCTTCAACAGTGATCATTTCCTCGTCCGTCTGGAGATGTTGGGAGTCTGTACTGTTCCCCCTGCCCTTATCCCTCGCTTTAAAATTGAGTCCGCAGATTGGGAACAGTTTTCTTCCCTCGTCCAGTTCTCTGACAAGATGGTGGACCAAGATGACATCGATGATGCAGTAAATTCTGTCACCCAGGCCATCCTGGAAGCTGCCCGTTTTTCCATACCTGTGACATCTGCCAATCTACCGAAGATTCCAAAACCGTGGTGGAACAACGACTGTAAAATTGTCCACAAAAAGCAGAGGAAGGCCTGGGGTATCTTTCGCCGATACCCCACTGAAGCCAACCTCATAGCTTTTAAATGCGCTCGAGCTGAAGCTCGTAGGATCTGCCGGCTTAGCCAGAAGGACTCTTGGATGCGTTACGTCAGCACTATAACATCGAATACCTCCTCTAAAAGGGTCTGGAACAAAGTTAATAAAATCAAGGGACAATATCCTAGACACTCTATTTCTATCTTGGAGACTAATCTAGGAATAGTTTCAGATCCTAAAGGTATTGCTAACACTCTGGCTGACTCCTTTGCAAAAGTTTCCAGCAACTCGAATTATCAAGAGCCGTTTGCCTCTATTAAACGCAAAGCTGAGAAGACTAAATTGAATTTCACATCTACTTCGTTGGAAGACTATAATGCTGATTTCACCATGGCTGAGCTGATGCGAGCTCTTTCCAACACTCGCGGCTCGGCTGTTGGTCACAATGAAATCCATTATAGTATGCTGAAACATCTCGAACCTCTCCAACTGAAGTTTATTCTCAAGCTGTATAATAGGATCTTGCGGGAAAATAAATTTCCGTCAGCATGGCAACGTGCTCTTGTGATTCCAATAGTCAAGCCAGATAAAGACCCCAAGAGTCCTTCCAACTACAGGCCTATAGCATTGACTAGTTGCATGTGCAAACTTCTAGAAAAACTAGTCAATACTCGTCTTCTTTTTTATTTGGAGCAAAACAATTGTCTCTCTCGGTTTCAAAGTGGTTTCCGTCGTGGTCGTTGTACACTTGACAACCTCCTGCTTCTTGAAACATCTATTCGGGAGGCTTTTGTCAAGCGGAACCATTTGGTGTCTGTATTTTTTAACATGGAGAAAGCCTATGACCGTACTTGGAGATATGGTATCCTCAGAGACCTACATAATATAGGTCTTAGAGGAAATTTACCACTCTTTATTGAGAATTTCCTTTCTCGAAGAGTCTTCCAAGTAAGTACGCCTCAACACCATCTTATCTGATGAATATATACAGGAGCAAGGCGTTCCCCAGGGAAGGGTATTGAGTTGCGCACTGTTTATCATTAAGGTCAACGACATTATGACCTGCCTACCACCTGCAGTGTCTGGTTCGCTTTTTGTCGACGACTTTCAGATATCGTGCGCCTCAGTAAATATGTCTCTTATTGAAAGACAAATCCAACTCGCCATCAGGAGAATTTCAGACTGGACCAACCATAATGGTTTTACATTTAATGCCCAAAAGATCGTGGCCGTGCACTTTTGCAGAAAACGTGGGCTTCATAACGACCCCGAGCTTTACTTAAATAGGAACCAGATACCTATTGTATCTGAAACAAAATTCCTTGGAGTCATTTTC
Organism: Linyphia triangularis; assembly: GCA_963978545.1. Taxonomy (NCBI): domain Eukaryota; kingdom Metazoa; phylum Arthropoda; class Arachnida; order Araneae; family Linyphiidae; genus Linyphia; species Linyphia triangularis. The sequence continues at coordinate 16,800,325 of OZ021728.1, forward strand.
GACTCGAAGCTCACCTTCCTGCCCCATATAAAACATCTGAGACTAAAGTGCACTAAATCTCTGAATCTCCTGAAAGTGCTTTCTAACACTCCCTGGGGTGCCGATACCACCTCCATGTTGAAAATATACAGATGCCTTATTCGCTCCAAACTTGATTACGGTTCTGTGGTGTACGGATCTGCCAGAAAATCGGCGTTGAAGCTCCTTGACCCTGTTCACCACCAAAGGTGTCAGAATCGCGTCTGGAGCCTTCCGTACACCACCAATCGCAAGTGTACTTAACGTATGTTTGGAACGATCTTTGAAACTGAGACGAGACAAGCTGTCTTTAAAATTTTATTTTAAAATTAAAAGTCATCCATCTCATCCTGTCGCTCAAAATATTTATGATCCATTACATATCAGACTTTTTAACGCGCGACCATCTTGCATACCATCATTTTCATTACGAATACATCAAGTTCTTTTATTTTATGGTTCGGAGTTCGTCCTGTTATTTTTAATGTTCCTCCCTGGCATGATCATAAAATTATAATTTGAAATATTTTTACTCATTTTAAAAAAAAGTGACACTCCTGACATAGTTTTTAATACTCTTTTTCATTTTCATAGAACTAATTTTTCTCATTTCAAATCAATATATACCGATGGGTCGAAAAGCCAGGGGCATGTCGGAGCTGCTGCAGTTCATGACAATAACATCATGTCCCGCGAACTGCACAGTAGCAGTTCCGTTTTTTCTGCTGAGTCCCTGGCGATTCTCATGACCTTGCAATACATCCTACAGCAAGATGGATTATTTACACAGACTCGAAGAGCTGTTTGGATGCTCTGAATAATCCACTGAGCCAGACCCATCCCTTCATACTAGACATTTTAAATACTCAGATTTTACTTTTAGAGAGAAATATCCAAGTTCTTTTTTGTTGGATCCCAGGTCATGTGGGGATCATGGGTAACGAGCTCGCAGACACAATTGCTCGAACAGCAAGTGGACCTAGGAGCACTTGGCTCTGCCCTGACGACGCAAATAAAGCTTGTGACACTGCTCTGTCTCTCACTTGCCAGGCCATGTGGGGATGCACAGACAGCTAACAAGCTGCTTTCGTTTCAGCCCTTAATATCCGAATTCGCTAATATACAGCAATCCCGGAAAAGGGAAGTGCTCCTGACCCGTCTTAGAATAGGCCACACTCGTTTTACCCATGTGCATCTTCTGCTTGGCAGATGATGCCCCCCACATGCAACACCTGTGGAGTTATGTTTTCTGTGTTTCATATTTTAAATGAATGTCCGGCTTTTGACACCATCAGATTGAGACTTTTTAAAATGAATCATCCTCCATTATCATCTCTTTTTAAGTTCACCCCCTCATGAAAACCTTTTCAGCTTCTTACTTGAGATTGGCTTTTATTACTTGATTTGAGAATTTCATTTGAAATCTTTTACCCTTTGTTGATCTCGATATATTTTTAATCGATTTTTAACATGTTGATAAAGATAAATTTGTTCGGCGCAGTATGGCCCACGTGAAGCCCTTGCGCCAGAAAACCGGACCAACCAACCAACCAACCAACCAACAAACCATTTGGTCACAACTGGGAAAATTGGTACAAATGTAAAAAAAGATTAAACATAGAAAAAGTATGCTATTCCGTTCTCGATTAGCCAACTTTAAGGGGTCGAAAAAGGGTTAAATGTTCCAAACGAGGGATATCCGAATGTTCCTCTTCCAATGTAGTAATACTTCTGATATTTGGTGCAAATGTTAAAAGGGTAAATGTTAAAAAAATAAGTCATTCCAATACCGATTAACGAATTTTTAAGGGATGAAAAGTGGATGCAGCATTGAAACTATACCAGGATTAACTTATTGTCTCAATTCCAATACAGCTACTACTTTGAAATTTAGAACTAAGAGCAAACATAAACACAATAAACTATTTCAATTTATTATTCACAATTATAAATTTCGTTTAAAATGTCAACAAAGGAAAGTTTCTATTTTGATAAATCAATTTGTAGGGATCGAAATGGGAGCAAACGTCTGAAAAGTAGAATACATGAATGTCTTTTGATCGCTAAAATGCTAATGGTAAAATTTCGTAGCGCAGCACGGGTATTCAGCTAGTATAAATATAAACTAAAGTTGGCAATTCCAATCAATAAATCTCTTCTTAAAATGTCTTTTGTAAACAAAAACTATATAAAATTTGAGCACGAGGCGTGCGGGAAAGTATTTTTTATAACAACGTGCAAAAAAATTAAACTTTTTTTTAATCCTTTTGAATCAAAAATAGTGGCGAAAGTTGCACTTTTTCCCGAATAGTGCGAGAAAGTAACTTTTTCGCACTAGCGTGAAAAAGTATTTACTCGCACGCCTCGTTCTCAAATATCACACAGTTTTGTTATTGAAATGACTTATTTTCTGAAGAAATCCATTGGACTCGAGTCGCCAACGTTCATAAATATCTCTATTAAAAATATTTTTTATAAAAAAAATATTGTATGCATCTTGTGGGAAAATACTTTTTCAAACCTAGTAAATTATTTGACTCGTGTTATCGCCCTCGTCAAATAAGCGTTTTATCTCGTTTAAAAAAGTATTTCTTTCACCTTTATAGTTGAATAAATAACTATTTTCACACTAGTGCCTCGCGGTAAAATACTACTTTCGCCACGATTTCTGATAAGAAATGGTTAATTAAAGGTTAATTTTTGCACGTTGTTATAAAAACAATTTTGTTTCCTCAAGGCAATTCCATCCTTCACTGTTGCCACTTTCACTATAACTTTAAAAAAAAAAAAAAAAATATGCAATTGAAATTGAAACATTCAACTGAAAAGAAAATTCTTAACAATAACAATATAATTTCAATGTCGCGCGTACAGAAATAAATGAAACGATGCACGCGCATCTTATTAATCTTAATTATATGGCACCATCATACAGCGTTACAGAGTCAGTCAGTCAGTCAGTCAGTCAGTCAGTGATAAGGGTAGATCTTATAGTATTTTGTTAAATTTATTTACGATTAGATAGTTTTTATACGAAATTCCGCAATAGAATGATACGAAATTATACGGAGCACTATCTATAATAATAAAACAAGCTGTGTGTGTGTGTCTGTCTGTCTATAGCTCTGTGAATCTATAGAAACCTACTTAAAATTAGAGTAGAGCTCTGAAATTTTCAGCATAAGTAGTTTTGGCCTTCTAATTTTATGCATCACAAACAGAATATTAAAATTTTAATTAGTTCTTTTTTAATTAATTTTTTTAATTAATTAATACATTTTACAAAACGATATCTAATAGGGCTACAGCTCTGAAATTTTCAACATAAGTAGTTTTGGCCATTTAATTGGACTTTTAAAAAAACAGAATTTAAATTTTTATTTTGTTTTTTAATTATTTTTTTTAATTAATTAATAAACATTTTACAAAACGACTACTAATAGGGCTACAGCTCTGAAATTTTCAACATAAGTAGTTTTTGCCTTCTAATTGTATACATCACAAACAGAATGTTAAAATTTTAATTGGTTCCTTTTTAATTAATTTTTTTAATTAATTAATGAATATGTTACAAAACGATATCTAATAGGGCTACAGCTCCGAAATTTTCAACATAAGTAGTTTTGGCCTTTTAATTAGGCTTTTAAAAAGCAGAATTTTAAATTTTGACGACTCATTCGGCTCGAAGCTAATACCCTACTAACCATCTTTGTCACAGTTACGTCACTGCAACGAAGTTTTTCGTCGCAAAGATCACGGTCACAATGTGACTTGCATGGGATATCGCAGCGATGTCGCAAAAGTTCACGTCACTTTCGACTTCCATGTGATATCGCTGCGACATCACACTGTGACGAAGTTGCGATGTTACTTTGTGATATCGCAGCGACATCCAGTGATATCCCAAAATAATTTTAGAATGAAATGCGATTTTCGCAACGAAAGTCTTGTCGCGGCGATATCACATTGTGATCAGTATGTGATCTTAATGATTTTGGCGACATCTGTGTGATTTAGGCAATTTTCGCAACGCTTCTAAGTTAGTGTATATATTATATACCCTTTTTTCATTCATATAGCCTATTTTAAAGGCAGGTAATGAGCACCACTTTTATTTTTCATAAAATATTTCTTCTCAACATATTATTCTTGCAGTAAATCCCGATCATCAGGAAATGCTGGGAAATTAGAATAACTGAATTTTGTGTTTAATTTAAAGTCGACGGTTTTTTTTTTTTGCCAATTTTCATTATAGCGACATTTTAAACTATAAAGAAACGTAAAATTAAAATCTTCGCAAACCGAACCTTTAAAAAAATTCATCATGGAATTTTTAGTTGCAATACGTATGTTATATTTTATCCTTCCAGTCGGTAATGTGAAATTTATAAAAAAATTTAAATCATTTTCATAACTTAAAATCCTTTCAGAAAAAAAAAAGCATTGAGCATTTTAAAATATAAAAAACAAAAAAGTCCGATAAAGCGATTTCTAAATCGACCCGTTTTCGGCATGATTTAAAATGCCTATGTGTTCTATAAAACAGCGGTTCCCAACCTATTGTGGGCCGCGAGTAGTGTGGTACTGGCCCGTGGAAGCTAATCAAGAGTCTAATAATCCAAGATAAATATTACGAAAGCTTCAAGGGTAGAGAAAGGAATAATCGAGTCACTCGATGATTAGTAACAATCCAATTATTCGATTCTATTCTTCGACGGTTTAACGAGTGAATTCTGTTTCAAGAAGATTAACTAAAATATAGAAAATATCTTCAAGTGAAGACTCATTAATTGAATTATCGACACCATTGATCTCGTTTTGGATAAATGTTTGGCAAAAATATCCAGTTATTACCAAAACTGCATTAATTGCATTACAATTTATAAAAAGAACTATTTTTTAATCCTTTAATTCTAAACTTTTACTAATTACTGATGTACGCACGTATTGTATTATTTAATGAGTCGCAAAGTTTTTTTTACAAAATAGGTGGTCCGCACAACTTAAGAGATTGCGAACCGTTGCTATAGAATGTTGGATTTTATAAATTACTGGTAACAACGTATAGAACATGGAAATGAAATGCATATCGCTACGGAATTCTAGACATTTAGCAAAACATTCACTTTTGAAATTGATTGCACTATCATTGACCAATCTAAACAATAAAATTATTAAACTGAAACAAAAAATTATAGATGCGACAAATTTATTTTGAGATTCCGTCTACACCAGCAGGCGACGCAACACGAGATCAATTCAAATTACCCCCTACCATGCAGTATTCGTTTACAGCCCGCGGTTTCTTACCATCTTTATTTACCCTCGGGGTGATGAATGGTTATAAGGGGTCACTTTAACTCGGATATCCCTTTAGGTCAGTTTGGTATCTGGTCTCCAGCCCACTCGCTCCCTACTTTCTTTGTCTCGCTTGCAAAATTCGAGGAACGGAACAAAGAACTAAGGGAGAGTAATGTTGTACACCTGTTCAGTTTACTGGTCGCGTCTTCGAAGGGGAAGAGGGGGGGGGGGGAGTGAAAAGCGCAGTTGCCTTTCTCTTGCTTCGATCTCGACTGAATCTGATTTTCTATTTTCTTACATGATTTATTGGATTCGACTTTTTTCCTTTCCATTTTTATCTATTAATTGGACTGACTTTCCAAATAATATTGAAAATTCTTCTTTGATATTCTGTGGTTATTGGCTAACGCTTGTCATTTAAAATTTAACGAGAATAATAAATAACTGCAAATAATGATTTATTTTCAATTTGAATTTGTTCTATAAAGGAAACGGGGGGGGGGGGGTGTACAAATAGAAGAAATGCAACCCAACTGGTTAGTTGGTTTATATGCTCAACGACCTATTTTTATGCACAATGACGGCTAATTAGGCCGGGACCTACAGCTTAACGTGGATTACGAACCACAACGAACATCCATGCTTAACCCAGGATTCGAACACGGCACCTTTTGGCATGCGTGACCAGAGAACAAACCACACAGCCATCAGATAGGCACCAACCATTTTGGAAATGATGTTGAAAATGGTAGATAAATATAAAAATAATACAACTTTAACCGCACGATTATTATTTCTAAAAAGAGTTAATTAACTTAGGAGAACAATGAAAAATACATATTGACATTTAAAATACTTTAACTGGATTTTGAAGCGAACATTATTTCCTTTTATTATTTCAGTAACGAGTTAAGTTTAACTCGATGACTTACGACTCAGAAAAACGACTTCCAGGATGTTCCACGTTTTGGAACATCCTGATTTCAAAAATGTGATATAAAAAAAAATTTGGTCTGTTTGTTTATGGTCAGCATAACTCCCGAACAAATTGACCGACGATGTTCAAATTTGATGTGAGGATTGGTAGGGGCCAAGGGACCTACCATTAAGGTTTTCGTCAAACCCGGCATGCGCATAAGGTAGTTTTCAGGTTTTTCAATGGTTTCTAAAAAACGGCTCTTACGATTTTAATCAAAATCACTGTGGTGATGCCTCTTAAGGTGTTCTAAACATCCCCACCTCCGAAATTCACGTAAAAATGCTTAAATGGCATAAAAAGTTGAAGGAAGGGAAAAAAAGGGGGGAAAATTCAACACAGAGTTCTCCATCAACGATCGTTTTTCTCCTCTCCTCAGTTTCTCTTAAAAGAAAGAATAATATAAGAATTATCGAAAAGTATATCACCGAAAACACTATTTTGGCAAAGGTTTTTTTTTTTTTTTTTTTTTAACGACTCATATAAGATTTATCGCTAATCTGGCCATTTTTTCTAAGCGAATGAAGAAAATATAAAACACAAATACATGTTAGTATTATAGTGTAATTAAAAGTTGTGCGATGCTCCACGCCCCTGTTTCCCGGTTGCTGCCGGATGCCCGGTTTAGACTATAATTATAATAAGAATAAGTAATAGATTTACATGGATTCCAGACAAACAAATTACATTGTATTTCGAAAACTAATATATATTTAATGCAATAAACGATACAATATATGTACATTTCTTCTGGATTTTAGAATTCTGTATTACTGACTGCCTGAATTATTACTTGAATTACTGACTTTTTTAAAAATATTCTGGATGTAACGGATACTGGAATTTCTATTACAAACCCCTTCCCCACTTCGTATGCAATTAAACAAGCCAGATTTATTTAAATAACATATTTAGATTTGAGCGTTTTCCGGACATATGATGCTAATGAAAACTGAACGCAAAATTTACTTGAATATGAGAAACATTATTTGCAAACATGTATATTCATTTGGATATAGAATATTTGCTACTTGAGGAAATTTACATCAACTAAAATCCATCATAAGTCAGCTTAAATTTTAACAAATACTTCCATGATTTGTTTTCAGCAAATGAATGACAAGATCAGTTCAAGCAAATGAATTTAGTTTAAGAAATGAAATGTATTATTGTACCATTTTTTTAATGCATAACTCGAGAAATGCATTTTTCAAAATGAGTGGCAGATTTCTTTTTTTTAATTTGGCTTATTTCAATTTTGATCACTCGATAATCTCACTAAAGAACCATCTCTGCTTTTTCAATCTTTGAACTTTAATTTCAGATTTCGAGAAATGAACTTTATTTTACATAATATTAATTTTTCCAAAATGGTATGTGTTAACTATTAAGAACAGTGTTCTCCACTACGCTGCCCGTAGTAGCAAGTCTGACAAATAGTATTTTTTTTTTCTCTTGAGAGCCTGAGAGAAATTGATATTGACTTACAATTGGTATCTCACAACTGATGATATCGACAAAATCAGCAGAATATAAGAAGGTATAATTTAAATATATTTATTCAATGTTATGCCAAGTCACATGAAGACACACAAGCAAGGTTTTAATAAAAGATTCACTTATATTTTAGATTTTAATTTAAGATAGTATAACGAAAATATTTTTTTAATTATTAAAAAAAATCAAATATCAATTACTTTTATAACAACGTGCAAAAAATAAAACTTTTTATAATAATTTTGAATAAAAAATCGTGGCGAAAGTAGCACTTTTTCGCACTAGTGTGAAAAAATACTCTCTCGCACGCCTAGTGCTCAAATATTATATAGGTTTGGGTATTGAAAAATATATTTTCAGAAGAAATTCATTGACTGGAGTTGCCAGCATTAACAAATATATGTATTAAAAATATTTTTTGCTCGTAATTATAAAAAATAGTGTATGCAACACGTGGGAAAATACTTTTTCAAACTCTTTAAATTATTTGACTTGCGCTAACGCACTCGTTAAATAAGCATTTTACCTCGATTGAAAAAGTATTATATTCCCAAGTATAGTTGCATAAATAACTATTTTTCGAGATAGTAAAAAGTTCATTATTTTTTCCATTTTTCAAAAATATTTTTATTGTTGGATCTATTCTATACCAATAATTACATTTGTGATCTTGAACATACACAGTAAAAGTAATATGTATTGGCATATTCGGTAAAAATCTGCGGTCCACAAAAAACTTCAACATATAACTCATACCGCTCGTCTCTAAAAGTTAGAGGTGAATGCTGCTCTACAGTATTTAAAAGAATATCGTGCTGTATTCAGAAAATAAATTCATTGTGTGAGCTTATGTTCTACTTGCAAATTTCCGAAATTATATATTTACGTTTAATAATGAACGTGAATGCATTCCATTGAAACGAGTTTTACAATTTGTTATATAACTCAGCCTTTCAATAAAGAAAATATACAACACATAATTGAAAAAAAGAAAGAAAAAAAGAAATGGAATGCGCGTAAAATCGGATATTTGTAAATTAATTAAGAAGTAAAATTTTTCATTCCATGATAAAAGAAAATCTTTAGAAGCATCTGGTAATTCCAATGTATTCAAAACAACTAATGAAAAATACAGCTTTAAAACATATTCGAATTTTAAACCAATCAAAAACGTTTATTTTATTAATTTGTCTTCCAAGCAACTATATATGACGTCAGAATATAAATTATCTTACTTTTAAATAAATGTAATGGCAATATTCTGGTTCACTACACAAACACATTTTTTTGAATATTATGCATTTTCGAATTGGGTAAGTTAATATATACATATTTATTATTATTATTTAACTTCAAATTGCTATTATAATAACTTTTTATAAATTGTTTTTAGAGAATTAAATTTTTGTTGAAAGCAATACATGAGACGAGTGTAAAAAAAGTATTTTCTTGCACGCCTCGTGCTCAAATATTATATAAGTAGTCTTGACATTGCATTGAAATGACACATTTTTAGAAGAAATTCATTTACTGGAGTTGCCAACATTAATAAATATACGAATTGGAAATATTTCTTGCGCGTAATTATAAAATATATTATATGCAACACGTGGGAAAATACTTTTTCTAACTCGGTAAATTATTTGACGTGAGCAATCACACTCGTCAATAAGCGTCAATTAAACTTATTTATTCAAGTTGTAATTAAAATAATATAACAAGCATCATTATCCTGGTTTGCTGTTATTGTATTCCTTATTTGCCAGGACAATATTGAAACTTGCATAACTAGAAGCTGGAACATTCTGTTTATATTTTCTAAAAGTAACTTTGTTTATATCACAATATAGAATATATAATAATCTTCTACTGGCCTAAGTATTTTCTGTAGGTATCTGGAAAATGAATATTAATTAAACATAACTCTGAGGACAAAAGAACTTCACAATTCTACAACAAGGTCATTAAAAGTGCTTAATATTTTTGAACTTTTTCTCAAGGCCTTAAAAATGCTTATATGTCCTTAAAAGTCCTTAATTTTTGCAGTTGTTGTATGTCCAATGGACGATTCCCGCATTTTTAATTTTTTTATTCAATTCTAAATGTTTTGAAAAGGCCATAAACACAAAAAGTTCTGCTCAATGCGCTTTTTCTTTTTTTTTAATTTGCAATCAAAATTACCTTGTTCGACGTTGGCGAGAAAACAACTCGTTACGCTGGAGAAACTCTTCTATGTAATTGGATAAATGCCAATGCAAGAAAATGATTTCCATTTGAAAAACGGATGATTTTGAAATTATTCAAGAAATAATATCCTCTACATTTGATTCTTTTCATCTAGTAAATTTATTCAGAATTGAAAGTATAGGATTGGATAGTCTTTTCTATATTATTTTTATTTTCTTGTTTTAATTTTTTGAATAAAATATGCATAATTATCTACCAGTATAACTAACTTTGAAAACCCTCATACTATATTTTACACTGATGTTCCCGTATTTTCGTGGATTAAAATTGATTATATTTATTTTTACTTTCTTTTTTTAATTCATTTAATAGTTAATTTATGAATATTAGAGCATTTTATAACAGAATTTAACAATTAACTTTTGGTTTTATTCTGGAAAAGGAAGTGGTCAATTACTAGCATGGCTGTGGTCAATTACTAATGTCTACTGGGTCAATTACTGGCAAAATTGCTTTTGGTAAGAAATTCTGATGATATTTTAAATTGTAAAAAGGACTGGAACACCATGTTAATTTATTATTGAGCTTCATTAATCAATTTATATTTTGGGAAGTTTTCATAACATTCCGTTAATAATTTTTTAAGAAAAAAAATTAAATGTGTAGAAACTTGCACTAAATGGTCAATTACTGGTAGGTTCACCTTATAATATTGTTAGAATATATTACCCCTCGAAAAAATGTAATAATATTTTATATGCAAACCCAACATATGTACTAATTTTATGTAAGTTATGTGTAAAAACTGAAATAAAATTATTCAAGGTCAAATAAAGTAATTATATATACAAATTTATGATTAAGATTTTTGACAGGAAACTCTAGTAACATGAATATTAATATTATTGTAAAGTACATTCCTGAGAATTGTTTTAACAATGATGTTTAATGGTTTTGCCTTTAAGTTGTCTTTTGAACACATAACTTCTATTCGAAGCCATCGTCAAATGTTATTAACACAATTTTAAAAATAAATTTAGTTGAAAGAAGGTTGTAGTTGCTGAATCGTGATTCAAATTAAAGCAGTGTTTATCATCGAAAAGGTAAACATTGACGAAGGAAATATTCACGGGCCAATTGTGATTTACCAAGTAAGTGACGCCAGGAAATAGCTAGGTCAAAGCCATATGATTTGTTCAAACACTTGGGCAATTCCATGATAACGGACTAACATTCTAGTGTTATTTTAACACAAATACAAACCCACTAAGGAAAGATTTTTAATTTTGACTGAAAATGGCACTTATATAAATATTTAAAGGGTACATGATTCTTATTCTGGGTATTAGAATTTGTTGCCATTTAATTAGAGTGCACAATTTGGTTATAAAGTCAAGGTAACGGACTAACTGAAAAACAACATAGTTCTTTTGTTCATTCAAAAATTTTAAAAGTTTGTGAATTATATAATGTAAAATAAATAAATGATGTATAGAATGAAAGAGTAAGTGGTAATGGACAAACAAAATCATAGTAATAGACTAACATACAGTAGGTAAAAAAAAAAGTCTCCGTACAGAAGTCAAAGTTGCAAATAAATTAGCATAATTTCTATAATCTTTTGCTTCATATCACCAGTAACTACTGAAATATGTTTCATTTGATTCTTTAAAATAATTTTATAGTAAATACCTGTTTTTACAAAATGCAGCAAGTATTTAAATTGAAATATTTAGGAAATGTTGCTAACTGCCATACAAAAAATGTTTCAGTATGCAATATGAAAATTAATTCTGAAGTCTTCCACAACAGATTTGCAGTAAATTTTTAAAATATGAAGTGTACGCAAGTGCCTTGAAGACATGATAGCAGCAATTGTTTAATTTTACCTCGTAGCTGATCGTCTTAAAATGGAGTTTCGAAACCTAGTTGTCAGTTGGCGATTCAGTTATGAAATTATGGATTATCTATGAAAAAAATTGGGGAAATCTTTTATATATTGAAGCCTATAGTACAATATATTATTAAAAGACACCATGAGCTTCAAACTTTTGAGGATAGAGATCGATCCGGAAGATCTTCAAAGCTAAAAAGCTTGCTTAAAAGAAATATCCTATAATAAGGTTCAAGATAATCCGCAAATAAGTTCACCTCAAGTCACACATGGCTTAAAAATTGATAAAAAAAACATTGAAAAGAATTCTCAAGAGACAATTTTCGTGCATTTGTTACAAGATTTTGTGTTTAGATTTCAAGATACACTTACCGATCCCTACTTCCTTCTACAAAATATACATTGCTGACAACAGCAGCCCTTATACACCACCACACCATAATGCCTCCTCCACTGTGTTTGACAGTTCCACATAAATTCTAAATTAACATTTGTTGATTTGGTTTTATCCAGACCATAACTCGATTATCTGACCCTTGGATATTAAATTTTAATTCATCATTAAAAAGAACTGATTCACAGAAAGATAACTGATAACTTGCATGCTTTTTTGCAGGTACTTATTTAAGGATTCTTACGGGCTGCAAGTTCATTCAGACCCGCTATTTTAATAATATTTCTCACCGTTTGAGATGTCCCTTCAATATTTTTATAAATTTTTAACCCATGTGCGACTTAAGCAATATCTCCAAAGTATTTCAATTTAAATACTTGCTGCGTTTTGTAAAAACCGACATTTATTTTAAACTTATTTTAAAGAACCAAATTAAACATAATTTCAATAGTTTGAAGATATGAAGCAAAGGAGTAGAAATTATGCTAATTTATTTGTAACTGTGGCTTCCGTACTGAGACTTTTTTTGCCCACGGTATGTGTCTACAATCAAATAAATCTGGTGACCAAGCACAGAACATAAACTTAAGCATTTAAATATTTATGAAAAATAAACTAAAATTAAGATAATAAACAAAATACTATATGCAGTTACAAATTTCAAACTTTTGATTCTATGTGTTGAAAATCATGCTGTAATACACAGTTGAGAGGTGTGGCTGGATAATAAAAGTTTAAGCCTCTTAAAACTGATTTTTAGATGGCTTAGTTTGTTAGATGAATGAGAATTTGTCTTCATTAAGACTAACGTTAAGTGCTCGGCCAATAAACTAGTTATTCTTTCCAATATGCAGCATACCACTTTCCTGAGGTAATATTCATCATGTGACTATCACTTTATTTTTTACTTGTTGTACAATATCACTCTCCATTTTCTTTGATATATAGACAACTTTACCTTGAAGCTTGGCGTCCACTATCGCTGAGCAGAGCGGAGTGGACTAGAGCCAATTACAAGGCTGCCAACGTCGATTGTAGCACAAGCCTTGTGCTACAATGGACGTTGACAGTCTTGTAATTGGCTCAAATTTAATCCGCTCTGCTCAGCAATAGTGGACGCCAAGCTTTAGGGTAATTAGAAGTCACTGAGCAGTTTATGATTAATGAAGAAACTGATCCGACACAATGCACTCTCCGTGTTAGTGGAATTGGTTGTGCATCACACCAGATCTTATCCAATTCCTCAAGGCATTTTCTACCTTTTGTTTGTAAAAAATATTACATTGACTTTTGTATTTTTTGGCAAATTCCGCCGATATAATAAATTTAACAAAGGTATTTGCATCCGTAACAACACCATAATTCATAAACTATATTTTTTAGAGTACCTTTCCGCGAGAGGCCACAAAAAAATGACAGTTTATACGTTGCCCTGCTCCATCAGGAAATTTGTTGATGAAAATTTTTTTATGCTTTCTTGGTATGTCTCCTCAATTAATAGGAAGTTACAAAAATGCTCTGCGATTTATCATGAAGGATAGAATAAAACACAATAGCATAGCAAAATACCTTTTCTAAGTAGCATATACAAGCTGTATATAATATAACCTGGTTTTGTTCCCAGTGGGTACTTTAGACCTCATCTTGTTGAATTATAGAAAACTTAATGCTAAAATCAATTTTTGATTAGTAACTTTTTGCAACATATTGAAATAGCTTGTTTTTTTACGTTGTGATGCCATAAAAAATATGGTAATTGTTTTTGAGGTTGTACATTATTATGTCTTGTGTGCATAAACAAGGCATAATTTTACCTCTTCTTCTGTTATCCGATAAGCGTACTGCAGCTTAGTCAAGACATCATCTCTAGTTTAATTCAAACATATATCTTATTTCCTTTTTGAATTTATCTTAGCAATCATCCTATTTTAGTAAGAGTGCCTTGCTGGTTATCCGAGCTACATGTGAAGCTGTAATGACCGAAGATGAAAATTCACTATTCAAAATGTTTCATCTCGTGTTAATGATCATCAATTCAAAGTGTATGACTTTTTCTAAGCTTTAGGATCAGACCTACTTAAGTGTAATATTACTCTTAAGTAAGGTTATTTGTAAAACCTGAGATATAAAATATCTATAGTTTTGTGTTTAATAGCATTCTTTCCTGGTTTCATACGGCTGTTATGACGCTGGTACAACATTTTATCATATAAATGATCTGTTATCCAAAAAGTCAGTCAACTAATTTTTACTATTTTGTAGTCAATAGGTCCTTGCCATATTTGAAAGAAAGTTTCTCAAAAGCACCTTTGGGGAGAATTTAGTTGATGGTTCATGGAGAAGACAAACCAACACTGATCTGACATGGAACAAGAGCCTGCTAAACCAGATGGGTGAAGCAAGACTTTCCTGGTCAATGACATAGAGCTGAAGACGATTATGTTAGTCAACAGGTAAATTACTCTTTTGATAGCAAAACTAGTTTTCTGGCTAAAAATTTTTTTAATGAAAAATGCCATTATTGTTCATGTAGTTTTACTCATTTTATAATTTTTGCGCAGCAAAAGTGTGCATAAAAATTGCTTATGGTTCAAATATATTTGAGTCATAAGCTTCAATTTCATTGACTATCCATGCACAATATTAATTTTTAACTAAAAATATGTCAATTTAAATTCTTTATAGTTTTGAAATTACTATATATGTGTATATGTATATATTATATATGTGTGTATGTATATATATATGTGTATGTATATATATGCATATAGATATATGTATATATGTGTATATATATACACATAAGTGTCAACTTTTCAAAAAACATGGGGGGGCAAGTTTTGACGGAAGATGAAATTTTTCGAAAAATTATCGAAATCTATTAATTTTTCGAAAATCTAGGTATGACACAACTTCTCATATAATACCAACAATAAACAGTTATTATAATTTATTTGGAAAATGGAGGGGAAAAAAGGAGATAGTGTTACAAAAATCAGGGTAGGCAGCCTCCCCAGAATTTAAAAGTGGGGAGGCCAGCCCCCCCTGCCCCCCGTACTTTACGCCTATGTATATACATAACAAAAGGAAAAAAATGAAATTACAAATGTAAAATCAAAAACATCAAAGCTATAGAAATACAACAAATTACCAGTACATATGCTAATAGGTTAAAAAGATGCCCCATGATACAATTCCAAATTTCTGCTGTTTTTCATTTTATTTTGTTTGTATGTATATATATATATATATATACCTCAAAATATTTACGTAATCCATGAAGCAAGAATCCATGGTGAAGTATGGCTGCTGTCAACATTTTGCAATACTAATTGAACATAACAGCATTAATTTCTTTCAAATTTCAAGAAATTGTAGTCTTCAGATATATCTTCTATGAAATGTAATTGATTTAGAAGAAATACAATAATGCAACTAAGGAAAAAGTTAAGCCTGAGGATGTTTTTTTTTTTTTTTTAGCTTTTGAATTCTCTAATTGACCATGTATGTTATGCATGTGTTATTGTCTATGTATGAAAGTGAAATTAGTTTTTCTATATAAAGACTGGAGTACTTACTTTAAGCAAAGTTTGAAACAACATATCATAGAGGTGAAATTGTGAAATAATTAGTTATAACAGTTGTCTAGTTATTCTGTGATATAACTAGTTTTTGTATAAAATTCCTAATGATAGACAATTAGATAGTAAAATAAAAGCACGCTATAATTTTTTATTTTATCTTTTGTTGCAAAACTCTAAAAGTAACAAAAGGTATAGCAGGCATCTTCTTCGAACAGTCGTTTGAACCCCCTCAAATTACCTTATTATTTTAAAATCACTTACTGTTGCCAAATTTATTGCTTTTAATAATAGTGTTCTCAAATATCAATTTTGGGGAATTAGAGGTCCCAAATGGTTGCTGGACGTAACAACTTTCAGTAACAAGTCAATTTTTTTAGCAATAATTAAAAATAGACAAATATTTTTTGTCACTAATTAGAAAGTACTAGTCTGATAAAACCTCTGTTATCAGAGTGAGTCATAGATAGACATAAATATCAGCATTAGGTATTGTATTCTTTTACTAAGAGATGTATTGAACCTTGATTCGAAAGGCAGAACTTGGCATGGCTCGGATATCTGGTCGTCTAGTGATAAGTTGTATCTGTGAATCCATTATTCAGTTCAATGGAACTTTTTTAATATATAAGTTATATTTTTTAAGAAATAATGGAGGGAAATGTTAAAATTAAAAACTGTTTTAAAACCATTTTTTTTTTTTTTTTTTTTTTTTTTTTGTCCTTTTACTTTCACAGGTGAAAAGAGGATCATTTCCAGCTCGAGTTAACATATTTCCTGCTGCATATTCATTAAAAACCAAAAAAAAATAAAAATTGTCAAACAGATAGCAATATGTGCAATTGTAAATAAACTATTTGTTAGACGCAGAGGTGTGTTAGCTTTTTAATTGGTATACCATTTATCAGTTTTAGTTTTGCAAAGGTAAGGGAAAAAGGATTTAAAAGAAAAAAAAAATCAGAAAATAGTAAGTCATACTATTCCAAATAAATTTGTTAGTAATTAATGGATTACAGTGATGAAAGCTGTAAATAATCACTTGTAACAATATCAGAATTGAGTATAATTATCAATTATTTATGTTGGCATTACACGTTTTAATTACTATTATAACCTTGTTATGAATACTTAAAGTTGGCACAGAATTTCTGTTTTTATTTTTATGAACTAGCATCTTGTGCTATAATTGCATTAGATTTTTAAAATTGCATTGTGAATGGCAATTTTAAAAATGGTGTATTTTAAACTGAAATTTAAGAATAACCTATTTTTATTTTTCTATGTCCAAAGCCTACACCTAATGCTCTGAAACACGGAGAAAGAATACTACATTGAAGGAAGTGGCATAATTCCTGGCAGTCAGATTGACAGATACCTTGCCGAAAAGAAAAAACATTCTGCAATATTTAGTGTAACAAAGAATATGTTTGCTTTGTGTTCAATAAAATAAACTTATTACCTTCTTATGTTTTTACTCTTATTTTAATTGCATATTTCCATTTTTGCTTGATTTGTTCAACCTGTTTTTAGTTTTGTATTTTTCTTTTATGCTAAACTTATAAAGGGGAAGATTTGCCCAAAATGGCAAAACAACATTGTAATCAGTTTAAAAGAAAAATTGAGATGCATGAGATACATTACATTGTGCTTTAATAGATTTAGTCATGTTTTGTCTTATTTTTAAGGTATATATTTAGCTGAGAAATCTATTGGAATGGATAAATTCTCTTGGTTAAAGGCTAATTAGGTATTTAACTGTTTCATTGGTTTTTAATATAGGAGACTAGTTTTTACTTCCCAAAGTCTTGTTGAAGACGAACAAATATTTTCTAATGCTATGATTCTTTAATTTATTATACCATTAAGTTCATGTATATTAAGTTTAGAAAAAGTTCATACTTTTAGAAAATATTCAAATATTTTCTAATACTATGATTATACCATTAAGGCCAGTCATTAGAGTAATGACTGGCCTTGATAGTATAAATTATATTACCATAGTATTAGAAAATATTTGACGTAAAGAAAAGATACTGAGCCTCTTCATAGTGAGAGTAGATACTTGAAGCAGATATAGGTAGTTGATAAAAAAAATTAATTGTGAATTTTTTGTATAATTATGTTGCAGGAACAAGGCTTTTGTTGTGAAAATCACATAGATGTCGCCAAAATCACTAAGATCACAATGTGACATCGCAGCGACAAAGCTTTCTTTGCGAAAATCGCATAAATCACACGGATGTCGCCAAAATCACTAAGATCACATTTAGGTCACAAAGCGATATCGCAGTGACAAAGCTTTCGTTGCGAAAATCGCATAAATCACACTGATGTCGCCAAAATCACTAAGATCACATACAGATCACAATGTGACATCGCAGTGACAAAGCTTTCGTTGCGAAAATCGCATAAATCACACGGATGTCGCCGCCAAAATCACTAAGATCACATTTAGGTCACAAAGCGATATCGCAGTGACAAAGCTTTCGTTGCGAAAATCGCATAAATCACACTGATGTCGCCAAAATCACTAAGATCACATACAGATCACAATGTGACATCGCAGTGACAAAGCTTTCGTTGCGAAAATCGCATAAATCACACGGATGTCGCCAAAATCACTAAGATCACATTTAGGTCACAAAGCGATATCGCAGCGACAAAGCTTTCGTTGCGAAAATCGCATAAATCACATG
This sequence comes from Linyphia triangularis, assembly GCA_963978545.1. Taxonomy (NCBI): domain Eukaryota; kingdom Metazoa; phylum Arthropoda; class Arachnida; order Araneae; family Linyphiidae; genus Linyphia; species Linyphia triangularis. The sequence goes on from OZ021728.1 coordinate 16,818,869, forward strand.
GATGTCGCCAAAATCACTAAGATCACATTTAGGTCACAAAGCGATATCGCAGTGACAAAGCTTTCGTTGCGAAGATCGCATAAATCACACGGATGTCGCCAAAATCACTAAGATCACATTTAGGTCACAAAGCGATATCGCAGTGACAAAGCTTTCGTCGCGAAGATCGCATAAATCACACGGATGTCGCCAAAATCACTAAGATCACATTTAGGTCACAAAGCGATATCGCAGCGACAAAGCTTTCGTTGCGAAGATCGCATAAATCACATGGATGTCGCCAAAATCACTAAGATCACATTTAGGTCACAAAGCGATATCGCAGTGACAAAGCTTTCGTTGCGAAGATCGCATAAATCACACGGATGTCGCCAAAATCACTAAGATCACATTTAGGTCACAAAGCGATATCGCAGTGACAAAGCTTTCGTTGCGAAGATCGCATAAATCACAGGGATATCGCCAAAATCACTAAGATCACATACAGATCACAATGTGACATCGCAGCGACAAAGCTTTCGTTGCGAAAATCGCATAAATCACATGGATGTCGCCAAAATCACTAAGATCACATTTAGGTCACAAAGCGATATCGCAGTGACAAAGCTTTCGTCGCGAAGATCGCATAAATCACACGGATGTCGCCAAAATCACTAAGATCACATTTAGGTCACAAAGCGATATCGCAGTGACAAAGCTTTCGTTGCGAAGATCACATAAATCACACGGATGTCGCCAAAATCACTAAGATCACATACAGATCACAATGCGATATCGCAAAAATCGCAAATTCGTCCCCAATGTCACAATGTGACGAAAAGCGATATCGCAGCGATATCACAAAGTTACGTCGCAAAACCCCCTCTAAAACGGACATTGGACGACTATGTGACCCCTGTGTGATATCGCCGTGACATCGCGTGATCTCTATGCGATATCGCTTTTCGTCACATACTCGTCACATGGTTATTAGGGTATGACATCACCTGATCTGAAACAACTTGACTTGAGAAGCAGAAGCGGAAACCAGTTTTGCAAGTTTCTCGCATATCGCGCCAACCGGCACGAGATATGGTAATAGCCTAAAAAAAACTTTCACCAATAATTTGGCAGAAACCTCGCGATAACCATAGAGAACGGAAGGATTTCGCGACGTCACAGCTAAAACGTAGCGTTTTGATCGGACTGCAATCGGACGAGGTTTTCGGGCATTTTCTTTTCTTAATATTTAAATAACTTATTTTTTCACGAACTTTTGTTCGAATACTTAGAATCAGAAATAAATTCTTCATGAATATAAACAAATTCCTCTCGTTTTTAAAAGATGTGGGAATTGCCCTTTGATATTATCTTTAATGTATCACAGCTCAAGATATATCCAATGTCACAAGTAATATCACTGCCCCACCATACTGGTACACTGGTCATTTGCGTAATAGACTGAGAGGCGACTGCAAATTTTGGACCCCATCGAACATCATTCTGAATTTTTTACAGAAATTAGAGAAAAGTGAGTAGATTACGAATCCACTGGTCTGCCGTGGCAAAAATGGCCGAAACTGGTCAAAAATCGACTTTTAATAAGTTGAACTAAATCCAATTGCCAAATGCGCCATAACTTGCCAAATAATGAGCATTTTTTTTGATTTGGTAGCCCTCACTCTTTAATTTTCAATTAAGAAGGTTGCAGACGATTCAGATATCTGGCGACGGTCTACTTGCATCTATTAAAAGGGAGCCAAGTTGGCAAAAAAATAATACGTCACTTATGACGTAACTGATGTCGCCAATTCGGCTTACTTTTAAAAGATATAAGTTTTCCGAGCCAAAAATCAGAAATAGTTTGCGCTTTTTCTCATTGAAAATCAAAATGAAGTGGGTTGCCAGACGAATAAGTTTGTTCTATTTTTGGCAAGTTATGACATATTTGGCAATCGGATTTTAGTTCAATTCATTCCAAGTCGATTATTGATCAGTTTCAGCCATTTTTGCCACGGCAGACCAGTGGATTCCTAATCTACTTACTTTTCTCTAATTTCTATAAAAAATTCAGAATGATGTTTGATGGGGTCCAAAAATTGCAGTCGCCTCTCGGACTATAAGTCGTTTTAATAACCAAATATCTCTAGAATATGTTCAAAGGTGGCACGTTGTTTGCAGATACCCAATTGAAGGGCTACGGCAAAGAACGACCTGAGTCCGTTTTTCTCAATTTTCCAGAAAAGCTGATTTAAAGTTTCAAGTCTCGGGATTTGTATCAGAGCTGAGATAAATGGTTGCTCAAAATCTAACTTACCATTATATTTATTAGCCAGAAATTAAGCGTAATTAAACTGTTATAACCTTGCAGATGGCGGGAAAACCTCGATTTCGAAAAAAATTGGACTCTGATTGTTCTTTGCTGTGGACCTTAAATTGTTAATACATATCAAGACGATTCAATTACTTTTTCTGTTTGGTGTTATTAAGAAAAAAAAAAACTTGGGTTTGAAATTTATATTGAGATTTGATGAAAGATATAAATTTTTATGAAATAGTCTCGGCACATATTTTTCTTTATACATAAGCTAAAATGGATAAAAAATTGACATCAAATAATTGAAATAGTATCCAATGATTTTTAGTGGAAAAATTATTTTTCAAGTTCAGTTTGATGATTCGGATTTACCTTAATTTATGTTTTTTAATCCAATTTTAGCTCTTAAAGAGGGGTCTGAAACTCAAAATTCTAAAATCTTTAGTTTTATAATTAATTTGTGAAATTTTTTATGCACTACTGTATTATGCTTTGAAACTCGAAATTTAAAAAAAAAATTAGGCATAAAATATATTATTTAAAAAAATTAAAAAAACCTAAAATTTTTTCACATTTTCTAAATTTGATATATATAAAAAACTTTCTTAAAAAAATCACTAATTTTTTTAATTAAATTACTTATAATTCATATCAAAAATTGCCTTTTTGATTTTTCATGAAATATTTCGAAAAATTAAAAAAAAAAAAAAAAAGTATTTTGTGTAAAAACTATATAAAATCTATAGTATTCTAAGTTCCAAAAGCTTTTTAAAAAAAAGTTCAATCAAAATACACAATTCACGATGATAAATTAAAGAAATATATATGAAAAATAATTGTGGAAATTTTCGTATATTTATAACAAATAGTTTTTAAGTTATATTCATTTGAACTCAAAAAAGGGACAAAAAGCCTTCACCGAGAAAAAAAGTTTCAAGATAACACGTCCGAGATACAGTTATGTAACAAAAACTTAAATCTTTCAAGTCTTACTAATGAGAGAAACAAAATTTTTATGTAATTTTATTCAGAAATATTTGTATTAGTTTTTACAATAATAATAATAAAATTGATCCCAAACCCTATTAGCCGACCAAACGGTATAGTGGTTAGCGTGCTGGCTTCTAGACCGCGAGGTTGCGGGTTCGAGTCCCGTGTTTGGCATGGGTGTTTGTAAATGTATGTTGGCTTGTCTAATGACGAAAGTTTCGGCGCATTATAGCCCTCGTGTTGCTGACGGCGCCAGATAATCTGAATACAACCAACCCAAACCCCATTAAATTTCTATGAAACTTAAGCGATTCGTAGACGACTCTGATTTGATTTGGCTTTTTCATAAAACAAAGTGCATTCACATTCAAATATACGCAAAATGTATCTAAGTTATCTTTTAAAAAATACCACAAGAATTCCAATTTTTCTTCTGCCGTGGCAACGTCATTCCCTTAGAAAATAACTCAAAAATGAAAAATCAGAATCGAGTTATATTCCATTACCTTTATCAGGAATAAGAACTAATCTCCAAACCTACACCCACCCACAAAAAGGAGAAATATGTATACCTTTCATGCAAATAATTTCACTGTGAAATTCTTGTATTGTACGCATTCATCCTCCCCTCAGTATCTTTCACACCTTCTATTTTCGATGCCTTCCCTGCTTTTTCAATAATGTTCTAAATATAGAAAAAAAAGTTTTTTTTTTTTTTATTTCTAGGTAAACAATCTTTCTCCTCTTGGATCTTGAAAGGATATCACTCCTTTCGCTTGCAAAGATCAGAACGTATTTTTTTGTTTGTTTTTGTTTATTCTGTGATGTCACTGTGCTCTGGATGTGTAAAGAAAGGAGTTTCAGACGGAGTTATTGAATATATTTTGGGATATTCCTTCAACATGTTCTAAGAAATTAAGACACGCAACTATTCGTTTTAACCAAGTAATTTGTTTCAAAAACGACTAATGACTTAATTAAATACAAGTACTCTTATTGCTGAAAAATGAAACGTATATGGGCAATTCTCTGCTGTATAAGCACGAGACATTTTAACTTTTTTTTTTTTCTACTCAAAAACAAATTAGAATTCTAAAAATGATTATGAATCTATACTTAAATTCAACTTAACTAGACATCACTTAGACGGTAGATCGTCACAGGGCTCATAGGTATTTAATCCATTTTGGCGGAGTGAAGACATAATTATCGCCAAACCTTATAGCCTTTTGTTCTCTACAGGGTTGTGGTTTGGCGAACATTATGCTTTCACCCCGCCAAAATGGATTAAATACCTATGAGCATTGTGACGATCTACCGTCTAAGTGATGTCTAGTTAAGTTGAAGTTTAGTATAGTAATTATGCTTTTTTTTTTATGTAGCTCCACTTTTTGACACAGTTATATGGAAAAATAATTATTTTAAATAGGTCAAATATGTATTTAAATCGTCTGACGCACGGGACACGTCCTTATACCGTGCGTCATACGATATAAATGCGTATTTGACCTAGCTAAAATAATTATTTTTCCATATAACACTGTCACCAAGTAATATGATATGAAATAAAAACGTTACTGTTAGATTCGGCTTAATTTTATAATTCTTATCTGTTTACGGCCGACCAAACGGTATAGTGATAATCACTAATTGAAAGATTTTTCTTCTTTCTTTTCTATTCTACTATTGCCGACCAAACGGTAGAGTGGTTAGCGTGCTAGCTTCTAGACCGCGAGGTTGCGGGTTCCGAGTCCCATGTTTGGCCATGGGTGTTTGTAAATGTATGTTGACTTGTCTAATGACGAATGTTTCGGGGCATTATAGCCCTCGTGTTGCTGACGGCGCCAGATAATCTGAAAAACAGCCAACCAACCTTATCTGTTTACGAGAAGAAAAAAGAGCTAATATGTCCCGTGCGTCAGCCAGATAATTGCCAATATTCGATTTCTAAATCTACAAAGTATCACAACCTATATTGTTAAATTTTTTATTTAGCCCACCCAGTTGGCAACAAAATTTGCCAATCGACATATTTTTTTTCTTTGCTAATAAATTTCGATTGTGGTTTCACTTAGTGTTTTTAAAAAATCATAAAAACAATGTTTAAAAAAATCTGAAAAATTCAAAATAAACCTTAAATGATCTAATAAACAAGGGGGGGAAAAGTGACTGTTTGTTTCAAAGTAATCTTTAATGAGCTAACTTTGATTTCGTTTGTGTATTTGTTAGCTCTCCGCAGTTTTGCATGCCACTAACTAACCCGTTTGTCGTCATTCTTTCAAGTTAAAACTTGGCAGACAAATTCGATGCTGATCACAATTCTGTCAACAAGTTTTGGAGACTGTCACTAAAATACCACTTTTGCACACGCTATTATAGTCACTTTGGATGACTGTAAACCACCTTTTCATCATCTAATCGAGCTGAAATTTGGAAGTTAGATTTGAAGTCGATAAGAACGCATTCTGTTAAGTTCTTTTAGTGCGGTATTTTAATGACAGTGGGGGGATGTTACTGTCGTTAAAAGACCGATTTTACACACGCTACTGTGTTCGCTTCGTTTGACCAAGTAACACTCTCTCCAACATCCAATCGAACTGAAACTCAACAGATGGATTCGATGTCGATTGCACTGCATTCTATAAAGTTTTGGGTGCTGTGACTGTCACCAAAAGTCCGCTTTTAAAATTTCCGCTATTGTCAGTTCTAGTGACTAATTAACGTACTTGCCTTCATCTGATCGAGCTGAAACTTTGAAACTTGGCAGTTATACTCGTAGTCGATGACATTGCTTTCTATCAAGTTTTGAGACTGTCACGCAGAGGCCGCTTTAATTCACGTTTCTGTTACTATACGACAGACTTATTAGATTTTACATACGTTATATTATCCAGATACCAAGCCGCCGACCAAACGGTATAGTGGTTAGCGTGCTAGCTTCTAGACCGCGAGGTTGCGGGTTCCGAGTCCCGTGTTAGGCATGGGTGTTTGTAAATGTATGTTGGCTTGTCTGATGACGAATGTTTCGGCGCATTATAGCCCTCGTGTTGCTGACGGCGCCAGATAATCTGAATACAACCAACCAACCAACCAGATACCAAGCCATTTAAACATGTTAAATTTGGCGATTTTTAATGCGTGAAACCTTCTCCTGTTAAGGTAGACGAGGCAAAATCTTCGGTTTCCGCCATCCAATCGAACTGAAATTAGGCAGATGGACGCGTTGTTGAAGACAATGCATTCAATAAAATTTAGGAGTTAGTCACTAAAAAGACGCCTTTTCTCACGTTTTTATTTCCGGACGTTAGATGCAAATACCAATCCATATTCAAGAATGCACATTGTACAGTTTAGGGATGTTTAATGACTGAAATATTCTCTTGTAGAGATGCATGACGTATGATAGCAGTAACTTGCCATTTTGAAGTTTTTAAATCGTTTACATCAACTTCGATTTTGTTTGAGGCAAGCAAAGTCTTCGGTGGGTTCATCAATTAAACTTGCTTTCATCCGATCTATCTGAAACTTAGCAAATAAACTCTTTCTTAATGTATACATTAGTTTGATTGGTTGTTTTCAGATTATCTGGGGCCTTCAGCAACACGAGGGATATAATGCGCCGAAACATTCGTCATTAGACAAGCCAACATACATTTACAAACACCCATGCCTAACACGGAACTCGGACATAGAAGCTAGCACGCTAACCACTATACCATTTGGTCGGCACATATACGTTAGGAAATGCGAAATTTGACTCAAGTCTGCTTTCTTGTTTTAAAATATTCCCGAATTCATTACCATTAAAATGATACCATTTTCTTTATGACACTCAAATTGTTTTTTAAATTACAGTGGGTTTTGTGAATCTGTTTCGTATCATGTTCATTAGTGTAGAAAACTTTAAACGCGTTCTCAGATGAATGACATTTTGGTGTTATATTACAACGCCAACGGTCATAACTTCATAATAAATGGTCCGATTTACAAAATTCTAATTTTGTTTTGTAGACAATAGTTGTGAATGTGTTTCTTATTGAGAATCTAATATACATTGTTATAAAAATATTTTTTATGAATATTTTAATCTTAATTTTATATTAAAAACAATGTATTTTTTTAAACTTTTTATTTAAAAACTTAAAATGAAATAAATACTGCAGCCAAATTCAAAATTCTCCTTAGGAACATGCGTCAATATAATACCTTTTATTTGGAATAAAAATCATACCTCTAACTTAAATACAAGTTTATTTATGTCTGTTCTAATAATGTCCTATTTAGTCACTTAATTGCAATTACCTGATTAAAAAATTAACGGAAAAAAAAGTTTATACATAAAAATGCATCATTTTTAATTCTGATATACTGTGAAAAAGTTTGAAATTATAACCTAAAAATTAAAGAAAATCATCTAAATTGTATATGTATATACTGTTGCACAAATTGTGTGTATATATTGTAAATAGTGACGTATTATTTCAAAATTCTATTGTAATTTATTTTTATCTTATTTTATTTATTAATTAATAGCGATTATACAAGTTAGAAAAAGGTGGCAACACCTAAAGCAATCGAGAAGTTTCGAGATATTTCTTTTCTATGAATTGGCTGGAAATTTCGAGAATGTCTCACGCGCTTGTATATAAAAGACTGGAGAACGGGAAAGTTTTCAGATTGACTTTGGACTTCGATGAAAGCGTATCGCTTTGTTTACCTATTGGAGTGAGCTTGTATAATCGCTGTATTCGAAGTTGTTTTTTTTGCTAAAGCTTGTGTTGAAGCTTGTGAGCGATTACACTGTTGCCTGTGGAGAAATTTCGTGAGTTTTCTGAAGAGAGAATAAAGATTTTTATACTGTAAAAACTGTGCCATCATTGCCTCAGCGGAAAAATTCGTAACAGTGGTGTCAGAAGTGGGATTTAGTCATCTTGAATGCCGACAACTAGAGGAATGATGGAAGACCAAATGAAGCAGTTGATGGAAATGATTGTTGGAATGAAGTCCCAACAGGAAGCTACCGCTGCTGAAATAAAAGCCGGACAAGTATTAACCGCGGCTACAATAGCCGACGGTCAAGTCCGCCAAGAAAAGACAAATGCCGAACTCGCCGCTGCAATTGCCGCCAGTCAAGAAGCGACATCATCGGATATTAAAGCTTTAGCATCCAAGCAAGAATCATCTTCTGCGTCCGTTGATAGATTTATGGAGCGCACAGAGAGTGTGCGCTCATCAATGAACTCCATCCATGAAGCTGAACGCTCCATCAATGAAGGCGGATATTTTGGATGTCAGAGAAGATCTTAAGACAGTGAGAAATGAAGTTGAAGAAAAAGTTTCCACCGTGCAAGAAAAAGTTTCCACCGTGCAAGAAAAAGTTTCCACCATGCAAGAAAAAGTTTCCACCTTAAAGGAAGATCAAGACAAATTCATTGACGTTGTAGAAGAAAGGCTGCGAAAAATGGAAACGCGTGAAGCTCTGGCCATAGCGTCACCTAATTGGGATAACGCTTCTATCCCCTTTATGGCGCCGCGCTCTAACATCAAAGTGGCCCCTTTTGATGGGAAGTCGTCTTGGCGCGTTTATCAAACGCAATTTGAAATGATTGCTTCTGCGAATGGTTGGGACGATACTTCGAAAGCATTCCATCTCGCAGCATCTCTTCGAGGTGAAGCTGCTGACATTTTACAGACACTACCTGAAGAGAAGCGGGGAGAATTCGTGGCGCTGGCAAGTGCGTTGGAGTTAAGGTTTGGGGAGCAGCATCTAAAGGATTACAACAGACTGCAATTGAAAGTGAGACAGCAGAAGGCCAATGAAACTCTTCAAGAATTGGCATCGGATATAGAAAGACTGTCGCTCCTCGCTTTCCCAGACTGTCCCTCGGACGTACGAGACGATCTTTCTCTGCAGTATTTCATCGACGCTATTCAAGATCCCGATGTGCAGCAGGCGGTAAGGTTATCCCAAAACAAAAACCTGAAGTCGGCCCTCGTGTACGCCATGAGAGTAGAAGCCGCGCAGCTAGCTTCTGGAAAAGACCGACGATATATGCGTGGTGCATTAGCCGAGGATTCTTCTGACTTTGTCACCAGTAAGCTTCGAGAACTGGAGAGCAAAATTGATAGAATGATGAGAAGCTATCCCGGAGCCAGGGATCGAAGGACCAGAGTCGTTTGCTGGCACTGCAAACGGGAAGGGCATCTACGACGAAACTGCCTTGATTTGAAAAAGAGAAGGGATAACACTACCACGGATTCTCCACAACTGAATCTAAGAAGATGTCATCTCGCAGGGCAGAAGCTGCAATGTAGAACAAGTGAAGTCCCGACCAGTCGTTTCCACGTTTCATCCCGACAAGGAGGAAACCAGGGTTTATTCGTGAAGGGGGAGATCAACGGAACTCCATGTCGTCTAATCGTCGATTCGGGAGCGAACGTAACGACGTAAGGACGGACGTGGCTCGTCGCCTGAACAGCCGACTCCTCTACACAGCGCCCTCTGTTTCTCTACAAACTGTGTCTGGTGGTAATATCTCTGTTCATGGGAAATTGCAAGTGGACATTGCCCTTGGATTTAACACCTACAAGCACACCGTTTATGTTGCCGAAATTGTAGATCCGTGCATTCTCGGACTAGACTTTTTGAAGAAAAATGGAATTACGCTGAATTTTGAGAAAAGCCAGCTGCAAACATGGAGAGGCGAAGTTCCTTTGCACGATCTAGACATGAAAGAGCTGTGCGTATATCGGATTGTAGCTCATGAAGACAATGTCATAGAGAATGCTGAAGAGTCCACATCTATGGAAAGTACTTCTCCAGCCTCGGAGAGAGAACCGAAGAAAGCGACGTTGATGAAACCCTCCCAGGAAGTGGTTCATGTGGAAGTGGACAAAGTTAGCGACGAGGGAATCGACATCCGTACTCCTGTTACAAGCATCGAACGGAGGTCCCGGGATCTATCAGCTGCACCCGCGGATGATTCGGACGCAATCTCAAAATCATATAACTAGCAAGATGGGGATCAGAAACTTTCACCGCTTCTGTTGGCATACGGGAGTGCAACTCACGAGACCACCGGATTTTCTCCATCTCTAACGATGTGTGGAAGAGACCTTAGGCTCCCCAGCAACCTCCTCTTTGGACAACCACAGGACACTCCTTCCTCGCCTGTCCAGTATCTAGATGATCTGCAGGCACGTTTGGAAGCCGTACATCGGTTCGCCAGAGAGAGAAACAACATCATGACGGAGCGTATGAAGATCCGGTACTATGCCAAGGCCATGGACCGTTCATTCCAGGAAGGTGACAAACGTTGGAAAGGACTCTCCCCTAAGCTCCAGACGAACTGGGAAGGGCCGTATGGGATCCTTAAGAAGATCAACGACGTCGTGGTGAGAATTCAACGGACACCTTCCTGTAAACCTAGAGTTGTACACTACAATAGGCTAGCCCCATATTATGGTAGAAGTCATTGAATGGCTTAAGGACTTCACTGCCCGGGACGTGCAGTCTTTAAGAAGGGGGAAATGTTGCACAAATTGTCTGTATATATTGTAAATAGTGACGTATTATTTCAAAATTCTATTGTAATTTATTTTTATCTTATTTTATTTATTAATTAATAGCGATTATACAAGTTAGAAAAAGGTGGCAACACCTAAAGCAATCGAGAAGTTTCGAGATATTTCTTTTCTATGAATTGGCTGGAAATTTCGAGAATGTCTCACGCGCTTGTATATAAAAGACTGAAGAACGGGAAAGTTTTCAGATTGACTTTGGACTTCGATGAAAGCGTATCGCTTTGTTTACCTATTGGAGTGAGCTTGTATAATCGCTGTATTCGAAGTTGTTTTTTTGCTAAAGCTTGTGTTGAAGCTTGTGAGCGATTACACTGTTGCCTGTGGAGAAATTTCGTGAGTTTTCTGAAGAGAGAATAAAGATTTTTATACTGTAAAAACTGTGCCATCATTGCCTCAGCGGAAAAATTCGTAACAATACCTTAATGCCAAAGCATAAAAACAAGTTTTTGCAATAAAATTAGCAGTTACGTCATTGAAACGGAATGGGAAGGTTTTTTTTTTTCAGTCGCACCTCTATTAAAAGTCTATCTGAGTTCGAAACGCTTAAATATTGTTATGAATTTTTCTGCTGAGGCAATGATGGCACAGTTTTTAAGATAAAAACTACTATTTATTCACTCTTCAAAGGCACAAAATTTATTCAAAGACAACAGTTTAATCACCCTCAAGCTTCAACACAAGCTTCAGTAAGAACAACTTGGAATACAGCGATTATACAAGTTCACTCTAGTAGGTAAACGAAGCGATCAGCTCACATCGAAGTCCGAAGTCAATCTGAAATCTTTCCCGATCTCCGGTCTTATTTATACTTGGCGCGAGAGAATATTCCCGAAATTTCCAGCCAATTCGTCGAAAGAGAAACATCTCAAAATTTCTCGATTGCTTTATTTGTTGCCACCTTTTTCTAACCTGCATAATCGCTGTTAATAAATAAAATAAGAAGATAAAATAAATTACAATAGAATTTTAAAATAATACGTCACTATTTAAACTATATGCAGACAATTTGTGCAACAATATGGTGCATTTTCAAATAAAATTTGGCAATGTTTATAAATGATTTATAGCAGAAACTTCGTTATTACGTGATAGTTTTTTGTTCGAAATTATTGAACGAAAATTCTTAGTTGACGAGCGCTCTCTCATGGCTCAATTTACCGAGTTTTGAAAATTAATTTTGTACAAGTTGCATGCAATATCTTTTTGTTACTTTTACTACGACTACTCTCTGTACTATGAAAAAAAGTTCTGATTAAAAAAGAGTCGCCTCTGTTCTAGAATTTTTCCGCCGAGCTAAATTCTCTCTCTCTCTCGCAACGAAAAAATTATTGCCTTAAAAGTATGAAATTCTACATATTTGTACAGAAAGCTTCGGGTATCCTGCTGGTAAGGAAAGTTGAGAGATGCAAACTTAAGTTTTTGTGTTAGTATATGTCAAAGTGAAAGAAAATTTAATTATTGCATTGGCTGTTCTCTTCAGAGAAAACTAAACTAACCCCTATAAAAAAAGCTAATATTTTTGCAGGCACAGAGGTATATGCCTTACTAAAAGACTCTAGTGTACCTTTTTCAAATTTCGATATACAGTAGAACCTCGATTAACCGATTTAATTTGGACCGAAGATAGGTCGGATAAGCGAAAATGCCGGATAATAGAGAGTTGCAAAAAATAATAAAAAGTAAATTATTTTCATTTATTGAATGCATGGCTTTTAATTTTTTTGTTATGACATAATTGTTGGAAATGAGTTTTTGTTGTCGTAATCTTGATAATCGTTGTTTCGCGGTTCTATCCCGGAGTCTTTTTAAAAGCAGTAGTTCAGTTTGATCTGCATACGATTATTGCTCTAACCATGTCAGTCCTTTTGAAAAACGGTCAGAAGCCTCACCATTACTTATGCAAATTTAGTGTAAAGGAAATTATTCCGGTTTTAAAAAGGGCAAATGATTTATTACTCATTTGGGAGATATTTGATGTCGACAAAAGGTTGGTTGGTTGTTTTCAGATTATCTGGCGCCGTCAGCAACACGAGGGCTATAATGCGCCGAAACATTCGTCATTAGACAAGCCAACATACATTTACAAACACCCATGCCAACACGGGACTCGAACCCGCAACCTCGCGGTCCAGAAGCTAGCACGCTAACCACTATACCGTTGTCGACAAAAGGATGGTCGGTTAACAGAGAGTTAAGGATGAAAGAGGGATGGTTAATCGAGGTTCTACTGTAGTTTTGTAGTTGGTAAATATCTAAATAAAAAAAAAAAAAAAGAAGAAAAAAAATCAATTTCAAGCTCTTGCGCGATTAATGTTTGTTTTTGTATAAATAGTGAAAATGATGCATTTCTATTAATATATAATAAATTAATACAACAAATATAGACAAGATTATTATGAGACAGTTATTATGTACTTTTAGTATCAATCCGCAAGTGTAGGGATCTCGGAGTTTGCTGACCGTTACCAGCAGCTGTCTCGATTGCCAAGCTATAACGGGGGGTTGGCAAGCGCTAGCGAGTAGGGTAGGGAGCCCCTTAGTAGGATTTAAATACGTTAAATTTTCTGCTAGTTGTTATAAAAGTAATGTTGAATGAGATTTTTCTACAACTTTTATTTTTAACATTGCTTAAAATTCGAAAACTATCCGATTAAATGAAACGTAATAACAGTTATTATATAGCATGATTTAAGAATAAATTTCAGTTTCAATCTAGTTTCATACAATATTATAGACTGAGAGGCGACTGCAATTTTTGGACCCCATCGAATATCATTCTGATTTTTTTTAATAGAAATTGGAGAAAAGTGAGTAAATTACGAATGCACTGGTCTGCAGTGGCAAAAACGGCCGAAACTTGTCAAAAATCGACTTTTAATAAGTTGAACTAAATCGAATTGCCAAATGCGCCATAACTTGCCAAATAATCAGCATTTTTTTTTATTTGGTAACCCTCACTCTTTAATTATCAATTAAGAAGGTTGCAGACGATTCATATATCTGGCGACGGTCTACTTGCATCTATTAAAAGGGAGCCAAGTTGGCAATAAACATTACTTCATGGATGACGTAACTGATGTAGCCAATTTGGCTTACTTTTAAAAGATACATATTTTCCAAGCCAGAGATCAAAAATCGTTTGCGCTTTTTCTCATTGAAAATCAAAATGCAGGGTTGCCAGATGAAAAAATTTGTTCTCTTTTTGGCAAGTTATGACATATTTGGCAATCGGATTTTAGTTCAACTCATTCCAAGTCGATTTTTGATCAGTTTCGGCCATTTTTGCCACGGCAGACCAGTGGATTCCTAATCTACTCACTTTTTTCCAATCTCTATAAAAAATTCAGAATGATGTTCGATGATGTCCAAAAATTGCATTCGCCTCTCTGACTATTATTGTACAAAGTAGCGAAATTCCTTCTAAAAGTCTTGTGAGCCAGATGTTTTTTTCAGACAGTGATTAAGACGTTTTGTTTGAAAATTTCCCAATCAACACTTGTTATATATTTATATAATACTAGCCGTGTAAAAAAATGTAAGGTACTAAACACAACGCTATTGAAGAAAAGTATTTTTTATTTTCAAACAATAGTAAAAGTTGCAATTTTTAAAACGAATTATTGTCTGAGTGTATTTTATTCTGTGAGCTGTACGTTAAAATAAAACCATCCATTTCCGATGTATATCAACTTGGAATATTTTGGACTGGCAGACATAGGCTCAATCAATTCTACAAATATTCAGTTTTGGAATCTTTTATATTAACTTCGATTTTGCGTGTCGATGGCGGACAAATCTGTGGAGGCATAATTGAAACCCTTGCCGTCATCCAATCAAGCTGAAACTTGGCTGATAGATTTGATTCCGATGAAAATGCATTCTATCAAATTTTGGGGCTGTAACTGACACTAAAAGGTAGCTTGTTTCGGAGTGCTATTAAACCAACTTGCCATGATCCATTCGCGCGAAATAGCATTGAATCGACCACTGAAGAAACTCTTTCCTGTTGCCAATTTTTTTTAAATAATAAAATAACTTTTATCAAAATAAATAAATGGTATTTGGATGCGAAAGCATTAATTCTCATTCATTTTTAATTAATAAATTTTGAAACGTAATTTGCCGCAATTTTTGCTGATAGAAAACCATTGCCGTCATCCAATCGGGCTGAAACTTGGCTGATAGGTTTGATGTCGATGACAATGCATTCTATCAAATTTTGGGGGCCGTAAATGTCACTAAAAGGTAGCTTATGCGGAATTCTAATAAACCAACTTGCAGTACCATTAAATAAACTCTTTCCTGTTGCCGAATTTTTTTTAATAAATAATAAAATTACTTTAATCAGTATAAATAAATGATATTTGGATGTGAGAGCATGAATTCACGTTCATTTTTAGCGAATAAATATTGAAACGTAATTTGCCGCATATTTTGCTGATAGAAATGTTTTTAATATTTAAAATTTGATGCAAAACACCAAGAACACGCTGTTTACAGAATCGGCGCTGTGTTAACAAATATAAAAATTGGTAATGCATATAGAGGATTTATATTAAAAACTTTGTTTTTATTTCTTACATTATTGTGCCATGATAATGGGAACTCTAAAACAACAATAAACAATATGAAAAAATATTAGTGTTTTTTTACATGTTTTTTTTTCAATTATTTTTATGATTAAAATACAATTTTTTGAGTTATTAACAGTTTAATTTTCGTATACACAAATAATATGAATATCCCCTGAATAGTTTTTCAAAACAGAATATATTGCCACAATGGATCTTCTTTCCAAGTATACGTTATATATCTTTAAGGGGATTTATTACCCTTTATTTTCACAAAAAATAATAAATATAATTTTCTATTTTTGGCTTGTTTATAATCTTTGAAACCATCTCCTTATTCTGACAAGTTCTGGAGTTGACCCGATAATTGCAATTGCAGAAAAATTATATTTTTAGGGAGAATTTAGCTTTGCTGCAGTAGCTCCTTCGATGTTTCGAACGTTTTTTTCTCAGTTCGTGATTTTTGAAATTCCCACCTTACTCAAAATGCTAAAACTTCACCAAATGAATGAGATGACTTGATTTTTTTTTTTTTTTTGTTATTCTAATATGTATTCGACAAAAATAGGCATGGACTTTTGAATAAAATAAAAACTTTTATTTTACAAAGTTAAATGTTTAAAAATACCCGTTTTTTGATATATAGTAATTGTAGTTTTTTTGGAACACTATTTTACTTATTATAAATCCGATGTCAATATTACTAGGAACATTTAAAAAAAAAAAAATCGGAACAAAATATTAAAAAATGAAAAAGAAGATAAAATTTGAAATTTAATGAAATTTTTTAATAATTTTGAAATTTTTTAATAATTTTGAAATTTTTTAATAATTTTGAATTTTTTTAATAATTTTGAAATTTTGAATATTTAGAGCACTAAGTGAACTTTGTTTTTTAATAAATTAAGTTTTTACATAGTAATACTTCCAAAAATGTAAAAATTATAATTTTAAAAGCTTAAATAAATAAAATTTTTTTGAAGGACATCAAGTTCCCTTAAAATTCACCAATATTCTTAAGTACCTGAACGAAATCAAATATCCAACTGAATTTAAAAGTCTTTCATCATTCACAAATTGTCTACTACCAGATCATTATATTGATCCCATTGATTATTTTCTCCGATCATCCAAGTCGCAACACAACACCTCGCGCCATTTTCCACGAGATAAAAACCCATTTCTCGCCGCGATGACGCAACTAAAAAGCGACAGTGCCAGACGAGAATGAATTGGGATAATAGATTCACATTATTAAACAACCAATATTTGTTCTCGAGGAAGCTCCGTGGGGGCGACCGTCTCTTCCCCCCCCCCCCTCTCCCCCTGAACCATTTTCAGGACCACAATAATTGGGAGAAATTAGGACAGCATACTTCATAATGAAAACCCGGGGTGGAGTTTTCGAACAATTGGAAGCGACTCAAAATGGATCCCCGTCTTAAGTGAATGTGTTGACTGAGTTGTCTAATGGCTCGGTGTGTTAGCTCAACCAATAACGAATTTTTGTTTGACTTAAATTCTTAGAAGAGTTGGTTGACATTTAGAACTTATTTGTTAAGTATCGGTTACAGTTTGCCGGTACAACCTGGTTCAAATTGTTATCTGTCAATGGGCAATTCCCGCTTTTTTTTTTTTTTTATTCAATTCCAAATGTTTCGAAAAGGCCATAAACAAAAAAATTTCGGCTCAATGCGCTTTTCCTTTGTTTTTAAATTGAAATCAAAGTTCTCCTGTTAGAAGTTGGCGATAAAACGATTCATTCGGCTCGAATTGAATGTGACGTCACTTGGTCTCAAACAACTTGGCTTGAAATGCAGCAGAGGAAACCAGTTTCGCAAGTTTCTCTCGAATCGCTCCAACCTGTTCGGGATATGGCAATGGTCTACCAAATCAACGCCAACTATTTGGCAGAAACCTCACGATAACCATGGAAACGGAAGGATCTCTTGACGTCACCTATTTTTTTGAGTGTTTTTATCGGACTGGTCTTGGGGCATTTTCTTTTCTTAATATTTAAATAACTAATTTTTTTTAAAGAACTTTTGTTTAAATACTTGGAATCTGAAAGAATTTCTTTATAAATATAAACTAATTTCACTCCCTGCAAATTTAGGTACCCCATCGAACATCATTCTGAATTTTTTTCATAGAATGTGGAGAAAAATTAGTGAGTTATGATTCCGCTGGTCTGCGGGACGAAAAATGGCCGAAACTTGTCAGAAATTGACTTTGAATGATTTGAACTAAATCCGATGGCCGTACACGCCGCAAATCGCCAAATAATGAGTGCTCTTTTTTGTTTGGCAACCCGTCGCTCTTTAATTTTCAATTAAGAAGGTTGCATACGATCCAGACATTTGGCGACAGTTTACGTGCAACTTTTAAAAGTGAGCAAAGTTGGCTTTGTTTGGTTTGTTTGTACGCTCAATGATCTATTTTTGTGTACAATAACGGTTAATCAGGCCGGGACCTACATCAACGTGGATTCCGAACCACAGGATTCGATAGCGGCACATTTGGCATGCGAGGGCAAAGTGCTAACCCTACAGCCATAAGGTTGGCTGAGCGAAGTTGGCAATAAATAATACCTCACTGATGACGTAACTGATATCGCCAATTTGGCTTACTTTTAAAGTATGGAAGTTTTCCGAGGCAGGTATCAAAAAGTGTCCTTCCTCATTAAAAATCAAAGTACGTTAGGTTACCAGATGAAAAAGTGTGTTCACTTTTTGGCAAGTTATGGTACATTTGGCAATCGGATTCAGTTCAACTAATCCAAATTCGATTTTTGCCCAGTTGAGGCCATTTTTGCCTTGGCAGACCAGTGGATTCGTAATCTACACACTTTTCTCCACATTCTTTAAACAATTTCGAATAATGTTCAGTGGGATGCATAAACTTGCAGTAAAATTTTTTTTTAAGGAAAAATGTCCTAAAGATCAAGCTAAACATACTGGAGAACTTCCAAAGTGCGAACTCCAGTAGCAATAATTCAAATTCAATCTGGTACTTAGTCATAACCTTAGGTACCAATGCGAATGTTTTTCATTTTTCGGCTCTCCGGAAATTTTTTCTTTTTTGGACTTTGGTCGTTTTCTATTTCTAGTCCTCCATTGTCTTCTTAAATTGTGAACATTAATTCTATTCATTTCTGGATTATTGTAATTAAAATTCTTCTTTCTACCATTAAACTTCTTATTCGTGTGTATTCTGGTCAAATTTCAGATAATTTTGTTCAGTGATTTGTATTTAGTTATTTACAGCTTTTTGAGGGTTGAGCTTTAACCTCCCAGTAAATAAATTGTATAAATTCTTCTAGTTTAGGAACCTAGTTGTAAGAAATTCGGTCCTTTTAAAGACCATTAACAAAATTTGGTTTTCAAAAAAAAAAAAAAAATATTAACAAAAATCTATGTTAAAAAACGCATTTAAACAATGTACTAATTGATAATTACACTTTCTTATTTTATCGAAATGTATGATTTTTGCGAACAAGTTTTACTCTTTGACATACTCCACGTTTTCTTTTAGATTGAAATTTTAGAAATTTTCGAAAATTCATTTAGAAATAGAATTGTTTTCTACAAAAACTATTAAAAAAGTCACCCAAAAATATATGCAGATTGCAAATAGATTTTTAATTGTTAGCGATGTTGCTTTTTAAATTTTTAACTGTTTTAGCGAATTTTTATTCGCGTTTTGATAATGTCGACGCTGCACACATCTGCAAAAAAAAAATATATATATATATTTTTAAATTTTATATATATTCAGTTTATGTATAAAATTCTATATCTATAATAATAAAACAAGCTGTGTGTCTGATTGTATGTGGATCTATAGAAACCTACTTAAAATTGAAGAAGAGCTCTGAAATTGCATAAGTAGTTTTGGCTTTCTAATTGTATACATGTCAAACAGAATGTTAAAATTTTAATTACTTCTTCTTTATTTAATTTTTTAATTAGTTTTTTTTTTTTTTTACTAAGAGTCTTCAAACAAAGATACAGTTCCAACATTTTCCCCATTTGTAGTTTAAACCTTCTAATTATAGTTTTAAAAAACATAATTTTTAATTTTTGATTAGTTTTTTTTTAATTAATTTTTACGATCAATTAACACTTTTCTTTATAAAACGACTTCTAATAGGGCTACAGGTTTGAAATATTCAACGTAAGTAGTTTTGGCCTTCTGATTAGACTTTTGAAAAACAGAATTTTTAATTTTTATTTAGTTTTTTTTAATTAAATTTTTTAATTAATTAATAAACATTTTACAAAACGACTACTAATAGGACTGAAGCTCTGAAATTTTCAACATAAGTAGTTTTGGCCTTCTAATTGGACTTTTGAAAAACTGAATTTTAAATTTTTATTTAGTTTCTTTTTAATTAATTTTTTTAATTAATAATTTTACAAAATGATTTCTAATAGGGCTACAGCTCTAAAATTTTCAACATAAGTAGTTTTGGCCTTCTAATTGGACTTTAGGAAAACAGAATTTAAATTTTTTGTTTAGTTCGTTATTAATTAATTTTGTTAATTAAGAAATATTTTACAAAAAGATTTGTAATTGGGCTACAGTTCTGAAATTTTCAACACAAGTAGTTTTGGCCTTCTAATTGGACTGACGAAAAGAATGTTAAAATTTTAATTATTTTTTTAATTAATATTTTTTACAAAAAGTTATTTCTAATAGAGCTAGAGCTCTGAAAGTTTCAACATAAGTAGTTTGGGCCTCTTTATTATGCTTTCCACAAATGTGTTCAAATAATCTTAAAGGGGTGTTGTATTATTGTATTAATGGGATTTTTTTTTCTCAACAAGGGTGAGGCTTCTAATATTAAGGCTTTACGTAGCAATTAGATTTTAGTGAGTGAAGCGAGCTTATGCTTACGCAGCAATGAACCTTTCAGCGAGCGAGGCGAGCCTATGCTTGCTTAGCAATGAACCTTTCAACGAGTGAAGTAAGCCTGTGTTTATGTGTCAATGAAATTTTCAGCGAATGAAGCGAGCTCGTTTTTGCGTAGCGATGAACCTTCCTGCGAGCGAAGCGCCAAAAACTGGGTCCTATACATGAATGACAGATTTCCCTCAACACGAGGCGTCACAGCTAGCTAAAATATGGCACATATTAAAATTTCGTAGCGAAGCACGGGTATTCAGCTAGGAAAAAATATAACAAGAATTATTTTGAAACTAGTGAGCTTCGCCCTCCGCTCGCAAGCTCACAAATCCCCGTTCGTGTTTGCTGCGCAAACCAAGAGATTGCGATGACCTATATGCTGTCCTAATTTTGTATACAGGTTAATGGTGGCCATGGGACCTGTCATTAAGGTTTTCGTCAAAATTGCGCATGCGAATAAGGTGCCTTTGGAAAATTTGTTTTTCAGCAATTGCCCAAAAATCAGCTCTACGATTTCTATTAAAATCTCTGTTGTAATGCTTTAGAAGATGTTCTAAACATTTCCACCTTCGAAATTTAATTTACGTAGAAATGAGATAAAGGCGTAAAAAGGTGAAAAACGAATGCCTTCAACACATAGTTCTGTTTCCTTGAGGATCACCCATCAACTGTTTCTTCTCGTTTGAACTTGTAAGAAAGGATAATGCAGTATTTATCGAAAAACATATCGTCAATTTTGCCACTTTGGCGGTATTTTTTTGCTAGTGTAATGATTATCGCCAAAAGTATCGCCAAACTGATCATTTTTCAAAGTAATAAAAATATGAAAACGAAAACGGTAAATTAAACCGACCCATGACAAATTTAAAATCAGTGACCATTAGTATTAAGTACCATTGAAAGTTGTGCGATGTTCCACACCCCTATTTTTTTGCATTTTTTTTTACGAAGTTTTGTTGCTTATTGTAAAGGATGCAATAATCTTCTGCTTCTCTTCGAAAACGAAGAAAGAACCCCGACAAGTAATCTAACTCTGGGGAATAATAACCAAAATAAAGAAGCTATTCCCCGGTTATAAAAACACGAATTCCTTACTGACTTCTCCATCTTAATGCTGCCCGTCGCTAGGCAACAACCGTGGACCACTTCACTTCACTTCGGATACAGTCTCGTCTACGCTCCTTTTCGCTTAAATAAAAAAAAAAAAAAAATTAAATTAAAATGAGTTCAGTTTATTGCCTTTGAATCGGAAGGAGTTATCTTGTTTTTCATTAAAATATCTCCAATCATTAGAATGGCAGTGGTTAAAAAAATATATTATTTTTTATTCATATATATACTAAATTCCGTGAATTAATTTCTCGTTTTAAAGCAACGAACACAGAAAAGGTGGAACGTTGAAATTCGAATCTTTTGCGAATGGAAAGTCTTTTGGCAATTCATCACTTTTCGAAAAATAGCATCTGAAATTGAATTAGATTCGAAAGTTTTCATTTAATGGAAAGTTCTAAAAGTTTTATTTCGTAAAAATATCGTTGAAGGAGTTTTATTTGATGGGAATGAAAGCTAATTTTCTGTCTCGCATTGCTTGGAGGTTGATTAATTTTATCTTAGCTGATTTTTCTTTCCTGATATTAATATTGAAATTCTTGTTTGAGAAATTAGGGAAAGTTTTATAATAGTTCTGTTTGTGTACTAATTAGTTTTGATAAAAAAATACTTTATATTTTATTTAAATCATTTATATTAACTTCTATTTTGTTGGTCGATGAGATCGGAATCTGCAGAGGCCCAGTTAGCCCACTTGCCGTCATGCAATCAGGCTGAAACTTGGCAGATAGGGTCGATGACAATGCATTCTTTTGCTTTTACGGAATACTAATAAACCAGCTTGCTGTCATCCCATCGCATTAAAATAGATGATACTTGAATGTGAGATCATAAATTCACGGTTATTTTTAATAAATAATTTTTACACATAGTTCGCCACACATTTTGCCGTTAGAAATGTTTTTGATATCGGTCCTGTGTTAATGAATTTTAGAAACTGATAATGTATATAAAGGATTTTTTACGAACTCTGTTTTTGTGTGTTGTATTATTTAGTGTTGAGATTTGTTTTGCTTAATTATAATTTTGCGTAATCATATTTTTCTCTTCATGTTTTGAGATTGCCCAAAGTTGACGAAAACCCTAATGTGAAGTCTGATGGCCACCACTAACCCGTTCATCAAATTTGAACATCCTAGGTCAATTTTTTCGGGAGTTTTGCTGACCATCTAGACACAGATACACATTTCTTCTAGCCTACTTTTTCGAGTGAAAATGTCGGAAAAGTTGGAAAAAAAAAAAAAATTGATTTTTTTTTACTTTTACCGAAAACAATGCTTTCATTATCCTTAGCTAAGAAATCGGTAGTTGAAGGTCAAAATAAAACCATCTACGAATTACCATTTAAAGTTTCCCTTTTTTTCCCCGACCAAATGGAATATGCCGACCAAATGGTATAGTGGTTAGCGTGCTAGCTTCTAGACCGCGAGGTTGCGGGTTCCGAGTCCCGTGTTGGGCATGGGTGTTTGTAAATGTATGTTGGCTTGTCTAATGACGAATGTTTCGGCGCATTATAGCCCTCGTGTTGCTGACGGCGCCAGATAATCTGAAAACAACCAACCCATCAACATTATAAGAGATACATCCAACATACTGAGTTTTTTTTTTTCACACTGTACATAATAGGTAGCCTAATATTTTTAGTACGCAATTAGTCGATATTGGGAACATTTTTGCTATGGTAACATTATTCAGAAACTACTGCAAATAAGCATAATATCTGTCATAATATTGTTACGAATTTTTGTATATTTGTAAATATTTCGTACTGTTAATTTTGTAAATAGGAAAATTTATGTACATTTTGCATAAGGCAGTGCAATAGTTCGTCTGAGCTTGGCTTCCCTGCAATAAGGGTCTCGATGCTTGATAACGGGTTTTACAGAGGTAACGCTGGGAAGCGAGTGTTACAAGGAGCAGGGCATTTAACATTATGGTAATGGCACTCTCGCCAAATTGGCGAGATAGAGTCAAGTTGGCGACGGTTTTGGCGACTAATTTTTGTCACCAAATTTGGTGAGAAATTGCCAAATGTCGCTAAACTTGGCTACCATTTGGCGACATTTTCGGTCCCCATGTACATCTATAGGACTTTTCGACTACGATCTGGAAAGTTCTTCAAATGTCTATCTCTGGAAGATTCACGAAAGTTCACCTCCCCTATATAAGACCGGCCGGAAGTGGAGTTAGTTAGTTGTTGACTGAGTTGAGTCAGTGAGTTGACTGGAATTACTGAGTTGAGATACTGAGTCTCAGTGAGCATTCAGAGTAGTTCTAAAGCGAACTGTATTGCATTGTTTTTTGCGGCGATTTAGCAGTTGTGTGTCAAGTTTAACTGCTGTTTTGTGCTCTATTGTTGTGAAAAGAGTTGTATTGAGTCTACTAGAACGAGAAGTTCTGGAGTTGTAAAGGAATCTGTGAAGAGTTATATTGGAATAAATTTCTGCAAGGTGTTGATCTGCTTTGGCTTCAAATCTGTCGAACCCGTCCATGCAACAATATTAGCAATGAGTCAGTCTTTGAAACAATAAAAAAAGAACGCTAAACAAATCTCAACACTAAATAAAACAACACATAAAAACAGACTTTTTAAAAAATCTTTTACACGCATTATCAATTTTTTAAA
Source organism: Linyphia triangularis (assembly GCA_963978545.1). Classification (NCBI taxonomy): domain Eukaryota; kingdom Metazoa; phylum Arthropoda; class Arachnida; order Araneae; family Linyphiidae; genus Linyphia; species Linyphia triangularis. The sequence continues at coordinate 16,842,954 of OZ021728.1, forward strand.
TTCCCTAACAAAGGACCGATATTAAAAACATTTCTACCAGCAAAATGTGTGGCGAACTATGTTTCAAAAATTATTTATTAAAAATAATCTTGAATTTATGCTTTCACATTCAAATATTATCTATTTGAATACGATTGGATGACGGCAAGTTGGTTTATTATTATTCCGTAAAAGCAACCTTTAAATGACAGTAACAGCACCAAAATTTGATAGAATGCATTGTCATCGACCCTATCTGCCAAGTTTCATCCTGATTGCATGAGAGCAAGGAGGTTTATGAAAAAAATTATGTTTACCATCAATTGCAAAAACCCCGGCTTTAACGATTTTGGTTAAAATCGGTATGGTAATGCCTCTTAAGGTGTTCTAAACATCTCCACTCCCGAAGTTCCCGTAAAAAATGCTATAAAGTCGTAAACACTTAAAAACAAGTGTCTTTAATACTGAGTTTTCTTCCCATGAGATCGCTCACCAACGACCTTTTCTCATCTCTCCTCTGTTTCACTTACAAAAAAAGATAGTGTAAGTTGGGTTGGTTGTTTTCAGATTATCTGGCGCCGTCAGCTACACGAAGGCTATAATGCGCCGAAACATTCGTCATTAGACAAGCCAACATACATTTACAAACACCCATGCCTTACACGGGACTCGGAACCCGCAACCTCGCGGTCTAGAAGCTACTAGTATGCTAACCATTATACCGGTTGGTCGGCAAGATAGTGCAAGAGTTATCGAAAAGTATATCGCCAAAATGGCAAATTTGGCGCGTTTTTTTTTTTTTTGTTGCTTATTTAAGAATTATCACCGAATTGGAAATTTTTTTGAATCAATGAAAATGGTCTTAACCTTTAACTGCTCTGTTTGGGTGGTTTGAGGTTTTTGGCGCAACATATGGTTCATACTGCACCAAACAAATTTGTGAACACCAATTTAAAGTTTAAGAAACATAGTATCAGAAAAATTAATATAAAAGTCAAAGATGAGATAATTTAGGGGGTGGAAGCATTCCACAAAAAATGACTCGCGGTCTGTCAGACCGCTTACAGCAGTTAAAGGTTAACACTATTCCACATTCAAATTTAAATGTAGTGACCAGTATAAAAATGCAATTGTAAGTTGTAAAGTTGTACGATGCAAGTTGTAAGTTCCCCTAGTTTTTATCTCAATCCATCGTTTCAACCTATTGCTTCTGTCCGTCCAACATTCCAGATCAGACGTACTCTCATTTAAATATGCAAATACTTTATACATGACCTCTAAATGGGACTTGATTCAATTTGAATCCCTGAAACTGTTTTTCTTTTTCAACTGTGCTTTCAATCCTACCTTATAAACAAACGCACTGAATTCAAAGATATATAATCTGTACATAATACAGCCACTTTCTACTACTTAAAATATACGGGATGTCTATAAAAGGTTGGACATATTTTGATGTTGAATAATTCATAAAATAATGAAGACAAATTTATGTTGATAACACTAATGGTTACCATTAGGCATTAACAAGTCAGCATCTACAGAGGCTATTGCGGCTGTGATCCTGGCCTTTAAGTCACCTGACACTTTCCTCCTGTACACGATGTACTTTACGAATCCCTACAGGAAAAAGCCCAGTGGCGTTATATCAAGTGGTCTGGGTGGCCAAGAGGGAAAAACATACAATTAATAGAGTGCGCAGAAGATATTTTCAAAAGAAACGAGAGAAACATCAAATTAATAACATGGGCAGACAGTATTTACAAAATAGACTGAGAGGCGACTGCAATTTTCGGACACCATTGAAAATCATTCTAATTTTTTTCTAGAAATTGGAGAAAAGTGAGTAGATTACGAATCCACTGGTCTGCCGTGGCAAAAATGGCAGAAACTGGTCAAAAATCGACTTTTAATAAGTTGAACTAAATCCAATTGCCAAATGAGTCATAACTTGCCAAATAATGAGCATTTTTTTTATTTGGTAACCCTCACGCTTAAATTTTCAATTAAGAAGGTTGCAGACGATTCGGATGTGTGGCTATGGCTTACTTGGATCTTTCACATATGAGTCAAATTGACAATAAACATTACGTCACTGATGTCGATACAAGTTTTCCGATCCAGAGATCAGAAATAGTTTGCGCTCATTGAAAATCAAAATGCAGTGGGCTGCCAGACGAAAAAGTTAGTTCTGTTTCTGGCAAGTTATGACATATTTGGCAATCGGATTTTAGTTCAACTCATTCCAAGTCTATTTTTGATCAGTTTCGGCCATTTTTGCCACAACAGACCAGTGGATTCGTAATCTACTCACTTTTCTCCAATTTCTATAAAAAAATTCAGAATGATGTTCGATGGGGTCCAAAAATTGCACTCGCCTCTCGGACTGAAAGAAATGATATCCAAATGGGAAAAAGGAAGTTTTCTATGGCAACGTTCACTATAAATGAAAATATACGAGTTATTCTCTGTATAAAGGCCATAAGTTTGTTTATATCCTCATTATTTTAGGAATTATTCCACATCAAAATGTGTCCAACCTGTTATAGACACCAAGTATATTTAATATTTTTCATTTGTAAGCGGAGTGAGTTATTGAAACGCTGTCTTGTAATATTTAACAGACGAAATACCATCGTGGCTGGCTTCAAAATGCACAAGCACTGCACCTAATTGGCTTCAGGACTTCGCAATTGCCTCAATATGTATTCTCCACTGAAATCAAATCGAGTCGAGCGTCGCCTGAAAATGAATCTGTTCTATTCCCTAATGTGTTTGTTTCCCAACCTTTGAAATAGTCAGGAATAACCTAATAAAGAGCCATAATAAAAGCGAACTGAATGCGAGTTGAAATATATAAGCATAAACTCGAGAAACATAGCACGCTGTTCTGCAATCCAATTACTGCATAAACATAAGCGCATGTTTCCCCTCCCCCACGGAGATTTCAGTTTCGTGTTTCTTAAGAGTTCTCATATTTATTTCTTCGACTATTTACATTCCTTGGGATATGGCAACTAACTTTTACAAGTCGGCGGTCCCATTTTATATCCCGCGAATTCTTCTGAAATATTCAAATGTTTTCGTTCCTGCGTCTCTGAATAAAAAAACTCCATCGAAAGGAGGAATAACTGTTCGAGGGAACGAATATCTTCTGCCGAAATTCGAACGCGTTTATAAATATGCAATGCCCCCACCCATCTTTCCTAAGAGATTCGTTTATGGAGGCTTTTATCTACTGCAATAAAAAAAAACAAAAAAAAACGAAGGACTTAGAAAAATGGAAGTAGAAAAAATATATATATTGCCAGATTTTCTTTCTGGAATCTTCTGGCCACGGGGTGAAAGATGGAAGAAGAGGAAAATTGATGAAAAAGACAAATACCCTCCCTCCCCCTCCACTACTTATTTCTGCTTAGAATTTTGGCAACGGTTGCAGTAAGAATTTGGAGTGGTATTGGCAAGGTAAATATTGGCTTCGCTTAATCGCCTTTTTGTGTTTATCTGTAAAATTGTCATTGTTGTGGCATCGAGGAAGAAATTCAAAATGGGATATGTGAGGCCTGTGCTACGACAGGCGCCGATTTTGTGGATATTTTTTTTTTTTTTTTGTACTATGTGGGATTTTTTAGAAAGATGTTTATTGATAGTGCCTCGGGATGAAAGATTTTTTGTGTACTGAAATCGCTCAAAAATATCGAACGGATTTTCAATTCTAATGTGCTTTGGTTTCGATGTAATGTGCGAGTTTGTGGTGATGGTTGGGTTTATGGTTTTGGATTGAATAATCATTTCCGTGGTTTTGTGCTTTGTGGGATGATGAGGTATTCCTATCTTGTGAAGAAGTAATAGCCAGGGGCGTAGCCAGGATTTTTTTTCGGGGGGGCTGAGAAATTATAAATGTCAACTTCGGAAACAATAATTATCATTCAATAATTTACAAATCAAAATTAATCAAACTAAAAAACAAATAAACACTTTTTGGGATTGTAATACTTTTAGCACATATAGCATTCACTGGAAAGAAAATTTATTCGTTAAATGTAGTAATAATCAAATGACCCTTCCTTTTCACAATCGGGACATTAAGTATTAATATGCATACATAATATTTGATTAAGAATGCTTTAATGAAACACAATAAAAATGCTTTTTAAAATAAGGAAATGAGAAGAAATATCACATTTAAAATAAAGTTTAATAATGGGACAATTGTATTTAATTAAGAGGCATTAAAAAGTTAAATTGAATTTTCTAACTGTTCCACTGCTGACAAATTTGTTGAGGACCATCTCGTCTGAAACTGAGTATTGCCTATGGATTGCCTGCAGCCCCATCAGCCACCCCCTGGCTACGCGCCTGGTAATAGCAAGGATTAAATGGGATGTGATGGTGATGTATTAGTGAACAATGGTGAAGAAGTGATAATTAATTTTGATCTAATTATAAATCCAGGGTTGGTTTGTGGGGAATATCAGTTTTGTAATGTCGAATAATAGGGATGCAATGGTGAATAAATATGATCGGTACTCTTCCGTTATCCGGGCGCAAAAGTCGCCAAACAAACGCGAGGCGTTGCCAAGCGAAGCAAATAGAAGGAAAACGTGCTTTTTTTTCAAAATGAATTCAACGAAATAGAGCACCTGGATCCAAACGAACTTTCCCCTTATGGTTGTAAGAAGAAATTTGGTGAAATTCTACATTAGGCAATTTATCGCTTGCGCCCGGAAAACGGAAGAGTACCAAATGATCTTATTGTGAATGCTTATTGCTTATTAACCCTCTGAGCGTCCAGGGAATGGACGAAATTGTACAATTGTTTTCTCTGCAATAATTTTAAATTATTTTTCTGATTCAAATTTATATATTTTTTAAAATTGTGTTTTAAATGGGTTTTAGATTATCATCCTAATAAAATATTATTTTTTTTTTCTCTCATTTTTTAATGTTTATAAATTTAAAAATGTTGTGTATTGCTGGGGATCAAACGACGTATATATACGTCCACGACCCTCAGAGTTTTAATGTTGAATAATGGTGGTGAATTAGTAGTGTTATGTAAGCTGCTGACTTTGTTTTTATATATCCTTCACATTAGTTTCGATTTTCTTAGTGCGTTTGTGGCGGGAAAATCTTTAGAGGAGTAATTAACCCGTTGCACTCCAGAGGTGAGTAATTCGATGCAATGCCAATGACTGCGTTTAGTTTCTTTGAAGCGGATCTGTAACCGCGAACCGATCCAAAAATGGCGGGAAACGTCTCTAGTTTATGGTTCCTCCACGCGAAAAAGGCCTGGAGTGCAAAGGGTTTAAGAGGTTCATTTAGAAATTACTTTGTACAAACCCCTGAAATTTGGTGAATTGGTTCGAAAATGATCATTTAATGAAATGACATAAGGATTCAATCCTGTGACGGCTACCGAAGATCTGTGTGTACCTAGTGGGGGATGGGGCACATTGAATCTGTCGTGGCTTCAATGTCCTCTCTTTGGTGTGGTGGGGTAGTAGAGAGGGGTTCACACTTGAAGATTTCATGCTCGTATTTTTCTAGATGCTCAAAATTACGATACGTATTTGGTTGTGTTAAGCACTTAAATGTGGCAGAAATAGACAGTCGGAGGTTACAAACAAACGAAAAGACATAAATTAAAAACTCGAAAATGGCGTCTAAATATTTTATTGCCGACCAAACGGTATAGTGGTTAGCGTGCTAACTTCTAGATCGTGAGGTTGCGGGTTCCCAGTCCCGTGTTTGGCATGGATGTTTGTAAATGTATGTTGGCTTGTCTAATGACGAATGTTTCGGCGCATTATAGCCCTCGTGTTGCTGACGGACGCCAGATAATCTGAAAATAAACAACCAACCAACCAACTAAATATTTTATTTTGTACTTGGAATCCTTACGTAAATACCTAATCGGTGGTTAATGAATTTAAGAGTTTTTGAACGTTCAAATATAAAACTAAATACATTAGAAATTGCTTTCGAGTTTTTAATTTATGTCATTATTTAATTAACTGATAATTTTCATGCCTACGCACCAAATTTCAAGCTATTTTTACAAAGTAGTTTCTAAATGAATTGGATCAGAAGATGGTAACATATCTAGCATAGAGAATGATCCTTACTAACATTTAACCTCAACTGACATTATATCTACATCAACACATCCAATGTTATCTGCAGGATATTCTCGATCCATTTTAATTCAGTCCAACACAAACATACTCCCACCTAGGAGGTTCCAGTCTAAAACAGCGCTTTCCCATTTGATCAGCGCTTTCCCGGAATTTAAAAAGAAGTAAATCCCCTTTTGCTGTTATGACTTAACGCTGTTTCCCTTTCTCACAGTCAACTTTTCAGAATGAGGAATTAATTGCATTAGTTATCTAGCAGTAAGTGCTGCCTGTTTAATTTGCGTTAACCCTAACATAGTGTTTTCGAGGGCATAATACAATTACGGTTCCTTAATTGACGTTTTCCTGTTTTGTTGGAATTAAATATGGGGCGTGTAATCCCTATTTAGGGTGGGAGGAAGAAAGATTTACATTTATAATGTACTCCGTTTAAATATGGAATAGACGTACTTCTAGATTTTTATTCAGGTTCTGAACGAACCATTTGTCAATGTGCCGACCAAATGGTATAGTGGTTAGCGTGCTAGCTTCTAGACCGCGAGGTTGCGGGTTCGAGTCTCGTGTTAGGCATGGGTGTTTGTAAATGTATGTTGGTTTGTTAAATGACGAAATGTTTCGGCGCATTATAGCCCTCGTGTTGCTGACGGCGCCAGATAATCTGAAAACAACCAACCAACCAACCAACCAATCTAGACAGCGAGGTTGCAGGTTCGAGTCCCGTGTAAGGCATGGGTGTTTGTAAATGTATGTTGGCCTGTCTAATGACGAAATGTTTCGGCGCATTATGGCCCTCGTGTTGCTGACGGCGCCAGATAATCTGAAAACAACCAACCAACCATTTGTCAATGTTTGGACTTCAATTTCCTGTTCAAATGTTTATTAAAATAAAATGTTATTATTACACACGTGTTTTAATTAGTAGTTATTTATAGCTTTATTATTAGTTTTTGAGTGGGGAAATGAAATTTTTAACATTATGGTAATCTTTTGGAAGGTTAAGGATTTCAAATGGCTTAGAAATTTAGTAATGCGTTGTTTTAATATTGCATAATTTAAGTAAGGGTTATTAAAAGTAGACAAATATTGCAATGAAATAAGTATCGTGCTTAAAATTTTAATTCCTCTGAGGGTCATGGACGAATGTATATACGTCCTTTAATCCCCAGTTTTTCCAGCAATACACAGCATTTTAAAATTTATAAATAAAATTAAAAATCAATTTTTTTTTTTTAAATTACTTTTATTAGGGTGGTAGTTCAAAACGCATTTAAAACAAAATAAATAAAAAATAATTTTTAAAAACTATACATTTGAATCAGAAATATAATTAAAAATATATTAAGGGAAAAACAACTGTACAATATCGCCCATTCCCTGGATGCTCAGAGAATTAAGATTTTACGATAAAAACGGACTATCGCTATTATGTTTCTACTTTCAATTACCCACATGCTAGCATAAGGTAATGAAAGTATTGAATTCGGTAAAAAAAAAAAAAACTGGAATTATTTGCATTACATGTTTTGGAACATAGTGGGTTCAACCGTGACCTCCGATATTAAGAAGGCCATCTAACTATTTGATGACGTCACCTTTGGTGGATACACTTTTCCATTCAAATAGTGAGGGAAGACATTATTTTTGTGAGACGAAATATTTTATCTTCCTTATTTTACGTTTTGTAAAGATATTTCAAGTAATTGGATTATTTTATTTCTTTGACAATGTAAAAAATAAGATTATCCCTTCCTTTTTAAAACACTAATTTTGTACAAGTTCAAGTTTTAAACTTCGTCCATTCCCGTATAAGTATGATCAATTATAATCTCTGTTCGTTTATAAGTTGCTTTTTTTTTTTTTTTTCTTCCCAAAAGTAATTTTAAAATATTTCTAAATGTTTGAAATGTGAAAGGAAACAAGAAAAATATCAATTCAAAAACATTGACATATACAATTGATAAAACATAACAAATATACACAATAAACAAAACACAGATAATATAATAATAGCTTAAATACCACAACTACATTCAAGGATCATATTTTCAAAGAAAACCTACATTTGGAGGAAATATATATAGTATCATTTTTTTTTTTTTAAATGTTTTTTTTTTACAATGTTTTTTTTTTTACAATGTTTTCCAAGACAAGCATGTACTGTCACCTTACAAAAACTAATCTTATCCAGTCTTCTTATCAAATGCCTCTTTTAAATATACAAAATCATTTGGATGAAAATGCAGCTCGCATACCTTAAATAGAAGACACAAATTTCTAAACAACTCTATTGAATTTTTAACAAAACTTTATATTGAAATAAGAAAAAGTTTCGGTTGGTTGGTTGTATTCAGATTATCTGGCGCCGTCAGCAACACGAGGGCTATAATGCGCCGAAACTTTCGTCATTAGACAAGCCAACATACATTTACAAACACCCATGCCTACGCGGGACTCGGAACCCGCAACCTCGCGGTCTAGAAGCCAGCACGCTAACCACTATACCGTTTGGTCGGCAGAAAAAGTTTCGGCGTTAAATTTTAATTTTATGTTGGTCATTTTGAAAGGCTAGTGATGATTGGGTAAAATTTCTAAGTACGGTACGAATTCTGCGCCAAGAATTGTTTTCATAAAACAGCATCAAATGATATCTCTATATATATAAGGCAAAGCCCTCACTCACTCACTCACTCACTCACTCACTCACTCACTGACTCACTGACTCACTCATCACTAATTCTCCCACTTCCCACATAGTCACAACTCTGAAAATCGGCACAAATATCAACAATGGTAAAAATAGAAAAAGTAAACTATTCCGATCTCGATTAACCCACTTTAAGGGGTCGAAAAGGGGTTAAACGTTCCAAACGGGGGACATTCGAAAATCCTACTTCCCACATAGTCACAACTCTGAAAATCGGCACAAATATCAACAATGGTAAAAATAGAAAAAGTAAACTATTCCGATCTCGATTAACACACTTTAAGGGGTCGAAAAGGGGTCAAACGTTCCAAACGGGGGACATTCGAAAATCCTACTTCCCACATAGTCACAACTCTGAAAATCGGCACAAATATCAACAATGGTAAAAATAGAAAAAGTAAACTATTCCGATCTCGATTAACACACTTTAAGGGGTCGAAAAGGGGTCAAACGTTCCAAACGGGGGACATTCGAAAATCCTACTTCCCACATAGTCACAACTCTGAAAATCGGCACAAATATCAACAATGGTAAAAATAGAAAAAGTAAACTATTCCGATCTCGATTAACACACTTTAAGGGGTCGAAAAGGGGTCAAACGTTCCAAACGGGGGACATTCGAAAATCCTACTTCCCACATAGTCACAACTCTGAAAATCGGCACAAATATCAACAATGGTAAAAATAGAAAAAGTAAACTATTCCGATCTCGATTAACACACTTTAAGGGGTCGAAAAGGGGTTAAACGTTCCAAACGGGGGACATTCGAAAATCCTACTTCCCACATAGTCACAACTCTGAAAATCGGCACAAATATCAACAATGGTAAAAATAGAAAAAGTAAACTATTCCGATCTCGATTAACACACTTTAAGGGGTCGAAAAGGGGTCAAACGTTCCAAACGGGGGACATTCGAAAATCCTACTTCCCACATAGTCACAACTCTGAAAATCGGCACAAATATCAACAATGGTAAAAATAGAAAAAGTAAACTATTCCGATCTCGATTAACACACTTTAAGGGGTCGAAAAGGGGTCAAACGTTCCAAACGGGGGACATTCGAAAATCCTACTTCCCACATAGTCACAACTCTGAAAATCGGCACAAATATCAACAATGGTAAAAATAGAAAAAGTAAACTATTCCGATCTCGATTAACACACTTTAAGGGGTCGAAAAGGGGTCAAACGTTCCAAACGGGGGACATTCGAAAATCCTACTTCCCACATAGTCACAACTCTGAAAATCGGCACAAATATCAACAATGGTAAAAATAGAAAAAGTAAACTATTCCGATCTCGATTAACACACTTTAAGGGGTCGAAAAGGGGTCAAACGTTCCAAACGGGGGACATTCGAAAATCCTACTTCCCACATAGTCACAACTCTGAAAATCGGCACAAATATCAACAATGGTAAAAATAGAAAAAGTAAACTATTCCGATCTCGATTAACACACTTTAAGGGGTCGAAAAGGGGTCAAACGTTCCAAACGGAGGACATTCGAAAATCCTACTTCCCACATAGTCACAACTCTGAAAATCGGCACAAATATCAACAATGGTAAAAATAGAAAAAGTAAACTATTCCGATCTCCATTAACACACTTTAAGGGGTCGAAAAGGGGTTAAACGTTCCAAACGGGGGACATTCGAAAATCCTACTTCCCACATAGTCACAACTCTGAAAATCGGCACAAATATCAACAATGGTAAAAATAGAAAAAGCAAACTATTCCGATCTCGATTAACACACTTTAAGGGGTCGAAAAGGGGTCAAACGTTCCAAACGGGGGACATTCGAAAATCCTACTTCCCACATAGTCACAACTCTGAAAATCGGCACAAATATCAACAATGGTAAAAATAGAAAAAGTAAACTATTCCAATCTCGATTAACACACTTTAAGGGGTCGAAAAGGGGTCAAACGTTCCAAACGGGGGACATTCGAAAATCCTACTTCCCACATAGTCACAACTCTGAAAATCGGCACAAATATCAACAATGGTAAAAATAGAAAAAGTAAACTATTCCGATCTCGATTAACACACTTTAAGGGGTCGAAAAGGGGTCAAACGTTCCAAACGGGGGACATTCGAAAATCCTACTTCCCACATAGTCACAACTCTGAAAATCGGCACAAATATCAACAATGGTAAAAATAGAAAAAGTAAACTATTCCGATCTCCATTAACACACTTTAAGGGGTCGAAAAGGGGTAAAACGTTCCAAACGGGGGACATTCGAAAATCCTACTTCCCACATAGTCACAACTCTGTAAAAATCGGCACAAATATCAACAATGGTAAAAATAGAAAAAGTAAACTATTCCGATCTCGATTAACACACTTTAAGTGGTCGAAAAGGGGTTAAATGTTCCAAACGAGGGATATCCGAATGTTCCTCTTCCAATGTAGTCATTTTTCTGATATTTTTTTGCAAATGTTAAAAAAATAAGTCATTCCAATATCGATTAACGAATTTTTAAGGGATGAAAAGACGACGCAACATTGAAACTATACGAGGATTAACTTAATGTCTAATTAACTTAATTCCAATACAGCTACTACTTTGAAATTTAGAACTAAGAGCAAACATAAACACAATAAACTATTCCAGTTTACTATTCACAATTATAAATTTCGTTTAAAATGTCAACAAAGGAAAGTTTCTATTTTGATAAATCAATTTGTCGGGATCGAAAAGGGAGCAAACGTCTGAAGTGTAGAATACATGAATGTCTTTTGATCGCTAAAATGCTAATGGTAAAATTTCGTAGCGCAGCACGGGTATTCAGCTAGTCAACCATATAGGTTGTTTACTTGTGATTAAAAAAAAAAAAAAAAAAAAAATGACGGCGGCTGCCATTGTTGGCGAAAATTACTTTCACATAGATTGGGTACTGTACTGGGAATTTTAACCAAAGATTGTTTTTTAAACTTTCATTAGAAAAATAAAGCAAAAAAGTTGAAACCGATGAAGAGTTATCACTATTGTAAATAGTTAACATTTCTTTTCTGCACTTTAATAAAAACTTTTTAAAAATTGTACACTTATATTTAAAAACACATTAAAGATTTTATTAAAAAGTTAACACTCACCTTGCTGTAGTTCGTTGCGACAAATTTTTTTCGATGTATCGCATGCCACCATTTTTTTAACACTATCATCGGAAGGGAATTTGAACATAGAAATCTTAGAAATAGTTCTGGAATTCCCGTTGTACTTTAGAACGGAACAAGGACTCGGCATTTTGTAAAATTTACACAAATATTAAACGTATAAATCGTCCATAATAACCATCGAATGACTAATAAAAGCAGAATTTGAAGATCAGTGTATCCACTTTTAAATAAATTTTAGCTCGAGATAGCTTAAACTTGTATCCACGGCTGATGACTTAGGAAGAAAAACATGGCGGAGTTTTATGGCCTTTTACATATCGATGGTCACTGTTCAACACAGTTATCTAGAAAAAATGTCTCTGGGTGTGATTTGGTGATCAGCAGGACTACCTAAAGAATTGACCTACGATGTTAAAATTTGTGTACGGAATAGTGGTAGTCATAAGAGCTGTCATTAAGGTTTTCCTCAAAATTGCGCAAGCGCATAAGGTAGCTGTCATTATGTTAAGGGCACTTGGTACCAATTGTTTTCACAAAAAAATAATAAAAATATTAATTTTCTATATTTTTCGTTTTCATAATCTTTGAAACATTCTCCTTATTCTGGCAAGTTTTTGAGCTTATCCGATGACTGCAATTGCAGAAAAAACTATATTTTAGGGAGAATTTAGCATTGCTGCAATAGCTCCTACGATGTTTTCAACGCATTTTTCTCAGTTCGCAATTTTTGAAATTCCCCTCCTATTCAAAATGCTAAAACTTCAGCAAATATGAATGAAATGACTTGAAATTTTTTTGTGTCATTCTTAATATCTATTCGACAAAAATAGGCATGGGATGTTTAAATAAAATAAAAACTTTTTGTTTTGCAAATTTAAATGTTGAAAAATACCCGTTTTGTATGCTTTTTTTTTTTTTTTTACATATAGGTGCAGTAATTACCGGTTTTCAGGAAAACTATTTTACTTATTCAAAATCCGATGCTTAAAAAAGTTAGATTATATTACTAGGAACATTTTTAAATGTAAATCGGGGAAAAAAAAAAATTGAAAAATAAAGAAGATAGAATTTGAAATTTGATAAATTTTTTAAAAAGTATTAAAATTTTGAAAATTTAGAGCACTATGTGAAATTTTTTTTTTTAAAACAAAATTTAGTTTCTACTTAGTAATACTTCCAAATATGTAAAAATTATAATTTTAAATGCTAAAATAAATAAAAAAAAAATCTTGAACGTTACCAAGTTCCCTTAATTTATGTTTCTCAGCAATGGCCAAAAAAAACGGCTCTAACGTTTTTGATCAAAACTACTTAATAATGCCTTTTAAGGTGCTCTAACCATCCACACCTCCAAAATTTCTATAGAAATGCGATAAAGGTGTAAAAAGTTGAAAAACAAATGTCTAATATAAAGTTATCTTTCTTTTAGCATCGCCCATCAATAATTGCTTATCCTCTGTTTCACTTACAAAAAAAAGGGTAATGTATCATTTGTCGAAATCCATATGACCAATCTAGACAATGTTTATTATTATTATTTTTTGGTAGTGAAATGATTATTGCCAAAAGTACAAATCCAAACTGGCTATATTTTTATTAAATAAAAATAGGAAAACGGAATGGTAAATTACGAAAATTTAAGTGCAGTTACCAGTATTAAGTGTAATTGAAAGTTGTGCGATGCTCCCCACCTCTTTTAATAAATATTTCATTTCTGAATTTGCCACTGAGTGCAGTTAATGCTCATAGAGTATTCAAAACTCAGTAATAAATATTTATGTTCCAACTTTAAAGTGCAAGCATTGCAATTTTAAGACAGCCATTTAAATAAAAGACAGACTGAATAACGAATAAGATAAGATATAATTATTTATGGATTTAAACCTTTTTCACATTTCTGGAGAGGTGATCTAGGCAATACAAAGCATTTGAATCATGAAACGAAATTTAAATAAAGTTTCCATTCGAAATATATTGATCTAAGCAAAGATTACACATTTGTAATTTATTGTAATATTTACCAAAATTTAAATGAACAAACTAGTAAGACTAACTGTATTTTAAGGAATTTTTTTTTTTTAAATGATATTTCAAACGTTTTGTTTTGTTTTGAAACCACCGACTGTCTATTTCTGCCACTTATAAAGTGCTTAACACAGCCAAATACGTCTCGTAATTTTGAGCATCTAGAAGAATACGAGATCGAAATCTTCTAGTGTAAACCCCTCTCGCCGACCCCACCACACCAACGAGAGGACATTGAGGCCACGACAGATTTAATGTGCACCAGCCCCCATTAGGTACACACCGATATTTGGCGGACCGAGGACAGAACCCACAACCCTCCGGTTACGAGCTCGATACTCTACCGCCTAGGCTATCGGGAGCCCTATTTCAAACGTTACGTTTAATTTTAAGAAGTTGACAATTTTTTATTTAATACTGTGTTGCCAATTTGAAAAGAAATTTTATTTATTAAAATGCAATATTTTTTTATGACAAAAATTGATAATTCAGTTTGTTTGTTTGTACTATTTGATGGTTCTCTCACTACTTAATTCTTCAATTTTTAAAATATCCTTAATATAATGGACGATTCCCGCATTTTTTTTAAAAACGAGTGAAATTAGTACATATTTATGAAGAATTTCTTTCTGATTCCAAATATTTAAAAAAAAAGTTCTTTAGAAAAATTAGTTATTTAAATATTAAGAAAAGAAAATGCACCAAACCGAGCCAAAACCAGTCCGATCAAAACAGTCAACAAAATTCGTGACGTAAAGAGGTCCCTGCGTTTCTATGGTTATCGTGAGGTTTCTGCCAAACAGTTATCGTTAAAAAAGTTGGCGTTGGTAGACCATTGCCACATTCCGTACAGGTTCGTGTGATTTGCGAGAAACTTGCAAATCTGGTTTCCGCTGCTGCATTTCAAGCCAAGATGTTTGAGATCTCTTTACGTCACTTTCAACGCCAACGAAATAAGTCGTTTTCTCGCCAACCTCTAACAAGGTAATTTTGGTCGCAATTTAAAAAAAAAAAAAAAAAAAAAAAAAAAAAAAGTGCATTGAGCAGAATTTTTTATGTTTATGTCCTTTTCGGAACATTTAAAATTGAATAAAAAAAAAAAAAAAAAAAAAAAAAAATGCTGGAATTGTCCATTACCATTATAATAAACAATACATATTTTTATAATAATAGTAATCTTTATTCAATAATAATGTTAATGATGATATTGTTGATGGTTATGATAGCGATTATAGTACATGATAGTGTTAAAGAGACAAAGCTTATGATGATATGATAATAATAGTGTTTATGCTAACAGTAGTGATGATAACAACACCAATTACGATAACATTAGCTGTGTTGTGGAAGGTGCTTGTAATGATCATGAATAATTGATTATGATGACTTTAGGAAAGTTGATGGCAATGATAGTGATGAGGGCAATGATAGTTAAGATGACAAGGGCAGTAGTAATGATTAAGATGGTAAGGATGATGATATTAAAAGTGACAATTATCATGGTAATGAAAACAATTATGATGGTAATAAAAACAATTATGATGGTAATGAAAACAATTATGATGGTAATGAAAACAATTATGATGGTAATGAAAACAATTATGATGGTAATGAAGATACCTGATGATAGAATGATGATAACTGGGTACTCTTCCTTTTGGACGGGTTCCAGTTGGCGTTGTTGTCGCCAAACCTAAATGTTTATAGTTTGTAATAGAGTTGCTATAGAAACCCTATGAGGATTTGATATAGGAATTTTAAATGGTTTGAATGGATATTGTTAGTTTGAATGAGTTATCACTGAAATTTGGCGGTTTTTATCTTGTACCCGTCTAACGGAAGAGTACCGATAATTGTACCGACTTTAATAATGACGTTTTATAATTATTAAGATCGATTGCAATTATGCTGGTTATAACTAGTTAGATGAATAAAAGGATGTATACAACATTAAATGGTTATTATTTTATTATCTTCATCAATCGTCAAACACTCCAGATACTCAAGCAAACCGCCCTCTTCGTAATCCTTACTTTACCGCATGTTTGTGTCTCTTAAAACGAAGACTGATGCTCATTCAACGAGGCATAATTCCAAACAACTTAATCCCTATCATAACTGAAAAATAAATAATGTCCGAAATGAAGAACCTTGAACGGTGTAAGTATTTAAAGACGAGTGAATCGGAGCTTTGTTTATGCGGGCATCTGGGAGCTCGAAGCAACCCACAATGCGTTCCTTCATTTCGTCACTCGAGTGTTCTTCCCAGACGCGATGCAAATAATGCCTCTTCAGTTCTAAAGAAGCACACTTTATAATGGGCCACTCTAAGTGAACATCGATTTCCGTTAGGCAAGGTCATCGTCCAACTTTAAATCGCGTTTCGTCAGAAAGCAACTCATTCGAAATACAAACCCTTTATTACTTTCAAATACCCATTTGTTTACAAAGGGTTAAAGAAAATATTCAATGGACAGTTTCCGCATTTTTTAAAAACGAGTGAAATTAGTTAATATTGAGAATTTATTTCTGATTCCAAATATTTTAACTAAAGTTCTTTAAAAGAATTAGTTATTTAAATATTGAGAAAAGAAAATGTCTCAAAACCGAGACAAAACCAGTCGGATCAAAACACTCGGCAAAATCCGTGACGTCAAGGGTTCTTACAGTTTCTATGGTTAGCGTGAGGTTTCTGCCAAATAGTTGGCGTTGGTAGACCACTGCCACATTTTGTACAAGTTCGCTTGATTTTCGAGAAACTTGCAAATCTGGTTTCCGCTTCTGCATTTCAAGCCAAGGTGTTTGCGAAGCCGCGACGCCACATTGAATGCCAACGGAATGAATCGTTTTCTCACCAATGTCTAACAGGGAAATTTTGCCTGCAAATAAAAAAGTAAAAGCGCATTGAGCAGAAATTTTTGTGTTTATGGCCTTTTCGAAACATTTAGAATTGAATGAATAAGTAAATGAATGAATGAATAAAAATGAGGGAAATGTCAATTATCCATTTGTAGTGAATGTATAGCATTTGATGAAAAAAAATCGTGTGTGTTCGTGGTCAGCACAGTTCCGAACCTGTGTTCAAATTCTGTGTGCGGGTTAGTGGAGACCCTGGGACCTATTATTAAGGTTTTCGTTAAAATCACGCATCGGATCTTTAGAATGCTCTGATATTGTTTCCTGCCCATGGTCCCCGTAAGTTGATTAAAAGTATTACGAATATTCTGATATTATTTCCTGATCATGGTCAAATGTTCCTCTGAAACTGAATAAAATTCTCTGGAATGTTTTGATATCATTTCCTGCCCATGATCCTCGTTGACTAAAATTGTTACGAATTTTCTGATATTGTTTCCGGTCTTAGATCCTCGTAAATTGACTAAAATTGTTACGAATATTCTAATACTAGCTAAATACCCGTGCTTCGCAACGAAATTTTAGCATGTGCAATATTTTAACTAGCTGTGAGGCCTCACATTGCGGAAATCTGTCATTCGCGTATAGGTCCCAATTTTTGGCTCTTCGCTTTCAGGAAGGTTCATCGCTACGCAAAATCGAGCTCGCTTCGTTCACTGAAAAGTTCGTGGACACTTAAACACAGGCTTACTTCACTCGTTAAAAGGATCATTGCTATGCAAGCATAGGCTCGCTTCGCTCGCTGAAAGGTTAATTGCTGCGTAAGAATAAGCTCGCTTCACTCACTAAAATCTAATTGCTACGTAAAGCCTTAATATTGGAAGCCTCTCCCTTGTCAAGAAAAAAAAAAAAAAAAATTCCCCGTTAATTCAATAATACAACACCCCTTTAAGATTATTTTAACTCCGCAGAGCTACAGACAGACACCTTGTTTTATTATTATAGATTGTATCCTTCCTTAGATCCTCGTAAGTTGACTAAAAATTGTTACGAGTAGTCTGATATTGCTTCCTGACCATGATGAAATGTTCCTCTTAAATAATAAAAAAAAAAAATTATCTTGAATCTTCTGGTATTGTTTTCTAATCAGGAATCAAATGATCCCTTTAATTTGACTAAAAATTCCCTACGAATACTCAGGTATTATTTCCTAACCGTGATCAAATTCTCTTAATTTTCTTAGGCTCTAACGAATACCCTGATATTTTAAAAGTGTATTGTACCCATATCTAAAGATACATTATTTTCTCTAACGTTTTTTTCATAATAAGTAAAATTTAATTTATGACGCCGGTTAACTATCTATATATATAATTCTCTTGCGTAACGTCCAAATTTGGCTGTATTTCTGTGAGGAGAATGGCAACGACTTCAATCACCAATCTTCTAAATGCACTTTATGCATGAATTTCCAGCCAATCACAATATATCTTTGGAAATTTGACTAATACATCTGGCAACAGCAACAACTTGGATTCGCTATATTTTGTTTTTCTTATTACAATCTACAGTTAGAAATTATTGCCTATTTAAAACGTATTGATTTAATAGTTACGATGATGCAAGAATAAATAGATCCAAGATATGTACATTTCTTTTGGATTAGAATTCCGGATAAATCAGACTTTTCGGAAAAGTTATCTGCTGGAACATGTTCCGGAGGTCGCCGGGTTGCATTCAGCGTTAAATCGCCAATTTTAAAAAAATCGCTAAGAGGCGTTGTGCAGTAAATCTGAACCTATACTCATCTTTAATCAGTGCAAATTCAGCTATTATCAATTAAAAACTATCAAAATAACGAATAAAACCACCCACTCAACTTCAAAATCTCATATGAAAATTAAAAAAAAAAAAAAAAACTATTAGCGAAATATGGCTAATTTTCTCGCCAAATTTTATTTTCAAAAAATTTCGGTTGATTGAATGCTGGATAATTGGCCTTTCACTGTTTTATTTATTTTCTAAGTATCGCAAAAAAGATTAAGTGAGCATATGATTGCTTCGTTAAGAAATTTCGATAAGCAACTTTAATTATTTTGGCGCTTCATACAAAACCAGCCCGTAAATTTTAATTGTTCAATGAAATAACCGATCTTTTTTATATATGTATAAAACTGTTTATTTTTGTTGTTTTCCAAGAACTTTCTACTACGTTGCCACACTGTCCCTGCTTAACGCGTCTCGACAGCAACAGAATAATGACGTGGCAAGTATTCTGACTCTTCATAAATAATAAAAGGTTCAGTTTCATGGCATCATGCAGCTGAAATAGCTTTTTGCTAGGGCATATTTTAAATGCTTCTCTTTAAGGCGAGCAAAGCGAGCCAAGGGGATTGCAAAGCAATCCAGGGGGTTGGCGAGCTTCAGCGAGCAGGGGGCGGAGCCCCCTAGTAAATCTAAATTACCCTTATGTTAACGAAGGTTAATGTTTCTTTCTTTTTGATAACTAAATTTTAATGTGTCCCGAATTTTGACTAAAGGATTTACGTTCTTCTTCACCTGATGGCTGTGTGAGTATTCACACAACCATCAGGTGAAGAAGTAGATGAACTTTCTGACCTTACAATCTAAAGGTTCCTGGTTTGAATCCTGGGATAGGTATGGATGTTCCTTGAGGTTCGGAATCCACATTATGCTGTAGGTCCTTAACCAGATTAGCCTTAATTTTCTCAAGAAAGAGCATAAATCAACCAATTTAAACTGGTAAACCAGGGCAATTATAAATAATTATAATCCACTAATTTGTAAGCAAATTAGGCACTTATGATAGCCACGAAAAATTTTCTAACAATTTTCACTAAGACACCCAGTTTTGCACTTTAATTTCTTCATTTTAATTGATTCATAATCCCGTATATTTTTCATACTTAGATAATAAGGAGAGCGCAATGTTGTTTCTGAAGATCACATTTTTTTTTTTTTTTTTTGCTTTCAAGTTTTAAGAGCTCTATCTACTTTGGACGCATGAAAAAAAAGCTTTTTTTAATTTTTTTTTTTAAGTATAGTGTTATGTTTATTGATATAAAACTTGTTAGGCTTAACGAAAACATTCGTAAATTATCAAAAAAGTCATTTTGTTATTTTTTATATAAATTAATATTAGAGTTACGTGATATAACTACTGTCACACTAAACTTAAAACCATTAAATTTTTTTGCTTCAGATAGGTTGCTGTTCAGATTTTTTCAACAGCGCACACCTACTTACTTTTCGAGGACTCCTGTTTACCTGGCATTTTCACACTAACAAAAGTGGTTAAAATCAATAATATTTTTTTTTTTGTAATTAACGAATGTTTTTGTTGAGCCTAATTAGCTTTATATCAATAAACATAATAGTATTCTTAAAAAAAATTAATAAAAGTAGCGTTTCTTTCATGCATCCAAAGTAGAGAGATCCCTTAAGAGTAGTAATAATTTCCTTTACATATCATGAACAAATAAAAATTGCAACCATTGTCTTTTAATGTTTTCGAAACAGTAGGCAATTAAACTTTGCGAAAATTTAATTCATTGCATCGAATTAATGAGGTATATTGAAACATGTTTACTGAAAAGAAAATAAGTTAATATATATAAAGGACTTATATTAAAAACTTTGTAAACATGGGTTAATATCTAAATTGGAATTGCTAATGCACCAAACACCTTGTTTGGATTCGGAGAAAATCTGTTAAGCTGATCATCCTACCAATCGACCACCGGAGCATATGTTCTAATTCCTCTCAAAAACAGAAAACATCACTTTGATCCCTTTTCGAATTTAAAGGGGCTTAGATGATATTTAAAAAAAAAAAAAAAAAAAAAAGCGAATTAGATTTTTCGTTATTGTGTTCGAAAAAAGTGCAATAAATATGAATGGATAAATTTTGTATAATGAAATGCTTTTGTAAAATATTTCAAACTAAATAAAAGAAGCGTGTTTATGATACCACTCGCATTGATTTTTTAAATGATGAAGCGAATAATATTAGGCGAGTACTTGTATTTTGAGCCTGTAATTGCTCATATTTGAAATAATTTAACCTAAGAGAAATTGGCTGCCTTTCCTTTCTTAATGCTTCATTCTTTTGGCTACTACATCTGCCGAACTATAGCTTTAAAATATGTTATTTTTTATCGTATATAACAATAAACGATCAATAAAATATTTTCAAGAAAATAAATGTTTTTATTATATTTTATATAGATTTTCAAACAATACTTTATAAACACTTTAGCATTGAAGATAAACGTAATTTTTTTTCCATCTTCAAATTTTGTTAGTAATCTTTTTTTTTTATTAGTGTTGTTATATTATAACTGATGGTGTAAAATACTTGTTGATTTACAGTGATATAATTGAAGCCAAAATTAATTTAACTCCTATGGGTAGGAAAAGTTGCTAATCCCTCCAAGTTAAAATAAGTTTGTGTATGTTTTTATTTTTTAGTGGAACTTTCTTCTTAATTTGGAATCAAATTATTAGTAATCGAAGTTAATTAATAGATTATTTTAACTATACTAAACTCCAATTTAACTTGACATCCCTAGACGATAGATCTTCACCGTTCTCATAGGCAGTTAATCCATTTTAGCGGAGTGAAGACATAATTCTCGCCAAACCTTATAGCCTTTTGTTCTCTCTACAGGGTTGTGGTTGGCATTATGCTTTCAAGCCGCCAAAATGGATTAAATACCTATGAGCACTGTGACGATCTACCGTCTAGTGATGTCAAGTTAAGTTGAAGTTTAGTATAGATAGTATTTATATTTTCATTAACATGCTTCTAGATAACAGTTACGTAAATGGCGAAACATTGATATTGAAGCCAACCTTCTAAAAATTAATAGTATAAAAAACTAAAAAAATACGCTTTTATAGAAAAGTGAACTATAAAGTAGAAAATAATTTTAAATAAGTTTGAAATATGAATAGAGTGATTAACAAGAAATATTTATTTTATCGTAAAAAAGCGTGGGGTGCTTGATGTCAATTGTTGGAAATATCTTAAAAAGCACCCCACGCTTTTTTACGATAAAATAAATATTTCTTGTTAATCACTCTATTCTTATTTCAAACTTTTTTAAAATTATTTTCTACTTTTTAGTTCACTTTTCTATAAAAGCGTATTTTTTTTAGTTTTTTAAACTATTAATTATTTTCTACTTTTTAGTTTGGTTTTCTATTAAAGCGTGTTTTTTTAGTTTTTAAACTATTAATTATTTTTTCTGTAAACTCTAATTTTTTTTTAGTTAGTGTACAAAACTCTCCAGTTGTTTCTGCCAATAGTCACATGCTTGTCTCAAATTTAAGTCATGTGTATGCCTTAGTACACACCGTATTACTTGGCACAAAACACTACCGTGTCTCTGAATATGAAAAATCACTAATCCTGAAGATCCTGGTAAGGATAATGCGACTAAAAAAAACACGCTTTGTATAACTGTCGTTCAAACGACAAATCTTTCAAACGGCACACCAGGGTGTTCGATTCCAGAGAAGGTTGGTTGGTAGGAATTTAACGGCGCAATTGCAACACGAGTTAATCCTTGTGATAAAGCGACAAACTTATTGAATTGTCATCGGTCCTTAATAAGTATGCCAAATTTCGAGTTAATCCGAAGTTTTGAAGGGGGTCAAAATCATGTTCAAAGATTCCGTTACATACATACATCTGAAGCTAATAAAAGCGTATTAAAAAGTGAAGGTAACGCAGTAATCAAACTACAAATTCTGAGAAAAAAAGTTTGCAAATACGTTGAGAAATAAAAGTTTTATAGGATATTGAAGTTGGATGTAAATTCGGCTTTTAGCTTGTGTCGGTGACTGTCAAGTAACCTTAACTAAAGTGGTCCTCTGGCATGGCGCCTCATCTGATCCTTAGATTGCTCTATAGATGAATTGAGACCACAGTCGTATTATTCCTCAATGCGTTTGTTACTCTGAACTGGTTACAGACAAAAATACTTTTCCGCGGTGCTCAAAAAGAAACAAGTGTGGTATTGAAGTCTCGGAAACAAATAGAAGCGGAAACGGTTCGTTTTCCGCTTCTTTACCTTTAACAAATCGTTGCAGCGCTTCTCTTCCACACGATCTTTTTCTAGGGAAGTTTCTGGTCAGGTAGAGTTTTCTGTTCTTTTTGTGGGAGTGGGAATTGTTTATATCGTTTCCGTGTAGATGAGGCTATCTCGGCAATACCCCATCTGGAACAAAATGGCAAACATATTCTCCAGTGGAAACTCCATTCTGAGAAAATGAGTCGAGTGTATTTTTCTTTGAGTAATATGTTGGTCACTTGCCTTTTTATTAGCTTTTTTTTTCCCCTAGACAAAAAATAAATAAAAAAAAGTACAGAATTCTTACAGCATTGCTTTACTGTCTGTTCTTTTGAGGCATTAAAATTGAATAGAAAAAGTAAAACTTTCTGCAAAATGACTCAAATAAACTATTATCGATGTCTATGTATGTAAAGCAAGAGTTTTCTTTTATATGTGTATGTTTTTTTTTTGTTTTTGTTTTTTTTTGTTTTTTTATAGAATGTTATAATTTTATTTTTCTATAGTTCCATATTATGTTAACATAGGGTAATGAAAGGGTTGTTTTCGGTCAAAAGAAAATTTCGATTTTTCCCACCCTTTTTCCACGTTTTGGAACATTCAGGCTTCAAAAAAGTGGTCAAGAAAAAATACCTGTCCGTGTGTAAGAGGTCAGCATAACTCTCGAACGAATTAACCTACGATGTTCAAATTTGGTGTACGGGGTAGTGGTGACCATGACATACCATTAAGGTTTTCGTCAAAATTGCGCACGCGCATACGATAGCTACCATTGCATGTTTTTCTGTGATTGCTAAAAAACGGCTCGAACGAGTTTGATCAAAATGGCCGTGGTAATGTCTATTAGGGTGTTCTAAACATCCCCATCTCCGAAATTCCCGTAAATATGATATAAAGGCGTAAAAAGGCGAAAAAAGAATACATTCGTCACAGATATCTTTTCCGATGAGTATCGCCACTCAACCACCATCATCTCCTCTTCTGTTTCACTTACAAGAAAGGGTAATATAAGAATTATTGAAAAGTATATCTCTAAACTCACAATTTTGACGTTTTTTTTTTTAAAGTTCTATACAAGAATTACGCCAAAAATATCCCCAAAACTGGCAATTTTGATTCTATATGAATGGTGATAACACAACCCAAATTCAAAATAATAGATTAATAGAACTTTCTAAACAAAACTTGGCAATGCATCGCTTAAAAAAACATATGCAAATTAAAAGAGTGGCGTATGCTATTCAGGAATTTGGAAAATAACTTGTTACTATAACATATATTATTTTAACAATTTAAGGGACGTTAACACATTTAAAAATTATGTTGATTTTTATAATGGTAAAAAAAATTAGAGAAATCAATTAATTCAATATGAATTTGAAAAGCAGACAGATTTCTTGCATACCTGTTCACCGATGGGTTGCTACAAATATAAAGCTTGGCGCTCGGAAAATCTTACGTTAGTCTTTTGCTGAAAATGGGTCATCAAATGATAGTCCTGAAACAATGATATCGTGTATTTTATCATTGTTCAAAGTTGGAAAGAAACAACAATTTATCTCGGATCAAATTAATGTTTCACAATCTACGGTTTTGAATATAGAAGAACCGGCCAGCTAAAAAGTAACCGAAGTCAATGTGGTAGAAAGCTTGTAACGACTGCCAGAGGTGAACGTAAATTAAAACGCATCATCCAAAATAATCGCTTTAGAACTGTTTTTCTTTTGCATCTATAAATGCTGGAAAGAACCTAGAGTTGTCGTGTCAAAGTCAACTACACTTAAGCGATTGCATACATTTCAGTTTCAATCGCGGGTCCCCAAAGTAAAACCAAAGATGAACATGAAGCAGAAACGTGCACCATTCTTCTGGTGCAAAGAGAAGTGCATCTGGAGATTTAAACAAGGTTTACCAAAGGCATCACGTTTTAAGCGCCAAACACTTCCATCTTCAACAGATATTTGAAATAAAGATTCATCTCTGAATAAAGCATTTCTACAGTCTAGTTGTCCCCAGATAAGCTTATCTTTGCACCAGAAGAGTCTTCCACGTCTCTGCTAAATGTTCATATTTGGTTTTGCTTGGGGACCCGTGATTGAAATTCAAATTTATACAATCGCCTAAGTGTAGTTGACAACTTCAGATTCTTTCCAACTCTTGATGTAAAAAAACAGTTTTAAGCGATTTTTTTGACGTTTTAATTTGCCTTCATCTCTGGGCCGACCAAACGGTATAGTGGTTAGCGTGCTGGCCTCTAGACCGCGAGGTTGCGGGTTTGAGTCCCGTATTGGCGTGGGTGTTTGTAAATGTATGTTGGCTTGTCTAATGACGAATGTTTCGGTGCATTATAGCCCTCGTGTTGCTGACGGCGCCAGATAATCTGAAAACAACCAACCAAACAAGCCTTCATCTCTGGCAGTTTTTATAAGCTTTCTATTATATTTACTTCGGTTACTTTTTAGTTGGCCGGTTCTTCTATATTCCTTTAAAATCTTCGAAACAGTAGATTGTGAGACATTCATTTGATCCGAGATCAATTGTCGTTTCTTTTCCAGCTTTAAACAATGATAGTGTACAAGATTTTGTTGTTTCAGAAATATCATATTGACGACCCATTTTCAGCAAAAGACTAACGTAAGATTTTCCGAGCGCCAAGCTTTATACTTGTCACAACCTAACACGTGTAACAGGTATGCAAATATTTTGTCTGCTATTTAAATTCATAATGGATGAATTGATTATTCTAATTTTTTTTACCCATATAAAAAATCAACATAATTTTTAAATGTGTTAACGACCTTAAATTCTTAAAATATTATCTTTTGTAGTTGTTGAGAATTGTTTTGCCAATTCCTGAATAACATGCGCCGATCAAACGGTACAGTGGTTAGCGTGCTAGCTTCTAGACCGCGAGGTTGCGGGTTCGAGTCCCGTGTTAGGCATGGAGATTTGTAAATGTACGTTGGCTTGACTAATGACGAATGTTTCGGCGCATTATAGCCCTCGTGTTGCTGACGGTGCCAGATAATCTGAAAACAACCAACTTGAATAACATTCGTCACTCTTTTGATTTACACTTGTTCATTTTACGCAACACATTGCCAAGTTTTGTTTATAAAGTTCTGTTATCCTACTATTTTGAATTTGGGTTGTATAAAAACTGAGAATAACATCAATCTACGTCAGTATAATAGTATAACTGAAATTGGGCGATGTTTCACACCCTTAAGTTTTATCTTATATCTATCTCCTGAGCCAGGATGCCACAAAAAATTTCAATATTGTTGTACAAATTGTCTGTATATAGTATAAATAGTGACGAATTATTTTAAAATTCTATTGTAATTTATTTTTATCTTATTTATTAACAGCGATTACACAGGTTAAAAAGGTGGCAACACCTAAAGCAATCGAGACATTTCGAGTTGTTTCTTTTCCGACGAATTGGCTGGAAATTTCGCGAATGTTCTCTCGTGCCAAGTATAAATAAGACTGTAGATCGGGAAAGTTTTCAGATTGACTTGGGACTTCGATGTGAGCTGATCGCTTTGTTTACCTACTAGAGTGAACTTGTATAATCGCTGTATTCGAAGTTGTTCTTACTGAAGCTTGTGTTGAAGCTTGAGGGTGATTAAACTTCTGTCTGTGAATAAATTTTGTGCCTTTGGAGAGTGAATAAATAGTAGTTTTTATTTTAAAAACTGCCATCATTGCCTCAGCGGAAAAATTCATAACATATCGATTCGCTCTAAACACGAAAAAATAATAATATTCGAGCTACATCATCAAATGACGAAATTCTCTACACAATCGCCTGTTACAGTTCTCAGACACAAATAACTAAGTTCCTCTATAATTCAGTCACTTACGACAATTTCAGGGATATTTTTGTATCGGAAAAACATTATTTCTCTGACGTTAAAAATTCTTCGCCCATCGAAATTACGGCTTTCGCCTTATATTTTCTGGAGTATTTTAAGAAAGCGTAAGTATATGTTGTGGGAACTGAAAGGGGGGGGGGGGGGGTTCGGAATGTCAACAGAAAGGGAAATTGTTTTTCGTTTTCCCTCTGATGTTACCGAAAATTATGCGTTTTGAGTAGATATATTGTGTCGGGAATGCATGACAACGGTTTGACGGTCATTGTGTTAAGTGAATTTGCAGTTAAAAAGAAAGTATTAATATTACATCCAATTGGGGCCTATACTTTATAAGTGGCAGAAATAGGTAGTCGGTAGTTCTGAAAAATAAAACAAAACAAATTGCCCATATGTATGCATAGGATTTTGAAAGTATAGCATTCGGTCAAAAAAAAAAAAAAAAAAAAAAAAGATTTTTTTTGTTGGCATTTTTCCAAGTTTTGGAACATCCTGATTTCAAAAAAGTGATCTAGAAAAAATTTCTGTATGTGTCTGTGGTCAGAATAACTCCCTAACAAATTGACTTACTATGTTCAAATTTGATATGTGGTTTGGTGGTGGCCATGGGACCTACCATTACAGTTTTCGTCAAAATCGCTCTTGCTTATAGGCTGCCATTGAAAAAATCCTGTTTATTAATGATTGCAAGAAAATGGCTCTAAAGGTTTTGATAAATATCGCTGAGGTAATGCCTCTTAAGGTTTTCTAAATGTCCCCACCTTCGAAATTCCCGTAAAAATGCTTCAATGGGGCAAAAAGTTGAAATACGAATGGCTTCAACACAGAGTTCTGTTTCCTTGAGTATACCTCATCAACGATAATTTTTTCTTCTCCCCTCAGTTTCACTTATAATAAAGGATAATATAAGGATTATCGAAAAGTATATCGCCAAAACCACCATTTTGACGGAGAGTTTATTTTTTTACCCATACAAAAATTATCGCAAAAAATATCCCCAAACTGGCCTTCTTTCCTAAATAAATGATGAAAATATAACAACGGTAAATGACACAAAACCACGTCAGTGTTATAGTGTAGTTGAAAGTTGCGCGGTGTTCCACGCCCCTATTTTTTAAATCATGTATACAGTAGAATCTCGATTAACCGACCTAATTCAGACCAAAGGTAGGTCGGTTAAGCGAAAATTCCGGATAAAAGAGAGTTGTAAAAAACAATAAAAAGTAAATGATTTTCGTTTATTGAATACAGGACTTTTAATGTTTTTTTTTATGACATAATTGTTGGAAATGAGTTTTTGTTGCAATAATCTTGATAATCTTTGTTTCGCTGCTCTATCCCGGAGTCTTTTTGAAGGCAATAGTTCAGTTTGATCTGCATCCGAAGGTTGCTCTAACCATGTAAGCTCTTTAAAAAAACAGTCAAAAGCCTCACCATTACTTATGTAACTTTAGAGCAAGGGAAAGGATTACGGTTTAAAAAAGAAACAAATGATTTGTTATTCATTTGGGGAGATTTTTGATGTCGACTAAATGATTGCCGGTTAACAGAGTGTTCCGGATAAAGGAGGGACTGTTATTCGAGGTTCTACTGTATATTAACTTCGATTTTGTGTGTGTGAGTGATTGGTTGGTTGGTTGGCTGGGTGTGTATGTTTGTCGCTGTCGGGCAAATCTGGGGGAGGCCAAATTAACCCACTTGCCTTAATCCGAACGGAATGAAACTTTTCAGATAGGTTCGCTGTCGATGGCAATGCATTCTGTAAAATTTTGTTGGTTGTCACTCTCACTGAAAAGTCGCTTTTACACACGCTTCTAGAATCGCTTCGAAATACAAATAACAGAGTGGCCACAGAACCGGGAAAACCTGGAAATCAGGGAAATATCAGGGAGCTTTCTGATTCTGGAAAAAAATCAGGGAAATGTCGGGGAACTTTTTAGATTTCATGAAAATCGGGGAAATTTTGTATTGTTTAAGGCACGTTCATCCATATTTCGGCGCTATTTACATGGAGATTTGTAGTGGTAAGCCATTAGAAGTTTAATGTTAAGGAATAATTTTAACTTTTCATTACCAGCGAAACTATTTTTTAAAAAATTGCATATTATCTCTTTAGCCTACATGTTCTATTTGATCAGGGTGTCTAGACATCTGGAAAACTTAAGAAAATTGGGGAAATTTAAAAAAAAAATGTGCCCTAAATCAGGGAATTTTTTAGAAATGTGTCCGGGAAATCAGGAAATTATCAGGGAACTTTTTTTCCTGAATTTTGTGGCCACCCTGAATAATAACCTATCATTGTCGAAACTCTTTTCAGTTGCCAAAGTTGTTTTAATCAAAATAAATAAAATACACGTGTCTCTATTGCCTTAACATCAAAATGGCAGCTTTTACTCACGTTCTATTTTCCAGACGCCAAGGCCGATCAAACGTTATAGTGGTTAGCGTGCTAGCTTCTAAACCGCGAGGTTGCGGGTTCCGAGTCCCGTGTAAGGCATGGGTGTTTGTAAATGTATGTTGGCTTGTCTAATGACGAATGTTTCGGCTCATTATAGCCCTCGTATTACTGACGGTGCCAGATAATCTGAAAACAACCAACCAACTAGACGCCAAGTTTAATTCAAACATGTTCAATTTGGCGATATATCCCCTAAAAAAAAACTATCCCCTATTAAAGTTGATGGGGGAAAATCTTCGGAGGGCTCATTAACCCACTTTCCGTCTTCCAATTCTGCTGAATCTTGTCAAATAGACTCGTTGTCGATTACACTGTATTCAATCAAGTTTTGGGACAAAAAAGAAGTTAATATTCAGTTTGGAATGGATCTTTTATTCTTTGTGGTCAAACGCAATGAAAACTCGATCTGAGCTCAAGAAGTTGCACTTGTAAATAAAAATTGGCAATGTATATAAATGATTTATATTAAAACTTTGTTTTAATGGGTTATTTTATTTGTTTGGGATTCCTCCATAGCAAAAGTGGAGCCAAATATAATTATATAACTTTTTTAACGGGTAAGTTTAAGTTGCATGCTACACACTACAAATATCGTAAAATAGGCCAAAAAGTGATTTTTTTTTTTTTTTTTTTTTTTTTTTTTAAATTTAACTCGAGATGAAATTTTTGAAAGGAAACAGATGAAAGCTAGTGAGGTTGTTTTATAATTTAAAGCACAATTTTTTTTCTGAAAATAAAATTCAAATGTTTACTTTCAATTACCCATATGTAATACACAGGGTAATTCGGTAAAAAAAAAAAAAAAAAATTGCATTTCTCCACGTTTTGGAACATCCTGATCTCAAAAAAGTGATCTAGAAAAAATGTCTGTGTGGGTGTGATTAGCATAACTCCCGAACAATTAGATTTACGATGTTCAAATTTGGTGTAAGGGCTGTTGGATGGCACAAGGACCTACCATTAAGGTTTTCGTCAAAATCGCGCATGCGCATAAGGTAAGCCGCCTTTGAAAAAATCATGTTTTTCCGTGATTGCTAAAAACGGCTCTAACGATTTTGTTCAAAATTGCTGTGGTAATGCCTTTTAAGGTGTTCTAAATATTCCCATCTCCGAAATTCCCGTAAAAATGCTTTAATGGCGTAAAAAGTTGAAAAACAAATGCTTTCAACGCAGAGTTCTCTTTCCTAGAGCAAAGCTCATCGACGATCGTTTTTTCTCCTCTCCGCAGAAGTTTTTTTTTTTTTAAGTCGCAATTAAGACTTATTGAAAAAAAGCATCACCAAACTGGCCATTTTTTCTCAATGAATGGTGGCAAATATAAAAACAATAATTGACACAAATCCATATCAGTAATTTAAGTGTAATCGAAAGTTGTGCGATGTTTCACACCCCTAGTTTAATTTGTTATCTGAAGAATCGTGTTTTTGGTACGCGGAACAATATTTAAACAGTGATAACTGAAATTTGATGTAATCTTTTAAAAAAAAATTATTTGAGTAATGAAATTTAGATGTTTTGATTCCTAGTCAAATTGATTGGAAAAGAAAATAAGGTTCGTGGAACATCGCACAACTTTCAATTACACTATAATACTGATGTCAATTCGTGTCATTTACCGTTTTTATGTTTTGGTCATTCGCTTAGGAAATATGGCCAGTTTGGTGATATTTTTGCAGTAATTCTTGTAAGAGTCGTTTTCAAAAAAAAAAACAAAAAAAAAAAAAAACACTAAATTTCTGATTTTTGCGATATACTTTTCTACTTTCGTTACCCTATGTATGCATATGGGTAATTGAAAGTAAACAATTCTGCCAGTTTTTTAAAGGCAAAAGGTTTTAGAAAAATTGCAATTTTTCTACTTTTTAAGTTAAAAAAATCGATGAAAATATTTATATACTCTAGAAACTTCATATAGCATCAAAACATTAAGAATGATATTACAAATAATTTCCGAGTGTAATTTTTTTACCTAAAGAAATTTAAGTCATCACTGTTCAACAATTTGCTAATTAACGAATTCATTAGCTAATCATTTTTTGGGGAAAAACTTAACTTTTTTTTTTAAGTATAAAGATCATTTAATAACTACTTTTAAGTGCAAAAAAACCCCGATTTTTTAAATGATAATTAAAAATAAAAGTTGAAGTGGGCACATAGAAGCGATGAAAATAAAAAATAAATTACCACTTGTGAATATGGGCCGTGGCAAAAAAAGAAAATTATATTTGGAGCTTATTTTTAATTTAACCACATTTAATTACACAAAAAAAAATATTTCAGCTATAATTAAAATATCTTAATAAATTTTAAGGGTTAAATTTCAAAAATAAATTGAAGTTGGGCATCACTTTTTAACCCAAGGAATTAAAATTTTATTTTATTCTCGTCACAAAACATAGGACCAAAGTTTTTGTTTTCATCAGAATTTAACAGGAGTTGATAAACCTGAAAAGAGACACCAGAATTTGAACAAAGAAATTACGAAATGTCCGCACGAACAACTAAACATTTCTACTCTAATTCTGACTTAACTATATGCCAATTTTAAGACATCTTTAAGACATCTATTAGTTTAATTAAAAACCCACATTAAATTATTTTTTTTAAGAGATGCTTTTCTTTGCTTCTACTTTTCAGGAAACATTGATTTTAAACTTCACTCTTTTTCTTCATCGTAACTCCAAACACGTTGATTTCGAAATAGTTTATTTTTTTATTTTTTTTATTCCAAATTTTGATTTTAATATGGCGAGCTTCGAATAGGCGCTATTTATGAAAAAAAGTGTTTATTTCTCCCAAAAGTCATGCATTAGAAGTTATTCAAAATTTTAATTATCTTATTTTTTATAGTTACTGAACTTAATGAACTACTGTGTCTATATAGTTTGGCTGGTTGCTATAGATACGAGACTCATTTATTTGAATAGGAGCGATGCATGCAGGATATTAGTGTCTAAAAAATGTATAAGGGATGAAACGATGATAGTTGTTTCCATGGTAACGGACAGCACCCGATAACACGGAGAGAGCTATTCTTGTGATAGATAGACAGTATTATTTTGTAGTCAACCGCTATTCATGCTGCTGCGTTTCATCCGAAGTTCTACATCAATTCTATGTTTATTGTATTTATTTACTTTTTGCGGATACGAAGACGAACACTTTATTGCATTTCAAACTAGCTAGAGTGGCCAACCTAGAGTTTACCTGGGCTCTCAAAAAGCTGTGGTCCGGTGCAACTAGATTCGAATTATATCAGACGATTGCAAGTTATTAGCATTCGCGCCCCCTCTCCCCCTTAACCTTCTATTCTCGAAGACAACCTTAATTACGGAAACATGGGAGTGAAAGTGAAATTGTGTTTTGGATTATTAGGATTAATAAAAGAACCTATAGAAGAATAACCCAACACGCTATGGTTCAGTAGGTTTCAAGGTATTATAGTAAAGCGTTAGGGGTTGGAAAGAAGGAATGGGGTGGTTTTTCGAAATTTCAACTAGCCAGGAATCTTTCTCTTGTTTTGATTTTCAACTTTGTTTTATTGTGATCTTGAAGAAATTTCAGTCTACTGTTATACTTCAAGTTATGGTTGGTTAAGTTAGAGAGTTAACGACACAAGGCAACATGTGGGCCATACTTCTATTTCAAGTTATGACATACTACTTAAGTAGTGATTGATAAGGGGGAGGGCGTTTCGAAATCTCAAATTGCCGTGAACTTTTTTTTTTTTTTTTTTTTTAAGATTAAGTGTCCAAAGTTTCCTCAAATTGGAATAAAAGTATAACTTTCCCTAAAAACCTCACAAATGAACACTATTTCTGTGTATACATTTAAAAAAAAAAAAAAAGAAAGTACAGTGGAATACTATTTATTTTACAAAAACTAGGAGTGTGGAACATCGCACAACTTTCAATTACACAGTAATACTGACGTGGATTTGTGTCATTTACTGTTTTTATATTTTCATCATTCGTTTAGAAGAAATTACCAATCTGACGATATTTTTTGCGATAATTCTTGTATGGGTCTTAAAAAAAAAAAAAAAAAAAAAAAAAAAAAAATGATTTTGGCGATATAATTTTCGATAATCCTTATATTATCCTTTATTATAAGTGAAACTGAGGGGAGAAGAAAAAACGATGCTCAAGGAAAGAGAAATCTTTGTTGAAAGCATTCGTTTTTTAACTTTTTAAGCCACTAAAACATTTTTATGATAATTTCGGAGGTGGTGATGTTTAGAACACATTTAGAGGCATTATCACAGCGATTTTTATCAAAACCATTAGAGACGTTTTTTAGAAAACGTTAAGAAACATGATTTTTTTAATGGCAGCTACCTTATGTGCGTGCGCAATTTAGACGAAAACCTTAATGGTAAGTTTCATGGCCACTACTAACCCTCATACTAAATTTGAGCATCATAGGTCAACTTGTTCGGGAGTTATGCTGACCATAGACACACAGAAAGACATTTTTTCTAGAT
This sequence comes from Linyphia triangularis, assembly GCA_963978545.1. Classification (NCBI taxonomy): domain Eukaryota; kingdom Metazoa; phylum Arthropoda; class Arachnida; order Araneae; family Linyphiidae; genus Linyphia; species Linyphia triangularis. The sequence continues at coordinate 16,876,700 of OZ021728.1, forward strand.
TACTTTTTTGAAATTAGGATTTTTCCAAAACGTGGAGAAATGCATCGATTCTTTTTTTTTTACTGAATGCTGTACTTTCATTACCCTATGTATACATATCTGTAATTGAAAGTAAAAATTACAAAATAATAATGCCTCGAAAAATCCGGAAAAATCGAAATAATACGGAATACCAAGTCCGTGATTCGATAAAAAAAACACATTTGTAGCGTAAAGTGTGATTTTGTACACAAATTAGTAAAGTATTGAAATATTAATATTATGAAAACAAACATTATCCAATGAAAATTTTATTTCAAAACACAGTTCTGTACGTTTTGTTTATTTCGTATATATAATGTGCTTTAAAAAGAAAAAATAACAAGTTAAATACGACAACCAAACTTCAACAAATACTCCTCAGCAAGCCCTACTTTAGTGTTGGCCGTGCATAACTGAAAAAATTCGACCTGTATTCAAAAGTTTTTTCAAGATCAATCAATCAACCCAGAAATTGGCGGGAAAACTCTGGAACATGTCTTGTGGGTGATTTTGACCTTTGAATCGATTTTCCATTTATCTATCGATTCTTTGGAGCATTCAACGAAATGACGTTGCCTTGAGGTATTCGAATACCCCCCCCCCTCTCCCCACTCCCACTGGAACATTGATGATATGATTTGCCCCTTGTGAATCGCCAATGCTTCGATTTGAATTGCATGGGAATCGCATCATTTGGACAAGAACTGTTTTGCGGAATTTGAATTTGCCGTTGTTACTTGAATCTCTGAATCTTTTAAAATCCTTTATACCAGCGTCAGCCACTACGCGGGCCGCGGGCCGGATTTGGCCCGCGACGGATATTTCTGCGGCCCGCTAACAGCGCAAAAGATGAGGTGGGAAAAAAAAATCAAATTTCACTGTACGAACTTTTATTTTTACATAATTGTAATTTTTCCGAAATATTATTGTATGTCGAACAGATGTGTCCGAAGAAACTGTATGAAGAAACTTTCAGGAAGATGGTTTTCATAAAGAATGAATACAGGAATAACTTAACTGAATCTAATTTGGGTAATTTATTAAGATTGGCCGAAAAAAAATACTCAGACAGACATCGATTCAATCACAAAATAAACCGATTTCAATCGCTATCGTGTCACAATTTATATCGGCTAAAACCAACTAAAACTGAGTAATCTGGAAGTACAGTTTAAACAGAATTATTAAAAGTTAGGTCAAGTTTTACTGTCCCTTTGGAACAAAAGAATAACTTCTCTTTTAGAATTTAATTTACTGATAATGAAAATTATTATTTTTTAATTATTAAAAAAAAAAAAGAATCAAATATCAATTGTAATTTGATTAAGATTAAAAAACCTTTTTTTCTTTCTTCTTTTTTTTTCTCTTCAGTTTTCAGTAAGGTTATCTATATATTTAATAGGCAATACATTTTTTGGGGTTAGTCCGTCCGCCTAAACTGCTCAACCAATTTTCAATGATCAAGGTGTCATTTTAAAGGAAATAAGCTGTAGATTTGCCAAAACGTGCCAAAATAATTTATTAACACTTTATTAATTAGTTAAATCTCAATATTTTTCATCATTAAGCTACTACAAAGCCTCAATGATTTTGAATATATGATTGGCAACATCCTTACGTATGTAAACAACAAACCGGCTGCTCGGGGGTTCAACCAACCAACCAACTGTTGCTAATTTTAAAACTATCCTTACGTATGTAAACAACAAACTCGCTGCTAATTTTAAAGCTCTTTTTAAACTCTTCGTTTCAAAGTTGATTTTTTCTGTTTTTCTGAAGCATTTTTGTATTAGAGTAATTATTATTTTGAAGTATTTCTATCCAGAAAATGCTTCGCGTTGGACGTCGTTCTCTAACAGGGCGACTTATCAGATTAAATAAAAGATATTAGGACTTCAATGTAAGGAAATGAATGAAGTTTTAAGTCAGAATGTTGGCGGATAGTATATTTAACTTTCTATTATGAAACTAGCAGTTTGGGTGTTTTCTCTATTAGGCCTTACATTAAATTTATAAAAATTTGGTTACATTTTTTATGGCTGGAAAACCTATTCGAACGCAGCAAGATGTTTTAACCACAAATTCGAGCCGCTCAATCCGAGCGCAGCGAGGCGTTTGGGGGTTGGCGAGCTTTAGCGAGCAGGGGGCGAATCCCCCTAGTATGTTGTTAAATCGATAATAAAAATACTTATACTGGTGTATCCGGTCAGCGAAAAGCTCCCAACATAAGTCATATGGCCCACTTCTAAAAATTAGTGGCGAACGCTGCTTTATACCAACATCGATTTGGTTTAAATGTGTTATTGCAAATCTGCAGATAGTTAATTAACCAATACAAATTATTAACACGGGCAGACGATACTTACAAAAGAAATGATATTGAAATGGAAATTTTCTATGGGCACCGTTCACTATAAATGCAAATATAAGTTATTCTATATACAAATGCCATGAGTTTGTATATTTCTTTATTATTTTATGAATTATTCAACATCAAAATGTGTCCAACCTTTTATAGACACCTTTTATTGTTCTCGTGAGTAACTTGCTTAGGATTAGATGATCCCCTGTGGGTGATCGAACAAAGAATATTCTTCCCCTTCCTTTCCTGGTTGGAGTACGTATCTCACCTGCAGGGGGTGTATTAGCGAAGGTTCATTACTTTGTCAACACCATTGGTGCACCACAGAAAGATATGGCAAAAATAAAGTGCGGTTATTTTTGAACTGAGTGCTGAAGTATTAAACCATTGATCTCTTAATCATTACGAAAATCTCGCCAATTATTAATTTTTTTCCCCTGTTGCCAACTTAGATAGCAAATTGTAATAAAGTATTTTTTGAAAAAAAAAAAAAAAAAATTGATATCATCATTCTAATTGAATGCGTAAATATTTTATGGACTGTGGTTCAGTAAATTGAACATTGTTATAAAAATTCCACTAATTAAATTTCATCCATAATGTTTTTAAACTAATTTAAAATCAAATAATAATTTCATTTTGGACAAAAGTAGGCGGCTATTACTATACTTCTCATAGTCGGCCGGCTATGAAAATTTCGTCAATAGTTGACATGCAAAGTTCGCCAAAGTTGACCAAATGTAGTGATTAAAATATTATCGTAGATCTTTTAAACAAATCAATATAGTGTACGGGGTGACTTGACGTTCTATTTCAATTTAATAAAATTACGAATACGATAAACAAAAAAAATGTAGTCGTTTGCTTTTTTTTTCTTCAAATAAAATCCATGCAAGAATGCATGATCGATTGGGAATAATGTCATGGTCTTGTAAGGGGCGCTAAAACTTGCACACACTGCATTTTGCTCCAAGGCTGGTCCTTGCATCGATATAGATAATCAACTGGATAGACTGCTCCATTGTCAATGAAAAGAGAAAAACGCGCCGGGGATTGCGAAGTTGGTGGGAAGATTAACCAATCACAGTTCACTTTTATAGTTGGATGGAAATGCAAAAAACCTTGTAAAATGATAGAGTATATATTTTTTTGCACATTCACACTAATTGAGGTCTACTATTGACATTTCTGCTGTGTACAACCTACAATTTTATTTTCAATCCTAGGCAATCCGTATTTTTTTATCCCACCAACGGCATCTGGCAACGGTTTCATTTTCCCAGCGTTAAGCAGTCTATACAGTTGTTTATTTATATCGATGAGCCCTTGTCGACAAACGTGGGAAGTTATTGAATGAATTGATGAAAAGGATTAAAAATAGGATACGGCCTTTTGAAAGGGAAATTTTGAATTAGGAAAAGCCTCTAAAGTAGAATGTTACTACATATTGTACCTACAACTTTCTTTAAAGTAAAAAAAAAAAACGATTCTCACTCCAAAACCTCAGAGAGTCTACTATTTAAAGTGTTTTCTCAAAATAAACGAAATCACCGAGACCCGATTTCCGTGGCGAAACGAAAGGAAATCCGAAATCGTAGGGAAACAATCACTCGGAATGAATGTGGGAAAAAAGGAAATTGAAAAGGAACGCCGCAAAAACCCCCCCGAACGGTCCTTTCCTTTGAACAACTCTGCTCGCTTGTTCTCCGTGATTAGATATCCGTTGTTTGTGTACCTTCGATGGTACCCGAAACCTTTTTTTATTTTTCTTCGTAAGAGTTGTGATTAGTTTGGGCGAAAGAGATTCTGCTGGGCTTTCATGTCGGGTGGACATTGTCTCTTGAAGGAGTTTTATGACTTTACTTTCAAAAAGTGGTGTTTCTCTCTTTCTTGTTGGCGGATTACGACTTGGACAGTTGGAACTAGATTCTTCGGACGGCTTCAATAGGGCCATTTGGGAAGGTTTTTTTTTTCACCTCCTTGTCAGAAAATTATAGATAATGGCCAAATGAAATACTGATGTAAGCACTGAAATCCTGCTGAGGTATAAGGAGAGGAGTTTTTTTTGTTGTTGTTCTAAACGTTAGACGGGTACTAGTTGTCGCTAAGCCTAAATGTTTACATGCTTAAGTAACCCATACATGTGTTGGTATAGTGGTTAGCGTGCTAGCTTCTAGACCGCGAGGTTGCGGATTCCGAGTCCCGTGTTAGGCATGGGTGTTTGTAAGTGTATGTTGGCTTGTCTAATGACGAATGTTTCGGCGCATTATAGCCCTCGTGTTGCTGACGGCGCCAGATAATCTGAAAACAACCAAACCCATACATGTGTCGCCAAGCCAAAATATTTATGTTTTGTTATAGCAACCTTATAACGGTTTGTTATAGCAATGGACAATTCCCGCATTTTTATTTTTATTTTTTTATTCAATTTTTAATATTTCGAAAAGGCCATATATACAAAAATTTCTGCTTTCAATGCGCTTTTTCTTTTTTTTTTAATTTGCGATCAAAGTTACCTTGCTAGACGTTGGCGAGAAAACGATTCATACCGCTGGCATTGAATGTGTCGTCACGGCTTCGCAAACATCTTGGCTTGAAATGCAGCAGCGGAAACCAGATTTGCAAGTTTCTCGCAAATCATGGCAACCAGTACGGAATGTGGCAACGGTCTACCAAAGCCAACTATTTGGCAGAAACCTCACGATAACCATATAAACTGTAGAAACCCTTGACGTCATGGATTTTGCTGAGTGTTTTGATCAGACTGGTTTTCACTCGATTTTGAGGCAATTTCTTTTCTTAATATTTAAATAACTAATTCTTTAAAAAAAAAAAAAAAACTTTCGTTTAAATATTTGCAAACAGAAAGAAATTCTTCAATAATTATAAACTAATTTCACTCGTTTTTTAAAAAAATGCGGGAATCGTCCATTGGAGATGATTTAAAGGTTATTAATTTGAATGAGATATCGCGGCAACTTGGCGATATTTATCTGTTACCCGTCTAATGGAAGAAAACTGAAAATCTTAATTTAAGTGCGTGATCTTAACCAAAAGTGTTTAAATGTACAGAGTACGCATGGTAAAATTGCCCCTCTTAATAATCCGTCTAGAAGTTATTCTGATGAACTTACTTTCATTGAAGTTGATGAATAATTATTTGACCATGGGGGGAAAAATAGTACTTGAAGTAAAAACGAACTAATAATCAGTTTAAGTGACTCGGTTTAACAAAAGCACTAAGCTCAGTGGCGGTTGATAGTTTAGGGAAAACATTAAATGAAGTTTTTGACCAAAAATAAACCAATCCAATAATGTTTTGAACGTACTCCACAAGGAACAATTCACGCATTTTTTTATTTTTTTTTATTAAATTCTAAATGTTTCGAAAAGGCCATAAACGCAAAAATTTCTGCTCAATGCGATTTTTCATTTCTTCTAGTTTGCAATCAAAGTCTCCCTGTTAGACTTTGGTGATAAAACGATCCATTCGGCTCGAATTGAATGTGACGTGACTTGATCTCAAACAACTTGGCTTGAAACGCAGTAGCGGAAACCAGATTTGCACGTTTCTCGCTAATCGCGACAACCTGTATGGGATATGACAATGGTCTACCAAATCAACGACAACTATTTGGCCGAAACCTCACGATAAACACAGAAAGGGAAGGAAGTTTTGACGTCACAGCTATAGTTGAGTGTTTTGATCGGACTGGTTTTGGCTCGGTTTTGGGGCATTTTAAATAACTAATTTTTTTAAAGGACCTTTGTTTGAATATTTGGAATCGGAAAGAAATTCTTCATAAGTATAAAATAATTTCACTCGTTTTTAAAAAAATGCCGGAATTGTCCATTCAAATATTAAAGATTTAAATCCCGTCACAAACTTCACAGAATATCCCGAATGGATATACTTAAGATAAAGACTTTTCACATATATTCTTTGGTTGTTTTCAGATTATCTGGCGCCGTCAGCAACACGTGGGCTACAATGCGCCGAAACATTCGTCATTTGACAAACTAACATACATTTACAAACACCCATGCCTTACACGGGACTCCAACCTCGCGGTCTAGAAGCTAGTACGATAACCACTATACCGTTTGGTCCTCTTCACATATATGCATGCGAAGTTAAGTGAACGTGCGAAATTTAAACGAATGTCGCGAAATATATGTAGAGTTATTGGTAGAGGTTTTTATAGTGTTACGAATTTTTGTATATTTGTAAATATTTCGTAGTGTTAATTTTGTAAACAGGAAAATTTATGTACATTTCGCATAAGGCAGTGCAATAGTTCGCCTTTAGTTTGTTTCCCTACAATGAATCTCTTGATGCTTGATAACGAGTTTTATAGAGGTAACTCTGGGAAGCGAGTTTCAAGGGGGAGGGCATTTAACATTATGGTAATGGCAATCTCGCCAAATTGGCGAGATAGAGCCAAGTTGGCGATGGTTTTGGCGACAAATTTGTGCCGCCAAATTTGGCGAGAAATCACCAAATGTCGCTAAACTTGGCGACCATTTGGCGACATTTTCGGTCCCCATGTACATGTATAGGACTTCTCGACTACGAACTGGAAAGTTCTCCAAATGTCTATCTCTGGAAGTTTCAAGAAGGTTCGCCGCCTCCCCTATTTAATACCGGCCCAGTGAGCGGGGAGTTAGTTAGTTGACTGATTTTGAGTCACTGAGTTAGTTGTTAGCTGAGTCCATTAGTTGACTGGAATGGCTGATACTGAGTCTCAGTGAGCGTTCAGAGAGTTCCGAAAGCGAACTGTATTGCATTGTCTTGTGCAGTAATTTAGCAGTTGTGATGTCACTTTTTAAATTGCTGTTTTGTGCTCTATTGTTGTGAAAAGAGCTGTATTGTGTCTACTAGAACGAGAAGTTCTGGAGTTGTAAGGGAATCTGTGAAGAGTTATAGTGGAATAAATTTCTGCAAGTTTTGATCCCCTTTGGCTTCAAATCTTTCGAACCCGTCCACGCAACAATATATTTATGCACAGAAACCAAAAAGAATAAATAATCCAATACCTGGTCGCGTCCAGCGACATGAATTTAAGAGGATTTCAGCTCGATACCTTTCTCTCAAGAACTGATCATCCGTATCCTCATGGCGGTGTCGCGAGGATCATAATCCCGATCGTGATTGATTTCTCGCTGGAAGAGGCACATCCCATCATAAAATACGGTTTTACGGTGATGTAGCCAAACTGCAATTACTAGGAGGACATTAGGGGGGGGGGGGGAAAGGAGGACATCAAATACACTCTTCCCTCGGAAGTTGACGCTGATAAATGTTCCACAGGTAGCCTACGACTAAGGCTTGTGTGGTAAGAGATGGATGGGTCTGTAATGGGGTATGACGTCATAGGAGGGACGTTTACAAAAAAGTCCTTGTAAAGATCATTTCCCTATGCTTGACTATGTTACAATCTTCTGGTCCAGTGTATTTAGAAACTACTTTGTACAAAAACTTGACGTTTGGTGAGTAGGTACGGGAAATGATCACTTAATGAAATGACATAAATTAAAAAACACGAAAATAGAATGTAAAATATTTTATTTTATACTCGCTGTGTGGCTCCGCGTTGCCGAGACCCGTCGTTGGTGTGTAGGTCTCAGCTTTTCGAGCTTCGCTGGCAGAAAGGTTCATTGTTTTCAAAAGTCCAATTAGAAGGGTTAAACTACTTATGTTGAAAATTTTAGAGCTGCACCTCTATTTGAAGTCATTTTGTAAAAAAAAAAAAAAAAAAAAAGATAATTAAAAAAGAACTAATTAAAATTTAAGAATTTAATTAATTCATAGAATTTATTAGAAGGCCAAAACTACTTATGATAAAAATTTCAGAGCTCTACGTCTATTTTAAGTAGCTTTCTATAGATCCACAGACATCCTGTTTTATTATTATAGATTTGAAATCAATGTATATACAAAAAAAAAATAATTAAAAAATAACTAATTTGAATTTAAGAATTTAATTAATTCATAGAATTAATTAGAAGGGGGCTGCGTGTAGAAATTTTTGTGTTTATGGCCTTTTCGAAACATTTAGAATTGAATTTATATATATATAAAAAATGCGGGAATTGTCCATTATGATGGTCCGTAAGATTGTTTTCTCCTAGCAAAGTAAAACTGAAAGTATGGCAATCTCGTGACGTAATTATCCTCATTTAAAGAAGTAACGAGGTGAAGCTCTTTCTTGCCAGCTAACCTTGTCTCGTGATGGAGTTGAGGTAGATATGAATATTTAACGGGATCGGGAAAGAGCAATTTCAGAGTTTTACACCCTTCAAACTATCAAGTGGAGCTAGGGTATGTAATCATAGGGGAATTTAAGGGTAAAAGGATATTTCGTTCGTGTTACTGCTCTATATCGACCTGTTGGGTAAAACGTCGCCAGCTTTATTGAGATGGCGAGTGGATTAGTATTATTATTAGTAGTATTTTCTGCGTGTATGTGATGCTAAACCGCATTAAAACCCTCTGAGCGCGTCCAGGGAATGGGCGAAATTGTAAAGTTGCTTTCCTTGCAATAGATTTTAAATTATATTTCTGATTCAAATATGTAATTTTTTAAAATTGTTTTTTTATTTATTTTGTTTTGAATGGGTTTTAAACTATCATCCCAATAAAAAATATTTTATTTATAAATTTAATAATATAACTCATAAAAACAGAGTTTTTAAAAAATGCATTGCCAATTTTTATATTCATTAACGCAGCGCCGATGTTAAACATATTTCTATCAGCAATATGTGCGGCAAACTACGTTGAATTATTTAAGAATTATTTATTAAAAGAAGATTAATCAAGAATTATTTATTAAAAAAATAATTAATAGTTTAAAAAACTAAAAAACACGCTTTAATAGAAAACTAAACTAAAAAGTAGAAAATAATTCATAGTTTTAAAAACACGCGTGGGGTGCTTTGTAAGATATTTTTATAATGGCTTTTACCCATACCTGTCATTAAATATTTACAACAATTGACATCAAGCACCCCTTGCTATTTTACGATAAAATAAATATTTCTTGTTAATCACTTTATTCTTATTTCAAACTTATTTAAAATTATTTTCTACTTTTTAGTTCACTTTTCTATTAAAGCGTGTTTTTTAGTTTTTTAAACTATTAATTATTTTCTTCTTTTTAGTTTGGTTTTCTATTAAAGCGTGTTTTTTAGATTTTTTAACTATTAATTATTTTTTCTGTAAACTATAAATTTTTTTTAGTTAATTTTTTTAGTTAAGTGTACAAAACTCTCCAGTTGTTCCTGCCAATAGTCACATGCTTGTCTCAAATTTAAGTCATGTGTATGCCTTAGTACTCGCCGTATTACTTGGCACAAAACACTACCGCGTCTCTGAATATGAAAAATCACTAATCCTGAAGATCCTGGTAAGGATAATGCGACTAAATAATACGCTTTGCATAACCGTCGTTCCCACGACAAATCTTTCAAAGGTCTGCCTTATCAATTGTTCTGTGATTACTGGGATTGTAACGGGTAATTGCACACCAGGGTTTGATTCCGGAGAAGGTAGGTTGGTTGGAATTTAACGGCGCAAGGGCAGCACGAGCTAATCCTTGTGATAAAGTGACAAACTTATTGAATTATTGTATTGTCATCGGTCTTTTACAAGTGTGCAAAGTTTGAATCAAGTCTGATCGCTCAAAGTAGGGAAAAATCGAGCCCAAAAGAGTCGGTTACAAGCAAACATACAGGTGAAACTAATAAAAGCGTGTTAATGAACGTGAACGTCGTCCAAATATCATTTATTTATTTTGATTGAAGTAATTTTATTATTTATTAAAAAATATTTTGCTAACAGGAAAGAGTTTCAACAATGGTCTGTTGCATGCTTTTTCAATGCAATTAGATGACGGCAAGTTGGATAATTAGTATTCCGTAAAAGCGACCTTTCAGTGGCATCCCCAAAATTTCATAGGTTGGATGTCGACGACAATGCATTCTATCTGCCAGTTTCAGCGCAATTGGATGACGGCAAGGGGGTTGATTAGGACTCGGCAGATTATATCGATAAACAAAAAATTCAAACAAACCTACAAAAGCGAAGTTAATATAAAAGATTTGCGTATTGCTGGAAAAACTGGAGATCAAAGTAGGTACATATACGTCCATGACCCTCCGAGGGCAATGAATGAGTGACGGGTATGAAAGGAGTTCCACGTAAAAACACTAGGGGTGAGGAACATCGCGCCACTTTCAACCACACTAGAATACTGACGTGAATTTGTGTCATTTACCGTTTTTATGTATTCATCATTTATTTAGCAAAAATGGCCAGTTTGGCGATATTTTTTGCAATAGTTCTTATTAGGGTGCTTAAAAAAAAAAATGGTGTTTTTGGCGATATACTTTTAGAATACTTCTTAAATTATCCTTTCTTATAAGTAAGAGAGGAGATAAAACGATCGTTGATGAGCTATGTTCAAGAAAAGAGAATTCTGTGTTGAAGGCATTCGCTTTTCAACTTTTTAAGCTGTCAAAGCATTTTTACGGAAATTTCGGAGGTGGGGATGTTTAGAACACCTTAAGAGGCATTACCACAGCGATTTTGATCAAAATCGTTAGAGCCGTTTTTTTAGCAATCATTGAAAAACATGACTTTTTCAATGGCAGCTATACCTTATGCGCTTGCGTGATTTTGACGAAAACCTTAATGGTACGTCCATCACCAACCTGCACACCAAATTTGAACATCTTAGGTAAGTTTGTTAGGGAATTATGCTGACCACACAGACAGACATTTTTTCCAGATCACTTGCATTTCTCCACGTTTTCGAAAAGAATCAAATTATTATTATATTTTTTGTTTACCGAATACTATTCTTTCATTACCCTATGTATACATATGGGTAATTAGAAAGTAAAAATTACCCAATGGAATACTTTCATGATCCTTTGTTAATCTATGAATAATTGAAAGCTAAAAAGTCAAGGTCAATTTCTTATGCTACTACACTACTTAATACATTTCAGAGATGACTAAGCCAAACCTGGTTTATTAGCATTAGTAACTGAGTAATGACGACTTGTTACTGTAAGCTGCTTAACAAGCTGCTTGTCCAGACTAACAATTAGACCCTAATCACGCGCTGGAAGCTATCTAAAAGTATTACTGTCAAGTAAATTAACTATTACATCATCAAATCCTTCCACTCCCGGATAATCGATACACGACGCGGTTATCCGATGTTTTTTTTTTTTAAGTATATCCTTCAGACCCTGGATCCTGTCCACAAGAACATCGCAGGAATCTCCTATTATCTTCTCGCAGGAAGAAAATTTCGGATCTAATCTCGCAATTTCTCGCGGAAAACGAACTTCTCCGATAACGAGTTTAATCTAGCCGCAAATACCGCGGGGACCATATCGGAGTTGAAAAAAGAAAACTTTTGCGTGGAGTTTAGAAGATTAGCTGTCTAAGTGACAAGTTCTAGCTATTTTTTTTTGTTTTCTCCCTCTAATCGCTAGTTAAAATAACAAGGGCAAGTTTGTGCTTGGTGTCTGAGAAACTCTGTATTTCAAGGGTTTGTTAAATAGAAAGTGATGGGGTTTGATGGCGATGTTGAACTTTATTTAGAAAGCTAAGTTAGTCGCGGAATTTCAGTTGTTTGCAATTAATGAGAAACGCCTATCTGCAAATACTTTAGGACCACAACTGGGTAAGGTAGGTAAAAAACAAAGCGAATTCCGAGTGGAATTAAGAAGATTAACTCTCCCAGTAAATTTGTACTTTCAATGAACAATTTTTATTATTTTATTATTTATTTTTTTATTAAATTCTAAATGTTTCGAGAAGGCCATAAACAAAAAAAAATTCTGCTCAATCCGCTTTTTCTTTATTTTAATTTGCAACCTAAAATCGCTGATTTATTTGGGCTGGTAAAATTACACATTTGGCTCAAAGTTAAGGTGACGTCATTTGTTCCGAACTTGGCTTGAACTCTTTGTACGCTATCACCATAACTCTCGAACAAATTGAACTATGATGTTCAAATTTATATTATGGGTTAGTGGTGGCCATGGGACCTACCATTAGAGTTTTCGTCAAAATTGCGCATGCTCATAAGGTAACTGCCATTGAAAAAATCATGCTTGTCAGTAATTGCTAAAAAAATGGCTCTAACGATTTGGATCAAAATTGCTGGGACAAAACCCTATCTTAATGTGTTTTCAACATATCCACCTCACAAATTCCATTAAAAATATTATAAAGGCTTAAACAGTTGAAAAATGAATGTTTTCAACACAGAGTTCTCTTCCCTTCAGCATCAATCATCAACAACCGATTTTCTCCTCTCCCTTGTTTCACTTACATTACTGCCGACCAAACGGTATAGTGGTTAGCGTGCTAGCTTCTAGATCGCGAGGTTGCGGGTTCCGAGTCCCGTGTTAGGCATGGGTGTTTGTATGTTGGCTTGTCTAATGACGAATGTTTCGGCGCATTATAGCCCTCGTGTTGCTGAAGGCGCCAAATAATCTGAAAACAACCAACCAACCATTTACATTACTTTACTTTATTGCAAGCATCCAGTGTGTAAAGAAAGAACTTGGATTAAGTACCATAATTTCGAAAACTAATGTACCTATTGGCTTAAAAAATTTTGTAGCAAACAAATTACATTTAGGATCTATTCACGAAAAATACTGTACACGTATAATAATTAATGAATCAAACTATTGATGAAATACAACTTAACAAAAAAAAAAAAAAAAAAGTACCAGTACATCTCGCCGAGACAAGACGAGCTGCTGCGAGTTTTTTTCCTTTGTCTCAGTCGAAATGGAGGTAAATTTACGCAATTCTTCTCAGGCATACAAAACCGACACTAGACGGAGTGAGCCCGACCGAACCCTCGACCAAAGTGAACTGGAGTCGCCTCCCTCTCGCCTTACATGTAGTCCGAGAGGGAGCTGCAATTTTTGGACCCCATCGAACATCATTCTGAATTTTTTATAGAAATTGGAGAAAAGTGAGTAGATTACGAATCCACTGGTCTGCCGTGGCAAAAATGGCCGAAACTGATCAAAAATCGACTTGGAATGAGTTGAACTAAAATCCGATTGCCAAATCTGTCACAACTTGCCAAAAAATAGAACACACTTTTTCGTCTGGCAACCCTGCATTTTGATTTTCAATGAGAAAAAGCGCAAACGATTTTTGATCTCTGGCTTGGGAAAATGTGTATCTTTTAAAAGTAAGCCAAATTGGAGACATCAGTTACGTCATCAGTGACGTAATGTTTATTGCCAACTTGGCTCCCTTTTAATAGAGGCAAGTAGACCGTCGCCAGATATATGAATCGTCTGCAACCTTCTTAATTGAAAATTAAAGAGTGAGGGTTACCAAATAAAAACAATGCTCATTATTTGGCAAGTTATGGCGCATTTGGCAATTGGATTTAGTTCAACTTATTAAAAGTCGATTTTTGACCAGTTTCGGCCATTTTTGCCACGGAAGAACAGTGGATTCGTAATCTACTCACTTTTCTCTAATTTCTATAAAAAAATCAGAATGATGTTCTATGGGGTCCAAAAATTGCAGTCGCCTCTCAGTCTAATGGGTATAATTGAAAGTAAAAAGAACTGAAAGAAAAACTTTTTAACCTTTATATGTTAAAATCCATATCTTAAACAAGCAGATTATTTATATAAAAAAAGTAAAGAGGTTTTACTACAAAATCCAATCAATTCTCATAGACGCATGTTACCTGTAGCATGATTGGTTTAGATTTACTGTAAGGTGGCGAATAGTGACTTTGAAAAAAAAGTCGCCAAAATTAAAAATGACGTCACGAAGGTGTGTCGCCAAATCCAAGATTTGTTGCCTTATTCCAAACGGTCACTAGGGTTGCCGTAAATTCAAGTCAACGGGTCGTCACATTCAGCACTAAATCGCCAAATTTTCACTGCCAATTCATCTGATACCTTACTGTAAATCTTAATCGCATGATTCAGACAAAAGTTGCCATCTCAGGATTAAATAAATACACAGCAAAAAAGTGGCACTACCTTCGAATTATTGGTATATTTATCGAAGGAGTACAGAACACTCGACATATCAATACCGTTTTCCATCGTTTTCTTGCTAAAAAATTTCACGTTTTCGGCAATAATTCCGGAACAATAATTCGACCCTTGAGAATTTTCTCTCCTCGAATGGGAATCTGTTTCTTAAATTAGCCCCAGATATTCGCAAACATAAGTTCCTAGGAAATGGCAACGGAAGGGAATTCCGATATTAATGTATCCTTAATAACTTCTTTTTTTTCTCAAAATAGTCAGGAAGGAAGAAAAATCGAAATCACCGTTCCATCTTTCTTATTTTGACGTCTTTGGTTTCCGCGCTTGAAGGTATAATAATTCAGAGAATAAAGAAAAAGAAGTTTATGTATCGGAAAATAAAATGATCCAAACACCCGTTACGGGTTCATGAAGCTATATTGGATTCATTTAGTAATTTTTCCAGCGGTTAGTATTTCGTTAAATAAAGTATTTTGTTACTTGCTGTGAATTTGTTAGCCTTGATTGTCAGTACGTCTGGTGTATAAATTAGAGGTCGGAAATATCGATCAAAATAAATATCGATACTATATCGTTGCATAGAAACAAATATCGATATATCGATACATGTTTTTTTTTAATTTGATTTTAAATTTTGCCAGAAACGAAGTTTTTCGGGGCAAGTTTCTACTTTTCATGAATTCATGCCAAAATTGTTTTAATAAATTATATTATCGATTAGAATAAATAAAATACATTTGGATGTCAATGCATAAATTCATATTTATTTTTAAAGAAGAAATTTTGAAAAGCAGTTTACTGCATATTTTGCTGATAGCGATGTTTTTAATATTTTAAATTAGATGCAATTTCCAGGCACACGTTGGCAACAGAAACGGCGCTATGTTAAGGACTACTAATAAATGATCTTATCTTTCCATTACATTATGTTTTTTTTTTTTTGGTTAGAGTGCCATTTTAACTGTCTCTCGGCCAAGTCCAAATTTTAGTTTTGAAGTTTTTGAAAAGAGAATAAAGAAAATCGATAAAACACATGGAGCTACAAAACGATCATAAAAAAAACTAAAATTTTTGAAAATATTGATGTATTGGTGACTTGTATCGATATTTTCAGTATCGAGATATTTATTAAAATATCGATAAAAATATCATCGTATCAATGCATCACCGACATATAGTATAAATGCCCGATACTTGACGTTAAAAAAAATATATGAACTTGATAGCTGCTGTCATTTTTTTATCTAGATTTATTTCTTCAGATATGCTTTGGTTCTATGAATATAAATATAAAACGAGGAATTACTAGTTGTAAATTTGTTGAAGTTAATTATAAGTTTAAAAAAAAATGAAAAATGACGTCTCAAACTGTAACTGAAGACGATAATAGCAATGCTAAAATTGTTTTTTATGCAAGTAGTGGGAAAAGTAATACTATTTCCAACGAGGTAAAACGCTTATTTGACGAGTGCTAATAGCACGAGTCAAATAATTTACCGAGTTAGAAAAAGTATTTTTTTCACGTGTTGCATACAATATTTTTTTATAATCACGTGCAAAAAATATTTTTAATACAGATATTTACTAATGCAATGCATTTCTTCAGAATATATAAGTCATTTCAATGCTAAGACTGTATGATATTGAGCACGAGGCGTGCGAGAAAATACTTTTTTACATCACAAGTGCGAAAAAGTTACTTTCCAGCATTCCTCGCAAAAAAGTTACTTTCCAGTACTCCCGGTAAAAATGTGCTACTTTCGCTACTTTTTTTTATTCAAAATGATTAAATAATGTAAAATTTTTTGCACGCTGTTATAAAAAATATATTTAAATACTGATTGCGAATAGATTGGTTGTTTTCAGATTATCTGGCGCCGTCAGCAACACGAGGGCTATAATGCGCCGAAACATTCGTGATTAGACAAGCCAACTTACATTTACAAACACCCATGCCAAACACGGGATTCGGAACCCGCAACCTTGCGGTCTAGAAGTTAGCACGCTAACCACTATACAGTTTGGTCGGCCGATTGCGAATAGAAGAATCAATTTTGAATAAACAGTGAATATATAGAACAATTAATAGTGAATAAACGGTGAATGATACAATTGATAGTGAACAGATTATGAATAGAATATTTGACTACGAGTAGAAAACCTGATAGTAAATAAATAGTAAATGGAAAAGGTTATATAAAATAGCCTGTGATTAAAATAACTCAGAGTAAAACAATAGTGAATGCAACAAGTGTTAGTGAATAGACTGTGAATAGAACAATTGTCATAAAATAGAGATGGAATGGAACAATGAGCATTTGAGCAATTATAATGAATAGAACAGCGTAAGATGATATATATTTTGAGGCTGAAGAACAGCGCTAAGCCTAAGATGCCAATCAATAATCAAAATTGCGAAACAAACAATGGATAATTCACGTATTTTATTATTATTACTTTCAATTACCCATATGTATACATAGGGTAATGAAAGTATAGTAATTAGTCAAAAAATGGAATTTCGATTTTTTTTGCATTTCTCCACGTTTTGGAACATCCTGATTTCAAAAAAGTGATCTATTAAAAATGTGTGTACGTGGTCAGCATAACTGCCGAACGAATTGACTCATGATATTCAAATTTGGTGTGAGGGTTGTTTACCATTAAGGTTTTCATCAAAATAGCGTATACGGTAGCTACCATTGAAAAATTCACGTTTTTCAGTAATTGCTAAGAAACGGCTCGAACGATTTTGTTCAAAATCGCCGTGGTAATGCCTCTTAAGGTGTTCTAAACATCCCCACCTGCGAAATATCCGTAAAAATGCTTTAATGGCGTAAATAGTTGAGAAACGAATGCCATCAACACAGATTTCTCTTTTCTTGAACATAGCTCATCAACGATCGTTTTATCTCCTTTTCCCAGTTTCACTTATAAGAAAGGATGGTTGGTTGTTTTCAGATTATCTGGCGCCGTCATCAACACGAGGGCTATAATGCGCCGAAACATTCGTCACTAGACAAGCCAACATACATTTACAAACACACATGCCTAACAGGGGACTCGGAACCCGCAACCTCGCGGTCTAGAAGCTAGCACGCTAACCACTACACCGTTTGGTCGGCTAAGAAAGGATGATATAAGAAGTATCGCATAAAATATTACCAAACAGGCCATTTTTACTAAATGAATGATGAAAATATAAATTCTGTAGATGACACAAATCCACGTCAGTATTATAGTGTAATTGAAAGTTGCACGACCTCACACTCATAGTTTTCTATTCAATTCTATATGTTTCGAAATAGAAATAAACACAAAAATGTCTGCTCAATGCGCTTTCTTTATTTTTTAATTAGCAACCAAAGTTCACTCGTTAGTTTTGGCTGGAAAAACAACACATTCGGCTCGAAGCGAATGTGACGTTACTACATCTCAAACCACTTGGTTTGATACGCAGCAGCGGAAACCAGTTTTGAAAGTCTCTCGCAAATCGCGCCAACCGGTACTGGATGTAACAATTGCCTACCAAACCCACGCCAACCGGTTTTGGATGTAGCAATTGCCTACAAAACCCACGCCAACCGGTTTTGGATATAGCAATTGCCTACCAAACCCACGCCAACCGGTTTTGGATATAGCAATTGCCTACCAAACCCCCGCCAACCGGTTTTGGATGTAGCAATTGCCTACTAAACCCACGCCAAAACTTTGGCAGAAACTGCACGGTAACCATAGAAACGGAAGGATGATTTGACGTCACAGCTATATCGCATCGCTTCGATTGGATTGCGATCGGATGAAGTTTTCGGTCGTTTTCTTTTCTTAATAATTAAATAACTATTTTTTTAAAGAACTTTTATTTGAATATTTGGAATCGGAAGGAAATTCTTCATAAATATAAACCAATTTCACTCGTTTTTAAAAAATGCGGGAATTGTCCATTGCACAAAAACTATATTCTTATGGAAAATTTAACAATACCGCAATACCTCCTTCGATGTTTCGAACGCATTTTTCTCAGTTCGTTTTTCTCAGTTTTTTGAAATTCCCACCTTACTCAAAATGCTAAAACGTCAGCAAATATGAAGAAATGACTTTCTCTTTTTTTGTATCATTCTTAATATCTATTTGACGAAAGGAGCCATGGATTTTTGAATAAAATACAAACTTTTCTCTTTACAAATTTAAATGTTGAAAAATACATGTGTTTTCGCTTTTTTTAATCTATTAGTTACAGTAATTATCGTTTTTCTCAAAAACTGTTTTACTCATTCTAAATCCGATGCCTAAGAAGTTAGAGTATATTACTAGGAACATTAAAAAAAAAAAATATCAAGCAAATATATTGCTAAAATTATATTGAAAAAATTATAATTTGAATGGCAAATTGATAGTGAATATGCAGTGAAAAGAAAAACTGCACTATAAACTGCTGATATAAAAAAAAATTCAATAAGAATTATTCTCTTTGTTTAAGGGGACTGTTAAGGCAAAAATTTCAAAAATTTCTATTTTTATATTTTAGTGGAAATATATAACCTGCAATTCTAGCTTTCAGTACATACCTTACTTTTGCTGATCCAAGAAGAATTAAGAATATTATTTGAGTTTTTGTAAGCGCGCATATCAGAAATCGTATGTATTTCAGTTTCTTAAATTGCATTTTTCTCTTCATGTGTATTTTAAGATTTTTAGGTTTTCGATTTGTTCCTTGCGATTCAAAAGTTGATGTATTTTTCTTAAATTTGGAGATATTGTTTACTATACTATTTTGAACACAATTGTGCATGGATTTTGGAATCTGCTATTTTTTTATTGTTTTACAGTAATTTTCGTAATGCTTCTATTTAAAAAGTTAACGTTTTTTGCCGTAATACCAAAGTTTTACTTTTAAATAATTAACCAATGAGTCAAATTCAAAATCCATGCACAATTTTGTCAATATATATTAAATTAGCTTGTACAAAAAAATTTAGATAGATTGCAAAAAATTTGAATCGCAAGGAGCGTTTTTAAAATTACGGAAAAAACGCTAAATTTTTCAATAAAAATTTAATTTCTTGAAAAAAAATCAATAAAATTTTTTGAAATTTTAGGTTGTGTTTCATCTAATTACTATTGAACTGCACAAAAAAATTCATGAATTTCAGACAAAAATTGAAGAATTTTTATTTTTGACTTAACAGTCCCCTTAAATAAGTGTTTCAACTGAATTAAGATTATGCGAATTTATTGAATTCTTTATAAGTCGTTTTATTAAAATAATAATGAATACTAAATTTATTTTATATTTTGGTGTTATTCACAGTTTTAGCGTAAGCTTCGGTGTTTTCATACACCATACAGCTGTATGATAACATATAACATGCTGCTGTATGATAACACCTGGAAACACGTTTCTGAATATCAGGAAGGCTTCATTTTAAGTTTCGAGTAATCCAAAATTACAACCACGAATATCTCCACCAATATTAAAAATAACTTCATGAGATATTTTCTTGTGATTTTGCCATATTATTGTGAACATTTGTCTAAGTAGACTTTTTCGCCTATCTCAGTTAGGTTTTTTAGTTATTTTCCGTAACTTACATAAATCGCAGCTAGGGGCAATGTAAGCTATCTTAAATTATCTAGCGTAGTATTCTCTATGTGTACTTTACTTCCCTGGTTATATGAATCGTTGCTTCAAATTGAAAGAGCAGAAAAGGACTTAAGAATGCGAAAAATTGTAATATAAAGTGCCAAACATTAACAACGCGGCATCAGATAGCAATTGACCTGTGGTTGTTGCATGCATGATTAACGTAGAATATCAAAAACTAGTTGTTTTATTTTTAAAACTGCAATTGAAATAATAAAAATAAAATAATAATAAAAAATAAAAAAAACTGTGAGGATCTTTGCAAACAATAAAAATTACCGTTTTAATTCGACGCTTATTGGCTTATTCATGTGTAATCTGAATTCTGATTGGTTAGAACTTAAACGGATAGCAACGTATTAAATTTATTGCCTTAAATTGAATATCGCGTATTTAATTTTTATGACAGTTTTCAAAACTTTAATAGGAGTTCGAACTTATATATTTGGGTATCTTTCAATTTTTATGGTTCAATAGAAAGTATTATCCAATACGTGAAGAACTCTAAAATTAAAAAAATTAGTAGTTTTTTAATCTCTAATTTTGTTTATCACTTTTATCAACTTTTAATGTTTTTTTTTTGTTTTTTTTTAAAGTTTTTTCGCAGGAAGAAGAATAGTCAGGGTGATTACTTTCCGAAACTCTCACCAGATGGCAGCCTCTTTGCTAACGTTTTTATTATTATTATTTATAAATATTCAAAATGGATTTATGAATTTTAGAGGAAGTTCATTTTTGTGAGTGTTACCTTTTAATTTTTTTTTTTTTATCTTGACTTTATTTTGGCTATTTTAATAGTTTTTCGGATTTTTAATGCAACGGATACTTCGTTCCCGGGAATTTCGTTTTTGTGAATTTAGCTAGCTCAAAGCTAGTTAGAGAAGCTTCATAAGTTAAGTTCTGTACACATTGACGGGTCTCTACAACGCAGGGCCACGCCCCTAGCAATTCGTCTTTTTAAATTTGAGCGCTTGGATTGGTGGTTTCTTACATTTGTCAGTCCAATTCTAAAAATCAGAATTTAGGATGACATATGTAAAAAAAACCTGCTTTGTTTTTTATTGATATTTTACAAAACAATCGACAAAAACCGCTTAATTATTTAAGTAAATAAGAAACCATTGTCAAAACAAACAACACACACATACGTGATAACTTTCAAAATAGCGCAATATTCGGAAGAAGTTCAATTAATAATTTCAATGGAAAATAAATTTGAGTGAGGGAAAAAAAAAAAAAAATCTTCCTTCCCATTCAAGTCGCGATACCCAGTATTGCAGTAGTAAGCGCCCGTGAAATGACTGCTAAAGCATGATTTCAGCTACAAGAGCGGATTGATAGTCCAGAGTTTACCCCAATCAATCATTGACCGGGAGTAAGGGTACGATATCATCGATTAATCGAATGGTGATTGCATGGCGCGGCCGGTACAGCTGTGGTTATGGAAGGCAGAATTAGGGCAATCGCTATTACTTGGAGAGAACGCAGGTGCAATTAAATTTGAATATAGTCTAGGAGATTAACACGCGTATCAGCACCACACGCTGTGAGGAAAAGAGGCTAAGTTTCGTATAAGTACCGCAAAATGTGTGCGAATAGAAACACTTTTAGGCTTAATGGTATACCATGTATGGCCATTATGAAGTATTCTAAAATGTCGGTCTTGGTCTAGCAGTCAAATTTCTATATAAAGAGAAGCGACTTCAAGAATAAGTACCCCATAGAACATCATTTTGAATTTTTTTTTATGGAATATGTATAGGAATGTTAGCAGATTATTAATAAACTGGTCTGCCGGAGACGAAAATACTAGAAACAGTTCCAAAAAGTTGACTTTGAACGAGTTGAAATAAATCCAATTGCCGTAGTGTCTCGTATCTTGCCGAATATAATTACCATTCTTTGTTACTTGGCAATCCATCGTTCTTTACTTTTTACTGAGGAAGACTGCAGACGATTTCTGATATCAGATTCGGAAAACTTGCATCTTTTTGAAACTGAGTCAAGTTGGTAATAAATGTTACGTCACTGGTGACGCCAATTTGGCTCAGTTTTAAAAGAAAACTCTCGATTCCGCACGTTAACGGGGCAAATCAGTTAATCTGCAGATTAGTTAGGTAATGTAATTAACGGCTTTTGAGCTTTAACGGTAATATATATAATAATTCTTATACGTCATATTTTGCCTAAAAACATCCTAAGTATTTTTTTAAGACCGGTGGTGTTGCATACATCACCGTACACTGCAGGTACAGTAAGCAAAAAAAAAAAAAAAAAAAAAAAATCCGAACGATGGCTGTATCTTTGGTTCTAATTATAGTAGAATCTTGCGGTTTGCACCAACATTTTTTGTTAACAATTTTCTACATGTCTGGTGCATTTTATTTTTATTAGGGGGCAGTATACTCAGTAAATTTAACTCTATCTTTAAAAATTTCGATACGAACCCCTATTTTTTATGTTTTCATTCGATTTAGAATACTTCGTTTACCCTAGATATTAAATTTCAGTCCTTTATGTTGAGAAACACGTCACTTATGAGCGAAAATGTTTTGGACGATCTTGAGGGCAAATTCCTTTATTGCGGGGAAGAATCGAACGTTTTGCATGCTTCAAGATGTAATCTATTACGCGGTCCCTTAAAGTGAGCTTTTTTACTAAAATATCGACAACCAAAAGTCAAATGGGAATGAAAAAATTCTGAGTGGGGTTCTTGACCATGATAATCCTAATGGAAGGAGTTGTATAAATATATATATACATATATAATGTGCGTGTGTTTATATTTAAATAATTTGAAAACTTATTTTATTAATTATTAACTAATTATTAATTAACTGTTTAATACCAAAGTTGCATGTTATTTATGTTTGACCTTCAACAAACTATACTTTAAAATAAAAATTGCTAACTATATAAGAATTTATATTCAAAAATACAAAATTTTCTTTTTAACATTAATTGATCATTTTTTTTTTGACATCGTGTAAATTAGTAACCGCTCATTGGAAAATTATGAAATTTGGTATTTAGACGGGGTTTTTTGGATTCTAAATCTAAATATGGCAAAATATTATGGGGTTGCCTTTGAACTTTTAAAGTTTGGTTTAGTTTTAATACGTAGATGACCCATCATGATAAAAAATTAAAAAAAAAATTATATACACCTAATAAAGACCTTCCACAATTTACAACGGTACTTGACTTTTGTTATTTCATCCATTAGAATTCAAGATATAGCCGTTATTCTGATTTTTTGTGTGTACTCCAATAAAAGTGAAGTTTATCGTCCAACTCCCTAGCTCGCATCTAATCCTTCCTCAGTTAGTCGTTTGTAATTCTGGGAGTCAAAGTGCGTGTTCTAAAGCATTCCGGAACATAACCTCGAACCATGGGACCCCCCCCTTGCAACAGATGTTCGGATTTCCCAAGCAAACTCGGTGCTGCAGCATGAATGAATAATTTCTGTTTGGGCTAATGAGTCGGCTGCTTGCAGTTGAGTACTATGTATTTCCACCAATAGAACTCCAGTTGGGGGTTTGGAATGCCTTTTGATATGACGTCAAAGAGAACTTCATGCAGGGCCATTATTGGGAAGTTGCTGGGAATTCTGGGAGAATTAGGATAACGGAAATCCAGGTCCACCGGTATGGCATCTTAATCATGGGATACCTTATACCACATGACCTCTAAATGGGTGCGTAAATCTTATTATGATTAACCGATATCAATGCATTTACATCGGTCGACGTTGGAAAACGTCTGTGTCCCGTGAGTCGGAGGGTTTGTAAGTGTATATTTGACACAGTTGAAATCATTATTTTTCCCTTTAATTTTATCGCCAAGAAAAATTATTTAAACCAAAAATACAATTCCTAGATTCATCTTAATTTTAAAGTTCTAATATGTTTACGAGTAGAATCAAGGTGCAAAATATCCTATGCGTAACTCCGGGTAATCGCCCATATGCGTACAGTTGAATCTCAATAACTCAAAGCTGATGGGGGAGGAAGCTGGTAAAAAAAAAAATCGACCCTAATAATTAAATTTACAAAATCATGTGATGACATAGACTTGCAGAAAGTAATTATTTTTTAGAGTTATCGGAGAATTATACATTGTTACGAATTTTTTTATATTTGTAAATATTTCGTAGTGTTAATTTTGTAAAAATTGAAGATTTATGTACATTTTGCATGATGCAGTGCAATAGTTCGTCTTAAGTTGGCTTCCCTGCAGTGTGTCTATTAATGCTTGATAACGAGTTTTACAGAGATAACGCTGGGAAGCGAGTTTTACAAGGAGCCGTTCATTTAACATTATGGTAATGGCAATCTCGCCAAATTGGCGAGATAGAGCCAAGTTGGCGATGGTTTTGGTGACTAATTTTTGTCGTCAAATTTGGCTAGAAATCGCCAAATGGTCGCCAGGTTTGGCGACATTTGGCGACATTTTTGGTCCCCCATGTACATGTATAGGACTTTTCGACTACGATCTGGAAAGTTCTCCAAATGTCTATCTCTGGAAGATTCACGTAGGCTTGCCTCTTCTATATAAGACCGGCCGTGAGTGGAGTTGGTTGGTTAGTCCGATAGTTGACTGGAATTACTGATTTGAGATACTGAGTCTCAGTGAGCATTCAGAGTAGTTCTAAAGCGAACTGTATTGCATTGTCTTTTGCGGCGATTTAGCAGTTGTGTGTAAAGTTTTTAACTGCTGTTTTGTGTTCTATTGTTGTGAAAAGAGCTGTATTGAGTCTACTAGAACGAGAAGTTCTGGAGTTGTAAGAGAATCTGTGAAGAGTTATATTGGAATAAATTTCTGCAAGTTTTAATCTGTTTTGGCTTCAAATCTTTCGAACCCATCCACGCAACAATATATTTATCTGGCTAAAAAATAATTGACTCCGTGATGGAAAACACACCATAAAAACTTCAAGGACATTTTTTTTTTTCCCTTCTTAAAATGAGTATGAATCCTGGCAGAAAGATAAATCGTCACATAACAAAGCAACACCGCTCAGAAATAATATATACGGTTAATGTATAGTTCACAATGCATATAATCAGTTGTCCGCTTGTTGGCTGTGGAATTAGCGTTCTGGCCTCGCATACCGAAGGTGCCGGGTTCGAATCCTGGGTTTTACAACTGGACAAGCCTACTAGACCCCATTGAATAAGCTGTAGGATGGTTCATTCAAAGTAAAAGATATAGTTCCCGGCAAATCCCAACTTTTATTGTAATAATGATAACCTGCGCGCATAGTTTTGTATCAAATTTAAATATAAGTTGATAGCAAAAATAAAATAAGTGCTTTTAAATTCAAATTTTAATCAACGTTTTTCTTTTCTGACCACGGCTACTATATTAGTTTTATCGAATCGGCCACACATCGTTGCAATCTGCCAATCAGGGCGTATTAAAACCGGTTCACTCATCGTTGTAGCGTATTCAAAGAGCTTATGCAAGCTTGTTTCAATGTATAGGCATGAATGTTTGATGTGGTGCGGAACTCACGCTAATATATATAGGTTTCGGCCTGACTAGCCGTTGTTGTACAGATAAAAAAAATACGTCGTTGATCGTACGAACCGACTAATTAATCAGGCAAACAGCCTTAATTGCAAAACCAAATCAAAATGGTATAATATTGTTGCGTGGATGGGTTCGAAAGATTTGAAGCCAAAACAGATCAAAACTTGCAGAAATTTATTCCGATATAACTCGTCGCAGATTCTCTTACAACTCCTGAACTTCTCGTTCTAGTAGACTCAATACAGCTCTTTTCACAACAATAGAGCACAAAACAGCAGTTAAAAAACTTGACAACACAACTGCTAAAAATCGCCGCAAAAGACAATGCAATACAGTTCGCTTTGGAATTAAATTGAATGCTCACTGAGAGTCAGCTAACTCAGTATCTCAGCTCAGTAATTCCAGTCCACTAACGGACTCATGGCTGGGCTTATATAGGAAAGTCAATCCTTCGTGAATATTCTAGAGATAGAAATTTGTAGGACTTTCCAGATCGTAGTCGAAAAGTCCTATACATGTACATGGGGACCGAAAATGTCGCCAAATGGTCGCCAACTTGGCTCTATCTCGCCAATTTGGCGAGATTGCCATTACCATAATGTTGAAGACCCTGCTCCTTGTAAAACTCGCTTCCCAGCGTTATCTCTGTAAAACTCGTTATCAAGCATTAAGACACATATTGTATTGAGGCCAAGTGAAGAATTCTTGCACTGCCTTATGCGAAGTGTACATAAATTTATCTTTTTACATAATCAATACTACGGAATATTTACAAATGTACAGAAATTCGTAACAAAATTGTAATATTCAACAAACCAGTTGAGTATTTTCCCCAAAATTACCCTCCCTTGGATTTTAGAGCCTTGGTCCTTAATCTCCTTTGCCAACAACTAAACTCACCTCTTAGCGAGATCAAAATAAATCCAACCCAAAAAACAAAACCCACAATTTCTCGATCCCACTATCAGACCCTTAAAACTCCTGGTACTTTTAAGAAATCCGGTCAACTCAACCCTGACTTCTTTCAGTTCCCTGTCCTTTGTGCCGGACAATTCTTAAGATGTTCTCTCATTCGTGTAATGATTTATTTACCTTCAGTCAAAGGGGATGTCACTTCCCCGAGGGAGGTACTACGATTCTTTTATCATCGAAGCTGTCCCTACGGGATAACGAAAGAAGTCGGCAGACAAGGATCCTCCCTGGGAATTCTTTTGTCACATTTTGGGAATCCCTTTCTGACCAGTTAGGTGAGACTAAAATGCATTGTTTCGGCTCGTGAGTTATTGAACCGTAATTCTGCTCCTTTTGTGACCGAGTTTATATTAATTTATTAAGTCTTGCGATTCAGAAACCATTACACGTTATTGTGTATAAAAATAGGTGATTGAGAGTACAAACCGACATAATGGACTAGAACTTGGGAGAGGGACCAACAGGACGGGTTTCTCTTGCGGCGATATATATATATGTATAGAGATAGTGAGATAGAGATTGAGAGAGAGGAACGAAGAGATAGGAAAAGTTAGGGAGGGAGGGAAAAGATAGGGAGAGTTAGGAAGAGATAAGGAGAGGTAGGAAGAGATAGTGAGAGAGGGCAGAGAAAGAGGTAGAGATATGGAGAGGCCGGAAGAAATAGGGAGAGCCAGGAAGAAATAGGGAGAGGCAGGAAGAGATAGGAAAAGTTAGGAAGAGATTGGGAGAGTTAGGAAGAGGTAGGAAAATATAGGAAGAGGGCAGAGAGAGAGAGGAAGAAGATAAGGAGAGGGATGAAGAGATAGGGTGAGAGGACAGAAAGAGAGGAAGAAATAGGGAGAGGTAGGAAGAGACAGGGAGAGAGAAGATAGAGATAGGAAGAAGATAAGGAGAGGGATGAAGAGATAGGATGAGAGGACAGAAAGAGAGGAAGAAATAGGGAGAGATAGGAAGAGACAGGGAGGGAGAAGATATAGATAGGAAGAGATAAGGAGAGGGATGAAGAGATAGGGTGAGATGACAGAAAGAGAGGAAGAAATAGGGAGAGGTAGGAAGAGACAGGGAGAGAGAAGATAGAGTTAGGAAGAAGATAAGGAGAGGGATGGAGAGATAGGGTGAGAGGACAAAGAGAGGAAGAAATAGGGAGAGGTAGGAAGAGACAGGGAGGGAGAAGATAGAGATAGGAAGAGATAAGGAGAGGGATGAAGAGATAGGGTGAGAGGACAGAAAGAGAGGAAGAAATAGGGAGAAGCAGGAAGAGATAGGAAAAGTTAGGAAGAGATTGGGAGAGTTAGGAAGAGGTAGGAAAATATAGAAAGAGGGCAGAGAGAGAGAGGAAGAAGATAAGGAGAGGGATGAAGAGATAGGGTGAGAGGACAGAAAGAGAGGAAGAAAT